>JAOWBC010001255.1:26683508-26705552 GCA_028566105.1 Hypoplectrus providencianus | reverse complement strand
ACACACACACACACACACACACACACACACCAGCCACATAATGTAATGTCATGAGGCCACTGCCCTTCAGTGTGGAAATGTCAATATGCCATTACAGGATACAGTGACATACTTTCCTTTTTGTCTCTCTCTCAATCTCACACACACACACACACACACACACAACACACTATAATACATTATTCCGCCTGACGCCACAAGAGGTTGTGTACAGGATGTGAGTCACGCTGCCCTCACAACATCATACACACGTGTGCACGCTTAATTGCTTACTACCCATTCACCCTATTTTGGACATCAGTTTTTGTGGAAGTTTATTTTTATTCTGCTGCTTTTAAAACAACCTCAATTCTTCAGAAGTATTTTAGTCTCACACCGGCTGCTACGATGATGTGTCTTGTCACGACTTGCGGTTTATCTTTGGGGACCATACAGACTCTGAGTGTTGTGTCTGCAGACGTGAGTCACCACTCACAAGCTAACACAGCTTTTAGTCCTTCATCGTGGCCCTGTGTGCTCAACTGTGCGCTGACATAGTGACGTCAAAGCAACACGGATGGAAATGAAAATATTCACTCCTTGACTCCATTCTCTTGGATAATAGGATCCAGAAAGAGAGGCTCTGCACATAAAACATCAGAATCATTTCGGTGACGCAGTACACACAAGTGCAGGGATTTGTCTGGTTTGTATTTATAGAGGACCAGGTGGATGCTGCACAGAGGTCACTGCATAATGCTGATATATACGCAAGCACTCTGTGGTTCCAATTGCCCCAATTTGATTCAACTTGTTGAAGTGGTTATGGAATGATTGGAATGGCTGGATTCTTACCTTAATTATAGTTTAATTATTACGACAGCCATGCTATCAGCTCTGTGAGTCTGTATTTTGAGCAAGATTTAAAAAAGGAATAACACACGGACAAAATGACATTGCATGTTAGCATGCTAATATTCTCGCCCTAAACACAAAGTGGAGCCAAGGCAGATATGAATGTCTTTTGTGATCACATACCAAGTATTGAACAAAGATGACCTGAAGATGACTCCAGATTAAAAATGAAGTTGTTGTTGGAACATTTTTCTCTGGATCAGTCTGATAGATAAATAGACACTGACATGGCTAGAGTCATGGCCATGGCCCATGTTGCTAACATGGCTAAAATCTAAGGAACCACTAGTGAGTAAAGGAGTGTTTACTCATGGCTATGTCTGTGTGTAAGATGTGATTCAGCTTAACACCAATGCCGTGTCTTTATCTGGTTCCAGACATTTAAATCTGCCAACTCCTCTTGGCAAATAACAAAAACAATTGATCTTATGATTACCGCGTGGGGACTAGCATTAAACCGATCAGTCACAAATGTAAGTGAGCCTGTTGTTGAGTTTGTCAAGCTGTGCACCGGAATCAAGGATGAGTAAGAGCAACAATGGAAACCTCTGAAGACAAGATAGATGCTGCTGTTGTAGCTTTTTGTGAATCATGTAAAGTCCTATGATGCAGAGTATATGTAATTGTGTGCTTATATCATACTTTATCGTTCATGTTGTAAGCAACATGCAGTAGTAGTTTGGTAGTTTGGTAGATAAAATCCCCTTCCCCCATAGAAAACTCTTCAAACAGAGGCCATGACAGATGAGGGTAACCAGTTGATAATTGTGTCTGATTTGTCAGCTGTCCCTTCAGGAGAGACTTGAACCACAAGGTCGGAACGGCTTCATACTGTAGTTAAGCCATCTTAATAAACAAATAGTAATTTATTTAAGCTTGATCAGTTGGGAAAGTACAGTGTACAACTGTACATGGAAAATAACACCGTTGTAACACTGGTGACGGTAAGTTGTGATCAGAGTGAACTGGATGCTGTTACAACATGTGCATAAAGGAAGTAATTATTGCAATACACACTCACACGCAGCACTTTTTGTTAAGTCATGCAGTGATTGTTGTGCCTACAGTTTGATCAGTTTAACCGTGAACCAGTGAAAAGCAATTTATATCCGGTAACTGAACTGTGTGTAATTATGAGGGTGCTGCTCTGGTTTTTATTACTTTTGTTCAGTGTTGGATCAGGGTGCGACAGTCTCTTTACTTGTATGTATCACTAATATATCCGCCACACACCCAAGCCTGAGTGTGTGACTGTTATAGAGCAGCGGTTTGGATTGCGCAGTGTATCCTCCTCTCCCCCCTTACCAGCACATGATCTGTAATACTCCATATGGCCTGGTGACGTCTACACTTCCTAATCTCTCTCACTCTCTCTCTCTCTCTTTGTTTCTCTGGAGGTTTATAGGCAGCAGCGCTCGTGGAGAAGTCAGTCTTTTATGCATTTGTTTTGACAGAAACACATCTGTCACGGTCTCTTGTTGCAGTGAAAACACTTTCAGCTCATACAGGAAGCTTAAATCAGCTGGTCATACACTGTCTGTTAGGGTGACGGCAGCATTAAAAGGACAATTTAATTAACTGAGAGTGGACAGTGATGGAGACTATGGGTAAGAAACTCATCTTCTTGATTTTACTGTACATGTTTGGATGTATATTCTCGACTGTAAAGACTATTGTCATTTCAACTGCACAAAGGTGAATGATGAAAGTGACAATGTTCTGGATATGTAAATGCACTGGAGTTTGTTTTAAATGCTGAAAGGATCTGGCTCCTGTCACTGAAGTCCAGTTATCGATCATTCACACAGAACTGAGCCTAAATATCAGTGGTCAAAACATCTCCTATCTCTCCTTTTATAGTCATATAGTTGTGGTTTGGATGTGACAGAGCTGTTTGTGTGACAGAGCAGGGACCCATAATAACATCATTTTACCTTCTCAGAAATTTACAGTGCGGTTTGGTTAAACAAATGATGGCTTTCTCAAAAGAAAGCGTGCATTTCTAGTGTCTATGTTGAGCAATCAGGACTCGCCGATAATGAGAACAATTGGAGTCATGAGCTATTTATAGCCTGCAGTTTAAGATAAGCTTGAGTTAAGCATTAAATTAAATATATATTTTGTTACAGGTTCATTTGGATACACAAAATAAACCGTATTTTTCCATCTGTTTTTTAGCATGAAAGATCATACAATTAGTCACTAGATGAGCTAGCTACTGAGCAAACCTTTTTCTAAAAACAAAACAAAACGCTGTGACCAAAAGAGAAATACAAGAGCCAAAAATGTGTTAAACAAACTAGTTATTGCTTAAGTATTTTGTTTGAACAAGCCTTTGGCATTTTGGCAAACAACTGGTCAGTTTGACCCACTTTTGACTGGCTGCAATTCAAAGTTCTCACACACAAACAAACAGCCACCATGGTCAAATACCCTTGGAGGCATAAACTGCAGGAACAGATGGCCTCTGTGCTTGCGCGGATGTGCATGCATGTGGCAGTGTTTATTATTAACAGGGTGTGACCTCTGCACACGGAAACCTACAATTCAAAAATTGAAAGTTGCTCAACTTTGGTGTTGATCTTAAACAAGGCTGAATTTCATGTTTTTATGGGACTTAGTGCTGATAAAAATCAATATTTTAATTGAAATGCTAACATGGGAAAAACTGATCACTGGAATCAAGAAACAAATTCATATTTTAAGGATAGGAGGCTTTATGTAGGAACATATATTAGGATTATTCCAACGCTACTGGTAAATTTAATGGGTTCTTCCTTGGCCTACTCAAGAGTTTTGCAAACGTTCATGAAAATCAGGCCAGTTGTTTTTCTGTATTCCTACTGACAAACTGAAAACATAGTGTCCTTTGTGGCTGTATTAATAATGCACTTTATGCCGTGTTTTCAGCCCCATAAGCATATTGTGTTGTGTTAACCCTAACCCTCAAGAGTTGGTGGAGACCAAAACCAAGCGAAAATCAATAATGAATATTGGACTGCTAACATGTTTGCGTTAACAAATATATATGGTGATAATATTTTAGCCTGTTTGCACTGCCCCTAACTAGCCATAAAAATGTAATTTGTCTGTTAAGTTAAGGTTGAATTTATTATTAACTAATTTATTAAAGCCGTTCTTTCTCTGAGTAAGTCTGTGGCTTCAGTCTCATGTCAGGCTGCTTTAATGATTGAGGTCACACGTGGGTGTGACCTCAATAACATCTGTCAATAACATCTGTCAATCATTGACAGATGTTAAAGAGGGACAAAAAGTGAGCTGAGCAGCACCCACTACATAGAAACATTTAGGCCATAGTGTGAATTTAAAAAACAGGGATTTGTCAGTTAGCTGCTCCAGATGACTTAGCAGCTGAGACAGCAGAGCCTCTTAATCTGAGCTGAAGCTCAACAAACACAGAAACAGAGAAGAGCTCAGTCAGAGGCTACCTGGCTCTTGATTTACAAATGTGTTTGAAATAAAAAAAAATCTTTCAGATCCAGTCACTGCATCACAGTTGTGGCTTTAGAATTTAAAATCTGCTTTTATTTTTCTTAATCCACACACACCCACACCTCACAATGTATATGTTTCTTCCCCTCAGTCTGTCCAATGGGTGGAGGGGCCACCCGACTATACAGCGACCTGACGCAATCCCAGAGCAGCTCTCCTCTTTCCCTCCCTCCATCCCACCAGCCGAGGGACATAAACCTGGATCCAGCTCTCTGCCAGGTGACTTTCTCTCTTCTGCTCTGATGTGTTTGAGCAGTAATCTACCTCCGGAGCTGAAAGAAATCTAAGGGGTCATGTTTGTCTTGCAGGAGCAGAAGGGGTCTCCTGTATGTCCCATCGATTCAGTGGAGCTGTTGCGACAGTGTGAGGAGGCCCTCAGGGACCGACCCCGTCGCCTCCACAGGAAGTTCACTCAGCTCAGTGATGGAGACAGCGCCCCCGGCAGCCCCATCAGGGTGATGCAGTGGAACATACTTGCCCAAGGTAAGGAGTTTTAAGACAGACTGCAGTTACTGTCAGAGAAATGGAGCTACTTCCAGAGAACATGCACTTACGTTAGCATGAGACATGAACATGGAATGTTTGGCTTCATAACATGATCTCCCTTTTTCTATCATCCTTTAGCTCTGGGCGAGGGACTCGACAGTTTTGTCCAGTGTCCCCCGGAGGCCCTGAGCTGGTCCCGCAGGAAGTACCTCATCTTAGAGGAGATCCTCACCTACCGACCTCATATCCTGTGTCTGCAGGAAGTCGACCACTACTACGACACCCTTCAGCCAGTTCTGGCAGGTCTGGGTTACAGCAGCAACTTCTGCCCTAAACCCTGGTCACCGTGTCTGGATGTTGAGGGCAACAATGGCCCAGACGGCTGCGCGCTGTTCTTCGATCAGTCGCGGTACGAGTTCCTGGATAGCGTGAACATACGGCTCTGTGCCATGAGGATTCCAACCAATCAGGTGGGTAGATAGATGTTAAACACACTTGGACACGCAAAGCTATTCATAAACACGTCAACAAGATCCCCAACATAAACAACGTAATAAATGTTTGTCAGTACAACCCATAACTGTCCATATGTGGGCTTTGCAGTACAGAGAAAAGCAAATCTTTCCAAAAATAGCCCACATCATTTAACCCTTTTACACTTGGTTGTAAAATGTCTCGGGTAATCAGATCCAAATGGTCATCACTAAGAACAAGTGTAAACAGGGTCCAAGACATATTGTGTTAAAATCACTGAAACCACTTGTCAAGGTGGTCCACAACCAGTAGCAACAATACCACCTTAATGTATCCCCGACAGTGACATGATAGGAAAATACATCAACAACGCAGGCTGTGTGGTGGTTGATTTGATTACAGAGTCTAAGTGTCGTAAAAATAGAGACAGCTCCTAACGTTACTGTGATGTTTATAAGAGTATTGCTAATGTTAGCGAGGGCACAATTAGCGACTTCAGTTGTTATTATCTGACGTCAGAAGAATAAAACAAAGGCAAGTAACTACCTGGTAAGCCATTATGAAAGACAGACCGCGCGAGTTACGTTAAGTTTGTTTTCACGTGGGACATGAACCCGGAACTCCTGGGTGAAAGTCAGATGTCAGTCTGACCAAATCGACCCAGATGCAGCTTCTGTGCTTTATACTGCTCCTCGCCAGATGGTGGGGAGTCTCACATGTAAATATAAATCGTATTTTGCAAAACAATCTATGGGGGCTGTTTTAAGAAGAGACCAAACACCTCTAACAGGCTGCTCTCCTGCCACAGGTTGCAGTCGTGACGATGCTGCGCTGTCGGAGTACAGGTAGCTGTGTGTGCGTGGCCGTGACCCACCTGAAGGCTCGCTCCGGCTGGGAATGGCTCCGCAGCGCCCAGGGCTCCGACCTGCTGCGACACCTCCAGACTCTGGTCCAGAAACACGACCCTGCCGGTGCACCCAGCTCCGACATCCCTCTGCTCATATGTGGAGATTTCAACGCCGTCCCAACAGAGGAGGTGTACCGGCGCTTCAGCGGGTCCACTCTCGGTTTGGACTCGGCTTATAAGAAACTCAGTAAAGACGGTTTGACTGAGCCGGAGTACACGACGTGGAAGATCCGGCCTACAGGAGAGTGCTGCACCACTCTGGACTACATCTGGTACAGTCAGGACACCCTGAGAGTGGAAGCAGTTCTGGACATGCCCACTGAGGAACAGATTGGACCAAACAGGCTTCCGTCCTTTAGCTACCCATCCGACCATCTGTCTTTGGTTTGTGACTTTAGCTTTAAGGAGAAGGAGTGAGAAGGAAGTGATGAAGAAGCATGCAGGAAGGGAGGATACAGTAAAGCCCAGAATGGCTAGTGGTTGGCCTCATTCAACACAGACGATGAAGACAGGACGCAGAGAGGACACAGTGGGAAGCTGGTTATTGTGACTTAGTGGTTATGACAGATAACGTAAGACACAAAATTTGCAGAGATACACACTGCAACAACAGTCTACCTCCCTGTCTGTCAGTCTGACACTGGGTGTTGATCTGTTCCTACATCTGAACTAAAACAACCTGCAGTGAATCTAATAAATGGGAATGGAAAGTTCTTTGTTTTATTATTATATGAATCTTATGGAAACTGTAGTAAATGCTGTGTTTTACACTGCCTATGCACTACAGACTAACAGAATAAAATGTTTTTGCTGTACTTGTGGTTTATCTTTCATGACTGGTTCTACAGTAACATTTATGCACATTTATTATCTCTGACTGCACTCTGGTTGGGCTGCAAATTACTTGGTGGTTTGGTTAATTTTTCAGTGGCTTCCAGCTGGATTCATTTTTCAACATTTTCAGGTTCTAACAACCCAATGGAGGTGAATGTAATTGGGGTTTTTTTTGTTGTTATTTACATTGAAGAAGAAATAACAATGTAAAAAGTAAATGAATCCACAGACCTCAAAAGTAGTCCCTCTTAACACTCACCTATCATTAACTCACTTAAAAGTCACTTTTTAAAGTGTTAAAGTAGTATTAAACAAGAATCATAAAATGTCTTACATACATGTTTATATACTTTTGTTTTCAACCACACAAATTGGATGAAAACTTGGATGAAGAAAGGATCTCTTAAATTATAAGAAACTATCTGGAAATAATAACTTTTAGCAGCTTACTAAATAGGCACATTTTCACCAACTACCAGATGCTTTTTATTTGGGTCTGCCGAATAGGAGATCAAATAGGTTTGGTGTTAAAGATTAAATGTCCTGCAAACTCCATTGTCAAGGGCTATTTTTCCCAAATACCACAGATTTTCTGGGGAGTGTATTTTACCTTTTAAAACTTTTTTTCTGTTTCGCAACAGTGCTACAGCCACAGTACGCCTGGATATCAATGGATGTCAATGATTTATCTTTTTCTATGTTAGACTGCTAACCATGACACAAGCTGGACGAATTATGTGAAATTCAAAGCACACACACAATAATCAATAAAAACACAGTAAAATTGCAACTTTCAGGTTTTCAAATGTCTTTTTTATATTTCAGTAAAATCTACTTTAATACACTTTGAAACAAGAGTACAACAAAATAGAATATACTTCAAATGTTGAATATACAAAGAGTTCAGTCTGAACACAAACATCTTTCGATTTTCCCTCTTTAGATAAAAATAAGAATGAAATGTAGGGGCAGGGCCAAAAAGGCAGTACAAAAGGATGCTGGCAAGTCGACCCTCTGTTTTACATAAAGTGACCTGGGATCCACAGTGGTTTTTGATTTTTCACAGCCATTTTCATAAGCTTGTGATTTTCAAAGCATCTCTTTTTGTCATTAAAATAATTGCTTCAATTAAATCTCTGAATTTACATACATTCCTTTTTGGATTATATTTTTTAAACACATGGCAGCATGCAACAGCTCTGAGTCACATTTATTTGCGTTTCAGTGGCGTGGAAGGCTGTGAAAAGAGCAAACATTTGTCAAAGAATTGAGAAACAACAAGATCCTTTAGTCAAACAAATCTGAAATTGAAGCCTAGAAATTTTCTAGATCCTGCAAAGCAAACTGGCCACTGATCTAAAACATATCGCTGCTTCCATCTATACAAGTGTTTAACAGCCTGATAGTGAAAGAGGAACTAATAATAATAATACAAATATTAGCTCCTCTTTTGTCAATAATACTGTGCTTGGTACAAGGTATCAAAACACAAAAACAAATTTCCGTTTACTGTTCAGACAATACATGAAAAAGAAAGTCAAAATTAAAATCTAAGGCTGTTCTGTTAACTTGAGCTCCGTAAACTGTATATAGCAGATATATATAAATATTTACATACATGACCATTTTCTGTCTATCATTCCTTCCTAGAGCTTTTCACAGCTCCACGTTCTCTCACGCTTTTATCATTCACATAGCACCACCCACTCTTGATCTGCACAGTGATATGAGTAAGAAAAAAAATAAGATGCTGGTTTCCACATCTGTAGAGGCAAATGTATACGCAAATTGTCTTTACAAACTTTTTATTACACCATCCACTGTGTATTTCTTTATTTGAAAGTTCACATTTTGGTTGTTGTAATTATTTGCCTCTTTGTGTAGTGTTTACGTTGATTTTTTTTTTAGATTTCATAGTTCTTTCCTTTTTAACTCCCAATCTGAGTCAGTGATGGCAATCCTTGAGGAGGCAGATATTGTAGTGATCAAGGTTGGTCCCTTTACTTTTCCCAACGAGTCCCTTTAAAGTCTTGTGTTATTTCCTATTTTGCGGAGTAAAGTTTGTCTTCCGAGGTTTCTGTGTGGTTCTGAGGAAGCTTCGATCGGTAAGGTAGCAACAGGGGAGATGTGAAGGAAATTGAGGACTAAAAACCGTCTGGAGTCTTTTAAGTCTCAGAGACCACTGCTGGTTATTACAACAAGTAAAAATGTTGTGACACATGTACAAACTAACCCCTGAAATGTGTTTCAACACTCAGGCTCTTCAGTCTTTGACACGTCAGGTGTTTCCAGTTTGAGGACCACCTCAGCATCCACCACCTCTGATTTGACATTCTGGACAGTTTTGGGGTTCTGCTGGACTGCCACAGGCACCTGCAGAGTTTGGACCTGGACTCCAGCAGCCTTCAGCTTCTCCACTGGGACTCCTCCTGTGGCTGCTGCTCCAATCACAAGCTCCGAACCGTTAATGATGCCGCTTATGATCCGAGGCTGCGCCGTCACCGTCTGGTTGGCGGTTGACACAGTTACGACCCCCGTCCCGCTACCTGGCTGTGACACCACCAGAGTCTGAGGTTGGGTCTGTGTCGGCACAGTGAGTCTCATCACTTGTGCTCCTGGGGCGACATTGACGGGTGCCAGGGCCCTGACTGTCAGGGGGCTCCCGAGGAGGCTAATGCCTGCAGGGGAGCCACCGACGCTGGGCTTGTTTGAGCCTGTGGGCGTCTGGAGGTGACACTGGGCTAACTGGTGCGCTGGGATTGTGATGATCTTGGCCAACTGGACAGTGATCTTGTCTCCGTTCTCTGCTGTGGCCGGGACCATGGTGGGGATAGTCTGGATCACAACCTGCCCAAAAGAGAAACACAGAAAAATCCCAATCAGATTGGTCTGTTTGCAATATGACCATTATGAATGTAAACGGAAAATTTAAATGGCCTAGAAGGCTTGGTTTGGCGATGGTTTTATTTAACAGAGATAAGCAGCCATAAGTGGATGGATGAATAAGTGAATAATTTGTCAGTGAATAATTTCCACATTACACACCTTCTGTTGTGAGCTGGTGTTTCCAGCAGAAGCAGCAGCAGCACCGATGCCTGAAGTGTTGGTGAGAAGGGTGGTGTGGCCAGCCGCCCCTGTTGTTCCTGTCGGCTGCTGCACAGCAACAGTGGAGATCTTCTGACCCAGCGATGTTGTCATGACTACAGGCACCTGCATTGCCACCCGTACTGTCCTGTAGACGAGAGTCAATAGAGCCAAAAGTCAACACCTAGCATTAGCCTTAGCACTGCTGATATGATAAGGACACTAAGTGGGGTCTGACCTTGGCCCAGAGGCGGTTGGGATCTGCACAGACTGCTGGGCCTGACTCACATCTGACGCTCCTGTAACAGACACTATCCTTTGTATCCCCGCAACCACGGCTGGACCACCTCCCACAGTGGTCTTGCTACCTGTGGGGATGCTAGCTTGGACCACGTTGGCCCTATTCCCACCTCGCAGGATATTGGGCTTTTTAGAAGATGACAGCTCAGTCGCCTGCAGCAGCATGTCTGAAGGAGGCGGCACACGCTCGTAGGACACCGGCTCGGACTCCATAATTTCGTCAGGGGAGGGCATCTCCGCCTTGTCGTCGTCTATGATGACAATGTTTTTTGGCATCTCTTTAAACTGGTATACCAACCGCTGACCTTCTACTTTGGCAAGGATGCCACGCTGGTAGTAATATCTGAGGAGAAGGATAACCAAGAGTTATAGGGCTGTTTACAAAAACAAAAATACATGAATACGTTTCTAACTGACACACACGGTCGGCTCACCTGAGTGCCCGCCCCATGGTCTCATAGTTCATGTCTGGCTTGTTCTTGTGTTTGCCCCACAGCTTGGACACGGCCTTTGAGTCGACTAATTTGAAAATACCCTTCTCCCTCTGGGTCCACTTGATGTACCTGGGACAGGTGTTCTTGTCCTGGAGGAGGTCCAGCAGAAACTCCCACAGGTAGGTGGTGCTGCCTGCTGGAAATCAAGTTCAATTAATGCGCTTTTAAATACAATTTTCCTGAAACTTTTCCAAATTTAGAGGGAAAAGGATAACATCAACGTTTGAACTTGTCACCTGTTTGAGAGTAGACAAGGCAACATGTCTTCTAACTACTAATTTCAAATGTTTAAAATTTCTAGCAACAATAGAAACTCAGAAAATAATATCTATCGGTGCTCCAATGTTATCATAGAATCAGATTCATGACATTTGCAGTGTTAGGTACCTTTCCCTTCTCTTGGTTTCTTCTTGATGCCGAGATCCAATGAGCCGTTGGAAATCGCTGACTGATGCGTCTTTGGCTTCCTTCCAGCTGTAACAAGGAAACATTTAAAACAGGACTTAATCACTTGCTTTTACATCTCTTTGACTTGTGAGGTTGATGTCAGTAGGATGTAGTAAGAGTCTGCCACTAGATGGTGCCCTTGGATAAACCCAATAACTGTAATTAACAAAGCAACTCAAGGTTTTGGTTTGAGGTTTGTGGCCTGGCATGAGGGCTAAGGTTAATCACAGAGCTGCAAGATGTTTTCCATTTTAAACTAAAACAGTTTTGCAGTTTTCCAGAGCTTAACTCTCCACAATATGGTGCTGATAGTGAGTCTGCCGCTGCATGGCGTATAGTATTGGAATTGTGCAGCTTCCCTTTCCTTTCTTTGTATATTCATTCTGTCCCAAGCATGGTTCTGTCTGCCTACCTCTCCTCTTCCTGACAGGCTCGTGGCCTTGCTCTGGTTCTTCCAACAGAGTGACCATCTCCTCATCCTCCTCCTCGCAACACTCCTCTGTCGATATCTCCACCTCTGTCTCTGCAATCATGTCAGGACGCATGGCAGCGTGAAGGAAGTCTGGTGTCACTATGCAGGGCGGTATAAAAGCTTCTGCATGGAGGAATTTAAGAGGAAAGAGTTAGCTTACATATTGCATTCAAACTTCAGGAAATGTAACAGACTAACACACTCATAATTAGTATGACGAGTTAAATATGAAGCGATACAATATCAGTGTCTAGTGGGCTTCTTTAGCAAATATTGTTTTCACACTTTTTATATGTTTGTTATAATCTGCCATAGCCTTTCCAAATTACTGCACATAAATCCAGTAATAATTATGATCCCAAATTAGGGGAAATTGCACATTTTCATTAAAAAAAATTAAATGCAACACCTAAACTTGGTTAGGTTATGGACAAACTTTGTAAAAAGACTAGTTTCAAGTATTTCTGTGTACTGTTGGTTCGAGTGTTACCTGGGCTCCGGTCTTCTCTTAGGCTGGAAGGTGAGTCCATGCGCAGCAGAGCCTCTGCAGCCTCAATGGTCTTATCAGAGCAGTGAATACTGGTGCCATGGACAGATGCCTCCACTGAAACACGCACAAACAATCAATTAGCAAATAATAAAGGAAAAACAAAGTTACCAGTTAGCCTCTCTTACCAAAATACATACAAGATCTACAATATATATTTAATTAACTTCAATAAAGGGAAACCCAGTGTGTTGCTGAATGATACTACAACCCCTTTCTTTCCCGAATCTAAGCTAAAATGCAGTATTTAAATATTTATTGTAAACTTACACATAAAGTAAATACATCCAGCCTGTCACATTTATTCCACTATAAACACAGGGCAGCAAATGCAGCAAACAAAAGGCAATTATATGGCGCCCCCTAGTGGAAAGCCAAATTGACAAAAAGATACAGCAACTTAGTAAACAACACATTCACTCTGATATAAATGTACCATTCACAACAGGAAATTTCATTATTATTTTGCCTATTTGTTAAAGTTAAATTGGTCATCATGACAGTTTTTACCCTTCCCCTTTGATATTTCTTTTTTAAAACACCAGGTTAAGGATACTGAAGAGAGAAATAAGAAATAATTGCTTTATGTATCATCTCATATAGGGCAAGATATAGCACATATGCAAAACATAACTCTATTGAAATAAAAAATGGCCTAAGTCTGTAGGAAATGGTACGTGGTCCCAACTGCAACCATGAGAAGGAGCACCACAGGCACCTGCTGTTGGTGTCAATCACTGGTGGGAAACACAAGATCTCGTTACACCCCGCTCTGTCCATGTTTGGCTATCTCACTGAGGCATAGGGGACAAATTGGCTATCTTTAGATTGCCCCCCCTCATTCAATCCCTCACAAACAAACAGGACTTGTCTGTAGCCATCACAGCAGAGACCCTATAGCTTACTGTTCTGCCCTTGAAACCATTCAGCTGTGCTGGTATAAGTCCACCAAATGGAGTGAGGTCAGAGGGCTGCAGCGTGTCGTGCCCTACATACCCACTTATAGATATTTTGGCCATTTCTGGATTGTTCAAGACGCTTGGGTATGATTTATAATATAATAAATATAAAACCAGTATAATCTAACAAATATACATTGTGTGTATAAAGTTTTTAATAAAGTATTAAAAATATTTCAGTTAGGAAGAAAAATAACTATCATGAACCTTGGTACCATGTAACGGCGCCAAGAATAGCAGCGAGTCCGACAAAAAGTAGTGCTGCCTCTGATGACTTCCGTGTTTACAGTCCTCATCCTTTCCCTCCAGTTCTCTTCGAAGAAGCTCACAAATCCTCTTGTCACTCAAAACCGCCTCGCCTCCTATTGGTTCATTCTCCGACAAATAACCCGCCCCCATTATAAATGATTCGACTACTGATGACGTTATAGCCAGCGCTCGTCCTATTGGTCTAAATGGGACGTCAACCAACACCTCACCACGCCCTCCCCATACACAATGCTTCCGCCATCGAAATGGGACAAAAATACTTTGAAATTTGTGAAAAAAAACAAAAGTGGAAACGATAGAAGCTTTTGCCTATTTGTAGCTCATCAACATAAACGGTTACAATACGAGAGGAATCTAACAAATTGAGTATTTGCAGCTAAATGCGATCGAAGGCTGACGCCGCACTTGAAACAACTACAGGGAAGAAAGCGAGTGAGCCAGGCCGTCCCACGCTTAAATCAGCGGCTGCATAACACGATAACGGACACCACAATACGAGAATATCAAATCCTCTGACACTGTAAATGTGCAGAATTTACCCTTCATACCCAAAAATCACAAAAATACAGAACCATGGTTATTTATTTCCAAGTCTAATGAAATGTTATTCGGGGACAATGTGTGAAGACTTACTGTACATAATTTTCAAAACGGCACAAACTAAAGTCAGCCACCGTTTAATACTGCGACATAAGGCTGGCAAAATACTTCAAGGGATAATATCTATCAGTGTGTATCAAATGTGTGCTAGTAAAAATAAACCCACATGTCCTTCCTACTCAGACAGCGTGGCAAAGACGTAGGAAAGACAACATCTTTACACTTCCTGGTTGTGCAGAGCCGACATGCAAACCGTTATCCTCGCTCACACTGCGGTGGGAAAAATCTGTTCCAATATGCAAAACACACTCCGTGCAGATACCAATCTATTCGTGCAGACTGGCAAACCATGCGAAAGTTTTTCACCTCTTAAACCTGGTTCGATAAACCGTGTAGCAACGCCATGCAGGTTGCTACCAAGGTGATCACTTCCTGATTGCCCTCCATTACTTCACTACACTACTCAGCGGGCTGAGGCGCAGCGGTCGAGGTTAAAAACACAACCCGTACGTTAAAGTTAGCTCCCGGATCGAGGTTATAAGTACATAAAGATACGTTACCGGCCCTGATGAGTAGATCGAGTTGGTTTGCGTGCCCCTCATGCTGCGAAGTCGCCATGTTTTCCCCTTGCTGCAGCTTCACATTGACTTCTCACTGAATTGTATAGGAAGCTACTAGCTCAGATCACTCCGCCCCTAATGGGAAATCTCCACGAATTCAACGAGACACACGACGGCGACATACAGGTATCCCTCCGCAGCCGACACAGGAAATCCTTTCTTCGCCCTCACTTATTTGCGTAGTGACTACGTCAAATAACACTGCACTGTGATAACTGAACGCACGGAAAAGAAAATGTAATTATTACAAATCAAACCTGCTGTTTTAGCTACAAAGGCAACAAGAGATTACATCTAACTAACTTAATTTCAAAATCATCCACACGTTTTAACTACTGATTCCATACATTATATTGCTCTGCATCATCAATAGACTAGAATCACTTCATTTAACTGATTTAACTTGGATTTAAATACATTCTTTAGCCACACTTTCTTGACCTTCAATAATACATAGTAAATTAGAGAGAGTAATGTTTAAATTGTGTAATTAAAATATTACACAAACTAATAAAGGGCAAAAATAACAATTTCATGTAAACAAAATATTATTTATGTGTGCCTTTATGTGAAAGTTTAGATCTGAGGCAACTATAGAGTGTTTCCTTACTAGGTTTACAAAGTGAAACTGCAAAATGGTATATTGCATTATCCAAATCACGAAAGGTAACTTTGGTGCTGCAAGATGCCTGCAAATTATGTGTTTATACAAATCCTCATCATAAATCACCATCTTGGTTATATTGTTCAATGAAAATTACAATAATGATGTAAACATTACCCTTCCCTCTAATATCAAAATCATATTGCAATTACAATGTCAAAAAATTTGCAAACATTCTGACACAGCACCAGGAGTAAAAAAAAAAAAATTAACAATACAAGCTTATACTATAAAAAAAAAAAAAAATAAATTAAAAAAAATATTTTTTTGTGTATGGTCACTGAATGTGCTGAATGAATTTTGACTCTTAATTTAGATTATGTGAAAATGGAATTTAGACACATAATCTGGGACAGTGTGAATGAATGTTACTTTCATTCGCTGGAAATACAGCTGTCAGTAAAATATTTAACACTGCAGTGGAGTGGACATAAGACAGCATTCATAAGTAATTCAGGGATGGGTAGAGAATTAATACTGGACAGCTTTGCTGTTGATTAAATAGTTCCTGTTTTGAGAAATACCCACAAGGTGGCAGTGTGTGAACACTGTCACCTTGTCTTACAGTCCTGTAACCACCAAAACTGACTGCATCATGGGACACAGGCTGTATTTAAGCCCAACCACAGCAAACAGAAGAAACTTCTTTCATTGAATTATTATTTATTATCTTTCGTAAATTGTCAGCAGATAGCTGACACTGAGCAAACTTCTATCCAGCCTTTTTTTTTTAAGTAACTGTTTCTATTAAGCTCTCTATTTTTTTATTCTTTATTTTTTGTTAGTGTTTAACTTGTTGACAATATTATAAAGTGAATGTATAAGTATCTAAGGAACCCTAAGAGTACTTCTGAAAGTATCATTGCAAAATCCATATCAAAATATATGTACCCAAATATCAGTGAACTGTGATTTTTTTCCCTAAAATTTGTCTCAAGCAGATCATATCTATCAAGCTCTAGTGAACAGTAGGACCACTGTTAAAGAATCCCCTTTTTCCAATATGATTGAACCTCAGTGTCCCAGATAAAATGGAAAGTGTTCATCATCACTGGTAAAAGGATATAGAAAAGAAACATCTCAGGTTTTGCACAAGAGAGTTAGTGAAACACACAATGCCAAACATTAAGAGCCTACATTAAACCTATTGTTTGATACTGATTACGAAAAATGTATGTCTCACCTGCCTCCCCTTCTGTCTCCACCTCCTGCTCATCACCCACTTCCTGCATCAGGTAGGCCTGGTCATCATAAACTACCACCTGGGCTGAGTAGCCTCGCTCGTCGGTCAGGCTGGCACCAGGAACCTCCTCTACTATGACTGCTGGGTAGTTCTCAGCCTCCTCTCTGTCCTGTACTTCTTCATAGGCCTCCTCAGCTTCACACTCGCCTTCTACCTCTCCTTCAAACTCCAGGTCCACCTCACACTCTCCTTCCTACGCGGGGAAGAAATTTGGGGACCAAAGACAGTCTTAAATAAGCACACTCAACATGTGTCAAAAGAAGGCAAAATATTTTTGTGAGCTGTAGTTGCATTGCCACTATTTGTTGTCTCTGACCCACCTGCTGAAGGTCCTCTTCAGCTGTGACATACTCCACCACTGTCCCACCCGTGTCAACCAGCACCACTGAGGTCATGACTCATGCTCCTCAGGGCTCAGCAGTCACAGCAACTCTGTATTGGAAATCCACCAGTTTGGTAATTGAAGGCCCCTGGAAAGAAAAAAAAAGAAAGAAAATCTTAACACAAAATATTTGAGACATTTTCTCCAAAGTGAGTTTTTACAGCGCCCTTTATTATATCAGAAGTATGCCTATTTCCCTACATTAGCCTACGTTAGCTGTGTCGTTGATCAAAACAATGAATGCCGAACCTCCCTATAATTAAGCTGACACTGTGATTATACTCTCCTGGAGAGCCAAGCACAGTTTTAAAGTTTTCCTTAAAATGGAACATGAAATCATAATGAAACACCTTCATCAATCGGTCCCAACTGTAGATCTAAAGCTTATTAAAGGCCAGGATCTCTTATATCTCTTCCATCTCTTTCCTTCTGGCTTTGGTGAGCAGGAAGTGCCTGTCTGCTATTACAGGAAGAAATGCACTGACAGGAAGCCAAGTCAGTTCCTGAAACAAGCACACAGTATCCAGTGAAACACTGAGGCTGGACGGACTGGAGTCACTGTAACAGTTGCTAAGAACCACGGGACCACCAGTCCCTGTGCTGCTCTGCTCTGCAGGGTGACAACCGGAATGAAGACAAAGGAGCCTGCAGAGGCCGACAGATATAATCAAACAGGCACGATGCTTTTTTTATATTGATCCTCCAACTACTTTAATTCTACTGTGTTTTTGAAGGACTGACTTAGCCACAGACCTACTGGGATTTGATTTTGACCAGCCCCTTTTGGACTGTTGTTTCAAGCCGCTATATATACGCCTCTGTGATGTTTCACTTTCAGCCTGAATGGGTCAGAGGCGTCATGGGGGGGATCAAGTGGTCCTGGCTCTGTCCTGCCTTCGGAGGCAGTAATAGGGGTATTACAGAGGCGAGACTGTTAGAGGCTGGATCAATGTAAACCGAGAGGGTTAGCAAGACGGAGAATATGTGACGTGTTGCTTATGCCACGTAATTGAAGCTCATAGATAAGGAAGTGGACCCTATCATCACAAACAAGGCTCTCACTTGTATCCGACAGAGATCTAACCATGTTCAGCGAAATGCAGAACAACTTTGCATGAGTACATAGAATCTCTACAGTGGATAACAGCACGACGCAGAGTTCCTCTGCCATCACTGTTTTGAATGCAGTTGCTACTGCTGTCTGCCCTATTGTACACATACTGCCGCTGCTCTGTACACGCCACTACCAAATCATTACACCTACACCTTCTTGCAGCTTATGTGGGAATGTTTTAAGGCAGACACATAAAGAGGACGGGTTTCCCTGCTAATACTTACAGTAAGCTATAACCCTTATCATATCTAGGTAACTATCTTCATACAGATTAAAAAGGCAGGGCTATTCATGACTAGCAGATCCACATTGTAGGAGCTTATCCTTGATGCTACTATACAAGATTTTGGGTTAAGAGCTCCGGCCTGTTTTTTTGGGGGTTTTTTTCGGCAACTGGGGGAAGTTCATATTTTAGTTACCCCATCCAAAACTATTATTATTGTTATTCAGTAAAAAGGAGAAGTGAAACATACTGCATAAAAATACAAACTATATAAAGCATAGATCAAGCCTGTCTCACTAAGAAAACTAGGCAACATAACAGAGTAATGTTAGAATAAAGCAAAGTCTTATGTTTTGCTTTCAATACTGGGACTAACTTCCACTCTACCAACATGAACAATGCTGCTTCTATGTCTTCCACAACAATCAGTAACTGGTGAGGATGCTGATTTGCATCAGACCTTCAGCTTTAGTCTCACTCTAGGCATGTTGTCATGTCTGTAGTGGTTAAGTCTATATTTATTCTCTTGTACAATGTTCTTGAAACAACTGAGGTCACTAAAAAAAAGGCTTGGGCAGTATCAAGGTATTATGGTATACCAAGGGATTTAAAATCCAGATGGTATGATTTCTAGTTCTTTCAAAAATGCACATGCTCTTCCTTCATGCTTAGATACTATATTGAGGTCTCCTGCTGGTGGAAAGGGAAGTATCTTCTATTGATTTTCTTGAGCCAGTGTAGCATCAAAGTATGTGGGAATAAGCAATCAAACTAGCTCACTAGCAAGCAACTGGCTTGTTAGTTCATTTATTTAATGAACCCATGCTTTCATGTTACACTGATCACAGAAAATGAGCTAAACATATGTCAGTTATCAGACGGTGGCATTGTGCTTTCCTTTCCTGTGTCAACTGTGTTTACGAAAGTTTAAGTTGTTACATTGTACTAATTTAGCGGCTGTTAGGTTGTAGTTAGGTAGCTAATTTGAGAAATCCATCATACTTTTCATGTGCTCCATTCATCTTGTGCATAATGTTAATGTTGTGGCGCAGAGACACAAATCTGTTAATAATCTACAAAAATTGTCTGACAATTATTTTACCATTTTAGTGCACCCTGCACTGTGAAAGTGCTGTGATTGATCAGGTAAGTGTTGGAAAAAAAACTGAAAGAGTGCATCAATTTTCCATTTGTTTAATTCTTTGCATGCCTGCCCTCTCTGTGATGGAAGTTTTTACCCCAGCAACAAACTCTTTTGATTTTAGATTAGTATAGACAACGCTTGTGTGACACCCTTTCAACATCAACATCTATTCTTCTCTTTAACCACAGCACATCTCCCCTCTTTTACAGCTAAGGCAGCCCACCCTGTGTTAAAGATAATCCTACGCAAAATTCTCTGAATTCTTTTACACACACACAAAGCAAAGGACAGAAATAACTTCTCAAGGACATTTAGATTTTCTACATTTTTCAGAAGTAATGACATTCTTTAAAACAGGCAGACCACAATGTTAAACCCATGCATGGTTCAGGGCTTTTTTAAATTAGTACAAACCCACTGACCATACAATGTCCTCCAACATGGTGTGTATCAGGACACGCTCAGTTACTCTAATGCTTTATAATGGATGAGCCATGCCGTACTGGTGTTCCCTCTGCAACTGAGACCAACATGCTATCAGCTCTTATGGAAAACTCCATTAAATTATTCAAAAGCATAGAAGAGATACTCATGGGTGTGGGGGTGTGTTCTGTTTCTGAGGGGCTCACTCAATACAGATTTGCAATGTGCACGCAAGGCATATTATTTAAAAACCATGAGACACATCCAGAGGTCTTCCAGCGGGGCATCTAATAAGGCTGTGTATGTGCAAGAAAATGGCAATACTATAAGTATCATGATACAGGGACTATTATATATATTCTAACAGCTCTTCTGACAACACAAAAACATGCAGCAAGGAAGAGTGTGCTCAGTTCACTTTGTAAATTTTCAGGTAGTGTGCTGATTTTTTTTTCCATCAGTTGAATGAAGATTAAATTTAGTGGACCAAGATTTTTGGGGGTTGAATGCAGCTCTTTTCAAGGACCTCCAACCTCTATTTCTTCCTATCCTACAAATCTGTCTTTGTCGTAGTATATCATAAAACATTTTTAGTGTCATGCCATTTACTCTTGCACAGAAACGGGCGGTATATGCGCTGCACTATGTGCCGTTACTTTTCTGTTAAACTGTCAAAGTTATTATGCAAGCTTGTGGAAGTATTGGGGATTGTAACACACTAGGGGTTTTTTTGTAATCTATTATGCCCATCTAAAGCAAGTGTGTTGATTCAAGAGTTGAAAAGTAATTGTTAAAGAAAGGGTCAAAGTGCAGAGTCCAATGGAGAATATGGTGCCTGTATGTTTAACTTGGTCAACAGAATAATCTGGCACTAAAACAATTAAAGTACTACTCTTTCTTTTTTTTATATCTCTTTGTTTCTTGTAATTGTTTCTTAATGTACAATGCGAAAGGTAAAACAGAATATGAAATATGTATACAGCAGGCAGTTAATCTCATAT
The DNA here is from genome assembly GCA_028566105.1 of Hypoplectrus providencianus. NCBI lineage: Eukaryota > Metazoa > Chordata > Actinopteri > Perciformes > Serranidae > Hypoplectrus > Hypoplectrus providencianus. The sequence continues at coordinate 26,684,457 of JAOWBC010001255.1, read as the reverse complement.
GCACACAAAGACAAAGATCAAACACAAACAAGATCTGTTTGGAGTTTAGTCTCTCAAGCAGGACTTGCAGGTTGAATTTATTCAAACAAGTATTACAGGACCTACAGGGCCACTGCAAACATGTGGCTGCCTTTTAGCCTCTCAGCTCACAAATAGGTAGCTTCATGGGCTGCATTATTGCCAACGCAATAAAGTATTTCATTCAGGAACTACCGACCGATACTGGTCACATTACAAGGAATGAAATATGAAATATTTTTGAAAAAGGTAAATAAAAAAACAGTTACTGTACTGCTTAGTCATGCCTCAGGAATTGAAAATATTTCAGCTGCAATAAGATTCATTCTGCTACAGCTACCAGTCTCACTGTAAATGTCAAATTCAGTTCAGATCAACCTTTGATAACTGAGGTGGAAGCATACAAGTAGCTTGGTCATATGCTGTTCTGGTTCAGGTTGAGTCAGTTTCACTCTCAAGATAAAATAAAGCAAAGTCATCATGGCAGGCCAACTTTTTTCCTCGATGAAATTCCAACACATACAGAAACAGTCCAAACTTGCCTTGTCAAGGAAAAGTTGATGTACGTCAAAATGCATCCTTGATTCTTTACTTAGCTTCTGTTTTAAAATCCTCAAAGAGACTCGGAGAATGAAAGAATGAGAATGGGAGAGTGCTTTCTTGTCGCGAAATGAGAAAGCAACAGGAATATTTCCCACACCTCTCTTGCTTTGCCTGAGTCTGACTCTCTTCCACACCTTCTCTCTGTCTGACATCCTTCCTTCCATCGATCCATCCATCTGTCCGGCCACCCAGCTCCCTTCCCTTGCTGCATGCTTGCTGTGTGCCTGTTCCCTGGGTAGAAGGAACCTCTCAAAGCAAGTCAGCACTTCTCAGGCCCTGCCCTGAGCTCAGATCACATGACAAGGGTGGAACATATACACACACACAC
>JAOWBC010001255.1:26653179-26664465 GCA_028566105.1 Hypoplectrus providencianus | reverse complement strand
TTTTGTGATGCACTTCAATTTGCAACGTAATGAACATCCAGCCAAGCACTGTGGATATCTCCCTAAGCTGCAGCAACAAATGAAAACAGTGTTGCAGACTGAAAGGGGATAAAAGGAAAAAAAAAATTAAAAGGAGAAAGCGTAACTAAAAAGTTCCATGCTGCAACAAAGAGCTCTGACATTAAAGTTGCTCCTGACACATGGATGAAATTCTTTAAACTAGATCCCCAAGTATTTAATCTCATTGCATTGATTCATGTAGCAACACGTCCACACAAAAATGCCCCTTTCAAATGTGTTCAGTACAAGCCATGCTGTAGGACAGGTCTGACTGCTGAAATGTTGAAGTTTCTCTCTGAACTTTGGGTGTCGGCCGATATGTTGTTTCAAGTGGATATCACTGTCAATAATAAGCTGCATGCCTCACTGTATGCAAGTGACTATGATCATTCTTTTATGTGCAAGGCAGCATCAGGCTTGACCTAAGCATTGCTCTCATGACTTTGTAAGAACTAATGTAACCAATAAATGTATGGAATTCATTTATGGAATCATTGTTAATTATCCAAATCGTGTATCAATATATAAAAGCTTTTTGTTTCAGTATTGGTGTAGAATTAAATATGCCATCATTACGTGTGCATCCCTAACAAATATTCTTCTTCTTATTGGCTTAAATATTACTGACAAGGTGCTGTATATTAAAAAGTCTGAAAAGCTTATAAACATGGCTGTCCTATGCCCAAACTAAGCAGAAACCGAACAAATTAGCTTCCTCCTAAGATAAGGCAATTTTGCATAACTTTATGTGAATGTTTGCCAGTTGTAACCCAAAAATGCTTCTCCTCGTCTCCCTGATTTCCAACATGATTAAAATGTGGATTCAGTGCTTTGGAAAATTACTTCCCTAAATCTAACTTTTGCAGTCCTTGCAGCGAGCCCTGCAACTCTGAGCCACTGCTCTGCCTGATTCTCTCTGTAACTCAGGGGGCTTGAGTTATTTTGGGTGAGGGAGAGGACATGCTGGATAAGCACAGCTGTTGGTGTTAATGTTGCTAAATTTACATTAAATGTACAGTGCTTCATGTGTTTATTGACATCCGTATACTTGCATAATACATGAGTTGCTTTTTGAACTGATGAAGACATTACTTTTTGAAGACATTGCTCACAGCATTGTCTCCCATTGTACTCCTGTCATTTTAGTCACTGGAAATTTATTTATAAGTGCGATATATATGTTTGCACCTCTATGGAAACTACCCACACATGGCTGAGTGGGCTGGCTAAATATCTTTTGTGCACAGATATAATACTATAACATAAACCTTTTTAAGAAGAAGAGGGAGAAGAAAAATAAGAATTTAATTTCTTAGATTATTTTTAAATACCAATAATTAAAATAAAAACTTTATTTACAACACTTCGAGTGTTTCCAAAATTTGGTGGAGAATGGGGACTCCACATGCCATACATAATGACATATTTACATTTTTACAATTTATTTACAACCTCTCATGTCCTCTCCTCTATTATCTGTGTAAACTAGAGCAAAACTGTAGGTCAGCTGATATTGGCACATCTATTACAACCATATTGGAATCTGTCAGTTTCTGTGTATAGTTATCTTATATGACCCACATATAAAAGGTCTTTTTGAAAAAAAAAAATGTGAATATTGAATTGCTTGTGGGCAAATGAATACAAGCATTTGGTAAATTGGGCTGCAATAGTTTGTGTAATTGAGGTGCTCACTGTTGATTGCTCTGTGTGTTTTTTGGGTATCTGTGTGCACACATTTCTCATTGTGTGTCCAATTACTCTCCATTAGCCCCTGACACCCTTGAACAGATGGTCTTTTCTTGCAACTATTCTGCAGCAGTATGCACAATTTTATGTCACACTGTCCTTTATGTAGTTCAGTTAGAGTACAGTATGTAGATGAAGCAGCAGCAGACAGGACGTTAGCCTGCTTCTTCTGTCCTCCAGCCCAAAGTCTCTGTTAATGCAGTCCTCCTCAGTTCAACAGTGAGTTACTCATAATTTCATACCCGACCTTGGCACCCATATGTGAGGTTGACGTCATCATTTTTTCACCATTAGTGAAGTCAACGGTGGGACAACGAAATGCCATCTGTCAGCTTAACTCTTCCCATCTCTCTCATTCACTCACACACACAATGATCAGCTTAAAAAGAGAGATTGTGATTGTGCAACTGCATACCAAATATAACTTCAGGGCAAATAGCTGGTAATTCCTTCAAGGTGGTGTAATACTGTGTGGGTCTCAGTAAACGTCTGATTCAACATTTTATCTCAGTTGTGTCCAGAAGGCTGATGAATGCTAATATAGATAGTTTTGGGGAATAATTCTGGAGTGCATTGTCTGATAATGTCCTGCTGTTGTAATAATGCTGTTGAGCAACTATGATCCACTATTAAAGTGTGTCCAGAACTCTTAAACTGCTGACTTACAATTACTTTATTGATTTTTGTTTTTAATGTCTTTTAATGTAATTTCTAAAATTCTGAAATACAGATTGTGCTTCCAGCTTGTATTCCAGGTCAATGAGCCACTCATAACTTAAAAAAAAAAAAAAAAAAACCTTGTTACAAATCTTGTTTCAACTCCAGGATAAGTTACACTGCCTCTCGGCCTCTGAAGTATCTCTCCTGTTCCCTTGGCTCAATGTGATTTCTCTCTTCTTCCTTCACAGCGATGTTACGAACACAAACAGTACAGAAATGGGCTCAAGTTCTGCAAACAAATTCTGTCCAACCCAAAGTTTGCAGAGCATGGAGGTAAGCAGCAAACGTAAGAATGGAACAGTTGAAAAGTTTTGCTGTCAGTGGGCCTTTTGAACAGTATCTGTGTGTAACTGTGTGCTGTACCATCTCTGCTACAGAGACCCTGGCAATGAAGGGATTGACCCTAAACTGTCTGGGGAAGAAGGAGGAGGCCTACGACCTGGTGAGAAGAGGCCTGCGCAATGACCTCAGGAGCCATGTCTGTATCCTTCATCATGTCATGGCACATATTACTTGTGTCAGTGAATGAGATGTGCATTGGGTTCAGCTGCTGTGCCCTAGAGGCTAGAGAATGGACAGCGCTGTTTGTTAGTTGGCTACTACCAGGGAGAAAAGGACACTGAACACCTTGGTTTCCGTCAAGTTGCCTGTGTGGTTGTAATTATTTTGGGGCCAGGAGGTGAAATGAAAGGTGAGAAAGGGACAATCAAATAGGAAGAAGTGGAATCAGGCTCCTTAGATCAAACGATTATTCATTATCACTTCAACAAATGGCTGTTTGTCTTCATCTAAATTCAGGTTTTGACACTGCACCCTTCAGCAGGTGTCTTTTATAACACAGTGATTGTGTGTCTAATGACACAGGACCTTGAGAGAAATGTTTAATATTTTTGTGGATTGTTCCTTAACTCCATGTGTGTTCCAGGCTGGCACGTATATGGCCTTCTGCAGCGCTCAGATAAGAAATACGATGAGGCCATCAAGTGTTACCGCAATGCTTTGAAGTGGGACAAGGACAACCTGCAGATCCTCCGAGACCTGTCTCTGCTGCAGATCCAGATGAGAGACCTGGAGGGTTACAGGGTGAGGAGTGCCAGGAAAGCTGTCATTGTATTGTTTTCCTCTTTTTAGACAGTTATTCTGAATTAGGTTTTGGATTATCATAATGAAAATCCATTGTCAGTCATTCTGCCCCACTCAGTCAGCTGTAGAACCGCCAACATAGAGACCATACCCAGTTGTGAGGAGCAGATTAAAAAACCTTCCAACTTTTCTTTGTAATACATCAGTAAAAAAGGCTAAAATATTTTGTGGGGAACCCACACTCCCATCTGCTACTCTGCCTTGTCCAGGATGCAGTATGGCACTGATTTGGAGAGGATGGAGCGTATCGGCAGGCAGATATCAGGTTGCAGTCGGGCTTCACAATGTAGAACAGCTCTCGTGGGACACAGCCTAGGATTTAGATGCTTATTTAGTGAGAGGTATGAAATGGCAAGATGAAAGTCTGGTAGAAAGGATTAAAAATACGGGAGGGATGAGAGAGGAAAAGGGAGAGGCTCTCAGTCAGTGTATAAGTGTTTTTTAAGGTTCTCCCTGAGCCACCTAACAACCTGGTGTCAATACCATGAATCAGCAAAATTTTCTCCTCTCCACTTTGTGCTGCCGTTTCCTCATTTCCTCCTAGTTTTTCACCTCACGTGTGAGTTCTCATACTGAGGACATCAGTTCATTCTTCTGTCACCCTGTTCTTTGTGATGTTAGGCATGCTAAATAAAACTTATTTTGTAGGAGACACGGTACCAGCTGCTGCAGCTGCGTCCTGCGCAGCGGGCTTCGTGGATCGGCTACGCCATCGCCTATCACCTCCTTGAAGACTATGAAATGGCTGCAAAGATCATTGAGGAGTTCAGGAAAACACAACAGGTTAGAGCCAATGATTGGTTATGATTTTTATTGTAGAAATCTGTGCTTTCCATGGTCAAAACTAAGAATCCAATACAACAAAAAAACACAAATACAAATGATTTGGTGTATCACAGATGTTGTGCTACCACTGCAGTGTAAGATGAGTAACAGGATTACTCACATTTCTTGTCATATCATTCGTGTCTGAGTTGCTGATTGATGCATCTGAGTTACAGTGCGTGCTTTAAACCACTCAGTCCTTCCTCCCAACAGAGTTTTAAATGTGGGTGTCGTTTCTGTCGTCTGTGCATTGGTCACAAATACAATAGAGCTCCTTCTCCCTGGTCTGCCTCTGATAAGACCAGTCTACTTCCTGTCTTTGTGCCATCTATGTAATACAAGGAGCTGGTGTGACTAAGCAACTGCATAATATACACGAAGAATGATGCAGAGCTTCCTGAACAACAGAGATGCAGGAGTCCACCCAGAAGCTCTACCGTTTATTTCACTCTTGCTTGTTTGTTTGTGCAGACATCTCCAGACAAAGTGGACTATGAGTACAGTGAGCTCCTGCTGTACCAAAACCAGGTGCTGAGGGAAGCAGGCCTGTACAAGGAGGCCCTGGAGCATCTGTCCAACTATGAGAAGCAAATCTGTGACAAACTGGCTGTGGAGGAGACACGAGGTGGGTCACAATATTACATGGTGTCAAGGTCACACTGAAACCCAAACGGTGGAAATCCATGCAAAACAAGCACATGTTACAAATTAGTAGATTCACAGTATGTTTACTGTAGTGGCCCACTAGTTTATCTCCTCTGTATTCACAAAGTTTTTATTTAGCAGCTGTAGCTGTTTTGCTTTAAGTCTGCATAATATATTTCACTTTTTTGTACTTGTCTAAAATTTTAGTTTCCACAGTATAAAACAAACCACTTTGTTGTCCTTACATGTGTGCATATTTGTGATAACTCACATGCAGCACATGCATGCTGCAGCCCTTTTATGTGAATGAGCTCATGACTATATATCGAAACCTGGACTGACTCACTGAGTTGATAACCAGGTTCATGTGACTGCTCATTAGTTGGATGAAGTGAAGCCTGATAGTGAAAGGATACTCAATAATCGTGGTACCCTGAATCAGTGTAGACAGAAAAATAGTGATGTTTGTTTGTGTTACCCTAGAGCTTAACAAAACAGGTGACTCTTTGCTCTGTAGTTTCTCTGTACCAGCTCATGCATCATACATCTTATTATTGGGCCCTTGAGCAAGGCACCTAACCCACCACAAGCTCCCTTGGCGCACAAAAATGTGCTGCCCACTGTTGTTAAGCATGGTGTGTCCACTGGTGTTAAAGGACGAGTTAAATGCTGATGTTGAATTTTCCCATATGGGACTAATAAGGGAATTTTAATTAATAAATTACAATTCAAATTCACATTTATTCGTAATGTTATGCTTCTCGAACTTCTATTTTCTTTTATCTCCCTACCTTTGACTTCAGGTTCTGAGTTGAACTCAAGCATGTTTTGTGTACTGACACACACTTCATGTTTCATGTTCATGTTTCTACAGGAGAGTTACTGTTGAAGTTGGAGCGACTGGATGAGGCAACAGAAGTCTACCGCCGTCTGCAGGAGAGGAACCCAGAGAACTGGTCCTATTACCGCGGCTTAGAAAGTGCCCTAAAACCAAGTACGACACATAACCATTTCTGTTACAAACAGATAAAATAAAAAATTAAAATATCAACATTCATTGCACAAACGGTTGTCAACACTACTACATTTATGTCTTTTTTTGTTATTTCCTCCAGGCAGTGTAGAAGAGAGACAAAAGATCTATGAAGATGCGTGGGAGAAGTTTCCTAAAGGACTGGTTCCTCGTCGGCTGCCCCTCAACTTTCTCTCAGGTGAGGCCAACACAAAGTTTCCTTTCAGATACAACAGTGGTCTAAGGAGTAAACAAACATTACTATGTCTTTCTCTTCAGGTGAGAAGTTCAGAGAGTGTCTGGACAGGTATCTGCGGTTGAACTTCAGTAAAGGCTGTCCTCCCGTCTTCACCACCCTCAAATCACTCTACAACGACAAAGAAAAGGTGACTGACTCCTCTAAATTTGAATCACTGCAACACTTTATATCTCACCTCACTCAAAACCAGCTTACATAATGGGCTGAAAGAAGAGAGGTCAATCTGAGGGAAAGAGTCCACTTAATTTAAGTTATTTTGAATGATTCACCAACAGATATTTCTTACTGCAGTTAAGGTAATGCACTCTGTCTTCTCTCTCTTTGCAGGTGGCAATAATAGAGGAGCTGGTGGTTGGCTATGAAACCACATTAAAGAGCTGCAGAATGTTCAACCAGAACGGTGAGGAGAAATTGTATTAATCAGGATGATGATAGTAAATACCATGTCTCTCTAATGAGCAATATTGAGTGTGTTGTATTGCGGCATAAAACATTTTCAGTCTTACAAATTGTAATTACGAATGATTTGTTACAGAAATCAGTTGAAACAATTGTTTTCATATTCTGATCTCATGCTGTGACTGTTGCAAATAGTTTTCCACGCAACCGCAGAGTGCAGTGAAGTTGGTTTCTTGTTGAGGGGTTGGGTTTGTGCAGTGCTGCATCCATCAACTCACTGTGGTTGGTACTTGTTGTTTCTGTACTTCCTGTAAAGGTTATGTAAAGGTTCAGTGTGTAGGATTTATTGTCATCTAGTGGCAAGGTTGCAAATTCTAAACATCTGAGTACCCCTCTACTCACCCCTCTGTTTCCGAGTGTCGAGAACATAAAAACACAATTAAGCCCTTCTCTAGAGTCAGTGTTTGTTCTGACCATCTGTGTTACTATAAAACATGATGATGCACATGGCAGACTCCATAGAAGAGGACATGCTACCTTTGTGGCTAAGCTCATAAAAACACAACGTTTTTTGTTTATAGTGATTAGAAACGATTGTTGTCAATTTTTGCCAATATGATTTACCCATATAATGGGAAGCAGTGGCAGGAGAAAATTCTAGGCTTGCATTAGCAATAACCTAGTTGATCTCAGATTCCAGCGTCAAACAGTTTAGCTGCTTCTCATGTTGGGGTTTACTAACAACTGCAATTTTTAATCTTACTGATTTTTTTTTTTTTTTTTTTTTTTTTTTTTTTTAAAAAAAAAATGCATAGTGTAGCTTTAACTGTTGCAGTCGTGTCAACCCTGCAAAGTTAACTTGCGCAATTTCTTTCACTGGCACAGATGATGGTAAGGAGGAACCACCGACCACGTTGCTCTGGGTGCAATACTTCCTGGCACAGCACTACGATATGATTGGCCAACAGACGCTGGCTCTAGAATACATCAACGCGGCCATTGAGAGCACACCTACACTCATCGAACTCTTCCTTATCAAAGCCAAGATTTACAAGGTAACACACACCACTCTTGTGTACATTTCTTACTGTTCTAATTGGGGAGCGCAGCTTTGCTGTGCTGTTGTCATGACTGTTATATTGACCTTTAACCTCCTGCAGCATGCTGGGAACATCAAAGAAGCTGCTCAGTGGATGGATGAGGCTCAAGCTCTGGACACCGCCGACAGATTCATCAACTCCAAGTGTGCCAAGTACATGCTGAAGGCTGGCATGGTCAAAGAGGCCGAGGAAATGTGCTCCAAGTTCACACGGGTGAGAACAACTGTCTGAGTGCACACTGACAGCTGACAGGCTGTCAAAAAACTTTGGAAAGTGTCAAAACAAAATCATGGTTGTTTCTCTATTTATGTCAGTTTGTAAATACAACCTGCAGACCTCGTGACCCTTATGTCTTACTCTCCTACAACCTTAAAGAACTGAGGGTGGAATTCTTCTCATCACTCATGACACATTCACACAGCATTATAAGTAGAAGACGTCCTCGTCAAAAACAACTTTGATGATCCCCGGGGGAAATTGCTTTTTTACAGAGACTCCAGTGCGAAATTATTACAAAGATTCAAATTTGAAATTAAATTAAAAGTAAATTTGATTAAATTTAAAGGGCAAAATGTTATTTGTGGGAGTTTAAAATATTGCACGTATAGCAGTATACCTAGAAAAAGGATCAGTCCCAATCATAATTACCAAATAATGTATATACAGAATTTTAACATTTTATTTTGATAATAAAAAAAAATATTTCTTCTCTATACTTACTGTTAGGAGGGTTTTCATTTGTCTTTCACAATTTGGGATCTTCTCGGGGGATGGTCTAATTCCCATGAAAAATAGCAAATGGTATAGTAGTATGTTTGAAGCTAGGGCTCTCGATGGAACCTGACATGACAATTGGACATGTCCCCAGTGTTTCTTTGTCTCTATTAAAGCATGCGCTTTTGCTTTGTGTTTGTCAAGGAGGGAGCATCAGCAGTGGAGAACCTCAACGAGATGCAGTGTATGTGGTTCCAGACAGAGTGCGCACTGGCATACAAGTCCATGAACAAGTTTGGGGAGGCCCTCAAGAAATGCCACGAGATTGAAAGGGTGAGCCCTTATCATCAGGGAATGTATTCAGTGTATTATTGCATGCAGTGTTTGAAAAGGACTCTTTAGCTTACTGTTTGTTTTTTTTACGTTGGGGTCAAATTTTTTTCCTTTTTTTCCTTAAATTTTTCTCTTCTCTCTCATCAGCATTTTGTTGAGATCACAGACGATCAGTTTGATTTCCATACCTACTGCATGAGGAAGATGACGCTACGCTCGTACGTGGACCTACTGAAGCTGGAGGACGTGCTTCGGATGCATCCTTTCTACTACAGGGCTGCCATCAGCGCCATCCAGATCTACCTGAGCCTCCATGACAATCCTCTGACTGACGACAGCAAAGAGCTGCAGGCTGACACAGGTGAGGGGTAGAGCCATCTGCACGACTGTGTTTCTAACAAATTAGGAATCCTCCTCTCCCAAAAAAAAGAGGACGCTGCATATTTACTGCATCATTAATGCATTTTTTTTCCATAGCTAACCTCTCAGACAAAGAGCTGAAGAAGTTGAGGAACAAGCAGCGGAGAGCCCAGAAGAAGGCCCAGCTGGAAGAGGAGAAGAAGAATGCAGAAAAGGAGAAGCAGCTTAAGAACCAGAAGAAGAAGAAAGAGGATGATGACGAGGAGATCGGAGGACCCAAGGAGGAGCTAATACCTGACAAGCTGGTCAAGGTAAGAGAGAAACATGAAGAATCATAAAAAACTTCAGTCATGTCTCACACAGGTATGCAAAGGCTCACATAAAATAGCAACCAGGTCTGCAGAATCAGTGAAGTTTGTTTACCTTTTTTTTTCCCCATTTGTTCCCCTTCTGTTACTTCCTGTTTACAGGTAGAAAATCCACTGGAAGAAGCTGTCAAGTTCCTGATGCCTCTTAAACACCTGGTCAAAGACAAAATAGACACACACCTACTGGCCTTTGAGATCTACTTCAGGAAAGGTTGGCAAGCGCAGTTAAATGATATTTATGATAAAGATAAACTGACTTTTCTGTACTTCTAAACGTGTTGCTAAAGTCGACTGTGTGAAAGAAGTGGACAAAGCCTCCAGTCCTGAAAAGTGAAGCCTCTAGTTCCCAGGGGGTGGAATGGATATCTAAACTCCATCCAATCTGCTGAGTCCCTTTTAATCTTTAAGGGGAGACCAAAAGCCTAACTCTCACAAGAAAACCATTTGCATGATCCTTATGCACTACCAGATAACACTTATGTCCTAATGAACTCAAACTTAATGCATGGCATTAACCAATGTGTTGTCTTTTGACTTCATCTTTTCTTGTGTGTACTAACTCTCAGATGTGCATCGCGTTGGGGAAAAAGCATCTGCTACATTACATGTTACAATTGTACACCAGCAGGGGGCTCCATTAGTTGCAAAATGAAGACCTGATATAATAAGTTTAATGCTCTCCTTCACTAATTTCAAGTTTTCTTCAATAAAGCGTGATGTTAATTTAGTAAATTATGATCCCATTAAGAGTTGAGTGAGTGAGTGAGTGAGTGAGTTGGTGAGGCACAGTGGCTACGCCCGCTTCTTTTACATAGCCTAAGGTTTATACTCTGTCCCTTTCCATTTAGATCTGCTTCACACAGATTTACAATCTGTCTTCTCTTCTCAGAAAAATACCTATTGATGCTCCAATCAGTGAAGAGAGCGTTGGCAATTGACCCAGACCATCCATGGTTACACCAGTGTCTAGTACGCTTCTTTAAAGGAGGTAAGAGAGAGGCTTTGTAGCACAGCTGTTGAATCAGAATGCAGTGTGTTGTATATCTTTAGTTTTTTTCTTGTTCTTAAAATCTTTTGATAAACCTCTTTGCTCCTTTTAACATACATGATTTTCTCTTTTTTAATAAGTACCCATCATCTCCACTTGCACAATCTCTTCTTTTGTTTCTTTTCCCTCCTACATTCCTCATCATCGATTGCTGCCTCTGTCTTTCCTCCCTTCTTTTAGTCTCTGAGAGCAAGGAGCTGCCAGAGGTGGTCAGGACGGTGCTGAAGCAGGAGATCACCCGACTGTTCGGAGACAGCAACGCCACAAGCTTCAACCAGGCCTACCTCACCAAGCACTCAAACTCCATACCACATCGACTGGCTGGTAGGCTTCTGTCATACAGACTATTAAATATATTTCCCCTTATCTTAAACAAATAAACAAGAATCCCTTTTTATTTCTCCGAGGTAGGGTAAACTGAAAAACACTGCGCATGTCCTCTTAAGATTAAAACAAAATAGATTTGGATTTTTGAACAAATCCCACATAAAATAACTAAATCAGTAGTCAGGCTTGCATGTGTTCCTGGTTTGGAATTCACATTTTTTTCT
>JAOWBC010001255.1:26609478-26629837 GCA_028566105.1 Hypoplectrus providencianus | reverse complement strand
GTCACTTAGCAGATGTGTAACCAACACCATCACAACTGCAGCTCAACATATAGATGACGTCTTCGTTTTACACAGCCGTTTCTTCTCGTGTAGTCTGAGAGGAGTTAAGTCAGAAGGCCCGAATGGTGACCGCAGTGCTGCACGTGCTGCTTCCATCAGGTCCCCAGGCGCAGCCAAGTAAAAAGATACGACAGCTGCAGAGAGCTTGGCACACATTTGGCTGGGCTACAATTAGATTTGAGAAGGGGGCGTGGTGCCAGTAGTGGAGGGGAAAGTTGCTAGCAGAGGATCCCCTCTCATGTGCGCTGGATGCAGTGATGTATAGCGGATGCATCTTCTACATCTTAAACAAAGGTGGGGGCGAGTATCCCCAACAGGTCGTTCAATTGTGCTTTTATAATCACACCTGGAGTAAATTTACGAAAGCTGCTCTAGTTGGATTATTTTCTAAAAATAGCATTGATATATTTCTTTCTAAATTTTCCAGGAACCTTATACTATTTTTGATGTGAACTTGTGCCAAGCCCCCTCTAATGCCAAACACAAAAAAATAAAAAAAATAGCCAAGTGGGTCAGGACTAAGGTTACAGCCAACAATCCTCATGCCTTGGTCTCATGAACCACTTTTGTATGATGCCAATTATGCCTTAAACCAACTGGGGTTTCAATGAGACATGTCCACCTGATATCCCCACTTTCAGCTTCTTATAATAGTACGCAACTCCATAAAAGAAGCTTTCTGTTGTAAAATTATAGAGACTAGGGATATTTCACCAATAATTGATAAGGTGTCACAAGGGTGAGATATTTGAAAGTTAAAGACTTGGTCTACAATAAACAGTATATTTTACTGTACTGTGGAAAAAATAAATGTTATGTCGAGCTTTTGAATGGAGTAAGAGATTGTTTTAGGCATAGAGCAACTAACAATAAAGACAATGGATATGATTTTTTATTAAATAAAAAGAAAAGTTAAACGACATTCCCCTATTGCACCTTGAAAATTAAATTGTTCAGAAAAAATAATTAGGTAGGTTATTGATAGTGGAAAATAATGCTAACAATTTGACAACTTTTGACAAAAATCCTTCCTTCTTAGGACGTCTGAGCAACTTTTTTAAAAGCGAGGTACAAGGGTTAAAAATAATGCTAAGGTAATTGAAAATAAGCCCCTTTATTCCACAAGGTTTTTCTGATGAGCTGGCGGTGTTGTTTCTTATTCAAAAGCTTTCGCTTTATTGTCAGCAACAGTGTAAAAATAAAACCATTCCCTAAAGAATAACTATTCAAGGGAACAATCAGCCTGTAAATCCTCACACTTTACATTTGTCAGTGTAGCAGCTGCTGTTGTTTTTGTTAGTCACGGTCATCTCCAGTGTCATTTCTGGTCACCTCCTCCATATGAATATGCTCCCACAGGTGTCACAAACTAAACAAAGCTATACTGAGTAAACACACCTTTGTCCAGTCAAAACACAGTCCAGAGCACTGCAGTCAAAGCTGATTATTATGTAAGTAAACGGTTTCTTTGAATTTTTTTTTTTACATTTATTTTCTTTGAAAGGCAAGTCTATACACATTAAATGTCCTGTGCATTTAGATTTCCTAACGCTCAGACCTCTTGCAGAGCTTAACGTGTGCTGTAACTTCACTGCTTCTTGTAAAATCAAACTCCATCGCTCCTTCGGGAGTATCTCACCTCTGCATCCAGATCGTCATCGTCGTCTCCTGCTGGGGCACCACCCTCCTTACCACCACTCTCCAGGAACTTGGTGAAGCCTTCCAATGTTCTCTCGCCATTGTAATCGATTACCTGTTGATCATACAGGACAAAAAGAATGTTCAAACTATTGACAAATAAAGCCGACAAACTGACCGGGCCCGGATTCTGAGTTTTACCACTAGGTGTTGCACTTAAGTCAGCAGCTGCTGAATGAGAGTAGCGCCTGCAGCAGTAATGAATCTTTAAGTCATGACTTCATTTCCTGCAGCGTATTCTCGTTGCCTTGTCTGTTTTTCGTCTCAATTCTTGTTAGACTTGAATATAAAATATTGCTATACTGGCACATTTAGTTTTTTTAGTTTTCTTTGAGAGCAAATATGTCCTCTTGTCACCCTCAAAAAACACATGAACTTTCTATTCCCCTCCTTCCCACCAGGACGAAATGTTTGACCTTGTTTATGGTGCCAGCTTTGGCGCAGCGGTAAATCGACCAGTCATGAGTGGCTCTGATAGTCTCATCTTAATCACATTGTCTATCATAAAACTTTTTAACAATGCAATACATCCTGGAAAACTTATCATAATGACAAACAATGGTTCAGGATTTACTCAACCAACCCTAACCACCAACAGAAAATGTCTAAAAAATGCATGCAACATTTGCTTAACAAAAATATCACTGTATCTTTGACACCTGGGTGTGCCATTTAAAAGTAGCCAATAACCTTTGGCACCTTCTCATTAAAACAGTGCCAATAGGTTGTCCAGAGGTGATCTATGAGCAGCAACAAGCCAGTGGGATGAAAGCTAAAATAAGACCGCACGTGACATCTGCAAAGCAACGCATTTCTTTTTCAGCCATTTAATCTGGCCTCAATAAGGTGATACACAGCACCTCATGGCAACCGCTGCAGGGCTCATCCTTTCTCGGCCTTTCCTGGAAGGCATTCATCTAAGTAGGGTCCTGTCACGGGTTAATCCTCAGACTTACGATGGGGTACCCCACAACAAACCAGTCATCTCATTAAAAACTGCTTTCCTGCAGGCTGGCACGTGCATGTATGGTCAGTGAGAAGCACTGAGAAGAGCGTCTCAGTGTGAGTGAAGTCATCAAGCAGGAATCTATAAGAACCAGACACCAACATATTGGTGTAGAAACTGAGGCCGGGCTCAGGTTTCTGCTCATGGTTAACGCTGCTAAATCAAGATGCAGTAATGATACTCTGGAGGCCAGAATGGCAATCGTTTTGGATCCAAATAACTGCCTGGATTAATATCGCTCGAATGCAAAGGCAACTAGAGGGCAAACCCAATTATCGACACAAATAGAGATGTTTACAGAATTTAAGAGATGATGCCAGTAGAAATATTTAATCTCACTCTCTTATAAGTGTTAACAGAAAATAAAACATTGTCTAGACATTTGGATTCTCACCTTGCGCTCGTCTCCTGCAGGGAAGAATTTAAGAGTTGGGAAACTGTGGACTTTGACTGCCTCGATCTCATTGGCTGTGGAGTCCATCTTAGCCACGATGATGTCGGCACTGTCCTTGTACTTCTCTCCCAGCTTCTCCCAGATGGGAGTCAGCTGTTTGCAGTGTCCACACCAAGGTGCATCTGGAATACAACAAAAAAAATAATAGTTTAATGCTCCATCGATTTAGGCAAAATATGCAATGGTGAGATTATTGTGACCAAGAAGGATAAATTAAACTAAATATGCGTGTGTATGTCATCAATTTGATATAATTTATTGAACTGCAACGTGATTAATACCAGACAATCTGTGGTACGTAGTCAGTTAGACCTAACTTTATCAGTCCTGTTTGGATGCCAGTGCAAGCTCTCGAGGCCAGGAGCAACGATTGCAGAGAGAGGATGTCGTCGGCAATTGTTTTTATGCTTGAAGGTCGTGCTCGTGTTAATTGGCAGTAAATTACACATTGGTAAATTGGGTAATAGATAGGAGGTTAAACTGCAATGTACAGCTGGAAGCAGGCAAACGCACAAACTTGTGTCACATGCAGTCTGCCTCGTGACTCTTCTCGCATTTGGTTTGCTGGGAAACCCCCATGAACCTCCTCACCGTCAGGAAAGGCCTGCCCCACCGAGCATTACTTCCCATAATCTGCATTTACAACCAGCGATGGAAAGTTCCTCCAAAAATAGGATACATTTAGAAGTGCATCGCAGTAAAAAATAATAGCAGCTATATTTAACTGGATCTTTTCATCTTCAGTGTCTGATAACAAAGCCATTCGTGCAGAGTGAGAGGGGTGGTGAGCCCGAGCATCAGTTCTTGGTATTCGCAAGAGGTTTAGCACAGGGCAAAATAAGGAAGGGGAAGACTTGAGTTTCAGAGTCTGTGAGTTGAGGCTTTGCCAAATCTCCCACCTGTGAGCAACTGGGCTTTGACTGACTGCACAGTTCCCCTATAAACAGGTGAACCTCTTTGAACCGGTTCATCATTGAACAGTTTGGGCTTTTTATGATTTCTCTTTAATTGATTTTGACTGTGTTAAAACATGTGGCATATTTATTCATAAGTGTAAGAATTTTTATTTTCCTGATAATTATTGAAAAAAATAGTAGTTATGGTGCAGATTAAAGCTGGATAATATATTGAACTCTTTGAATAGTGAAAAATGAATATAATATTGTGCTTTAAAAACAGTTAAACAATAGGAAGGGAAAAATCATGTGCTCTAAAGTGGATGTTTCTTCTTGTTTTAATCCAACAAGGCACCAGAATAAAAATTCCTCACAACCACTGTTTTGGCTAAAATGTGATAGTTGTGAGCAGGACTATAAGTGACTGTCAAAAAACTGCGATATGATATATGTATGAGTAAAATCTTCAGTCATTTGTGAACTTTGAGGACATCAGAACCACATGAAAAGGACAATTCAGGAAAACGTTCAAATACTGTTAAATTGAAATATTTGTTGACAAGGGGGTTCTTACAGAATTCCACAAAGACGTTCTTAGAGGAATCGAAGGCGACCTCCTCGAAATTCTTGCCAACCAAAACTTTCACGGGGGTTTTGTCCCAGTCTTCAGGGATGTCCTGGCTCATGAGGTGGGGCTGTGAGAGACAAATCAACATTAAGTAATCTCATACATCGATACAAACAAGTGCTGCCCTAACCATAACACTCCAGCTCACCTTGAGTTTGCCCTCAGTGAACAGTGTGCAGAATGCAGTGATGCTTTCTGCGGTGATTTCATCACTGTCTGGCTTGTACTTGGTCATTTCGTCCTCCAGGGTGATGAGGCGGATGGCGGGGCACTCCTCTTTCTTCAGGCCGAAGAACTCCAGGATGCGCTGGTTGTCGTCCACATCGCTGTCGATGAAAATGAACAGGATCTAGACAGAGGAGGCATAGAAGGTCATTAATTGAAGTCTTACATTGGAAATGGTGTATTTAGTTTGTACAGTATGCTGTTAATCACATTTGACAGGTTTAAGATGTGCATTTGCAGGTTATTTTAGACAGTCCACCTACCTGACCCTTGAAACCCTCTGCGGCTTTCTTGAACTGATCCATTTTGTCCTGGAAGTCTTTAGCGGTTTTGGGCAAAAACATGAGGATGTGGGACTTGATTTCTCCACCAAAGATTTTAGGGGCAGTCTGCAAAACACAAAAATGTATAAGTTCAGTGTAGATTCGGCTTTTTAACAGTAAAACTACGAAACCACTACTCAAAAATGAAACTAAAAATTAACTAACTAAAATGAAAATGTCTCTCAAATCCTTCATGATCACATTTTAAGTTACTACAACTGCAAAAAATTAATTTAGTTGATGAATACCAGAGGGAAAAAAAAAAAAAAAAAATATATATATATATATATATAAAACTCAGTTAACAAATTTTATAGTGAATTAATTATCTGTATCTGTTTGTTTCAGTTTTAACAACAAAAACATAAAACGAACAGAACAATCTGATTATTACAGTAAAAAATATAACTGGCATTGCTTCAATTGAAATACTGAAAGATTTTTGGTTAACAGGAAACACAACATTACCTGCTCTGTGAACTCAATGACCAGGGGCAGCTGGTTGGCCTTGACGAAAGTCAGCAGGTTCTCTTTGGTCAGCTCTCCATCAAAGGTATTGCGTCCTTCATCAAACTGTAACGGAAACATGGAAACATTAGATTCAAATATTATCCACTCATCCAGTCTGCCTGTGAACCCCAAACATAGATTTACTGGACAAACTACCTTAAAATCCCCTGGTAACCCCCAGCAGCCCAGAGAGTCTTTTATGATGTGTTAAGAATAGCACTGGCCAAGAAGCCCTTACAGGCACACAACAGGAGAGACATTTGACCGGTGGCACGCTGCCAGCCCTGCGGCCACTGGAGGATAGGGAACTTAAACCTCAAACCTTGTTCCAATAAACAAGTGACAGATCCCAGCTGTTTATTGCGACTGAGCCCCTGCTTTAACAGGTTTTGACTAACTGAAGGCAACAAGCCCACATGTCAACAGCGTTTCTATCAGGGTAAAGTTACTAACATGGATCAGAGGCCAGACAATAGCAGTG
The DNA here is from genome assembly GCA_028566105.1 of Hypoplectrus providencianus. Taxonomy (NCBI): domain Eukaryota; kingdom Metazoa; phylum Chordata; class Actinopteri; order Perciformes; family Serranidae; genus Hypoplectrus; species Hypoplectrus providencianus. Next base: position 26,623,556 of record JAOWBC010001255.1, on the reverse strand, counting down.
GGAGGACTGAGCTTTGGCCCATGTGCTGAAAAGAAAGATGATCATACATAAATCAGAAAGGTGAGTTCAGGAACGCTCTGAGATATTTACAGGTTGTTGTTTCTTGTTGAAGCAGCGCAGGCTCCAGAAAATAATTTACTAATTGACTGCAAATTCTAAATGTCTAAACTGATGCAGATCAGGTGCCTCAACAACAGAAAGGGGCCTGATCTCGAAACCAGTTTGTTAGAGTTCGTCAGCTCGGGAAAACAGGTTCTGGAGTGGCACCAACTCTTTGGGCTGAGGGGTGATTATCATGAGTAATGAGATTAACTAAAAACAGGTATGATTCATTTTATTTGACAGATACCAGGCAGTCTGTGCTAGGTAGCCCTGGAGGGCTAATGTTAGCTAACAACAAAGCCAACATTAATATCTTATGTTTGGTGTTAAAGGTCCCATTTGTCCATTTACCATATTAAATCTATGGTTCCTCTGCTCAAAGCCAGTGGGGCTCATTGGGAGACATACCATCATCTAATACAGCTCTGCACCAGTCTTCAGCGTAAGCTCAACATGGTGAGGACATTCCAGGAAAGTCAAGAAGCAGGTACAAAGGCAGTTGCACGTCTAACACGCTGAGGCACCTCAGTCGAGCCAAGATTAGCAAAGGAGAGTGGATACTCCGAGGTCGACAGCATCACGTTACCAAAGTAAACATCAAAAACTCTCTGGTTGTCTTCAGCAGCTCGTCTGTAAATGCTTACATATGGAATTCATATTGCATCATACATATGCAATATGAGTTTCATAAGCCGATGGCACTTATGACCTGTTTTATGCCATAATATTACTACAACTGGGGCAGTCATAACAATCACAGGCTAGGCATTATTTTGGACAAGTGAAGAAATTAACTCGAGAGTCTAGAGGTTAAAGTTACCTTCTTAAAGAGGACAACGCTGTCCTTGGACACCTCAAACTTGGAGAAAACAGTGTCGTCAGCGGTCATAGCGAAGGGAATGTCATCTGTGGCTTCAGCTGCTTTTTCAAAGGCTTTGGCACCAGCAGATTCAGCATCCTAGAGATACGAAAAAAATCACTTACCATGAAGCTCTGTCAAAATATCCTATATAATTACCTTGAAAGGAATAATGTATTATGCGACGGATGATGCAAGAAAATATATGTTTGAATAATAGTATTAAATAGCAAAACATACATCTAACACAAAATTAAATAATTCATCACAGAAACAATGTTTTTAATCATTTTTTTTCCTTTTGGTGTGAAAAAGAAAGAATTACAATACAAATTTCAACTCGGAACCTCAGATGTTAGAGCTCTTCCACAAAGAATGATGCTGAGAGCCAGAGATTGATTGTGTGAGGTGCCTTGAAAAAAGTCTGAAACTCCGATCAAAGATAATGTGAACCACAACAGATATTATCAACTATCTGGTAAGCCAGATTTTCTTCTTAGTGCATGTTGCCATAAAAGAGGGCATTTGGAGCATCACTTGATTCAATTACCAGACAAACTGATTCTGCACATAAACACAAAACTAAAACACTGTTGCTTAAAAATGTTGCTTCTGTCCAACGTGACAACAGCATTTCCCACACTATACTGAATTGCATTAAGGTCAGGAACCATCCCATGATGGAGATGTAGAAATTACATTTTGGCCAAATCAAAGTGAAAAGATTTGTATTGATTGGACAAGTCTATTATCTGTGATATTATCTGTGAGTCTATGATATTTTTTCTAATATTATATCTAAGAGCTTCAGGACCAGCAGCCTAAAATAGGTGTCAGCAAATAGGAACAAACAAAATAACCTTAACCCAACGTTGTTATGTTATGCTTCGTGGGAATAACATCTCATTTCATATGCAAATAATTGTTCAGCTTCAGCTGAAACTTAAAACAAAAACTGGTCCTGGCTCTGTTATGCCTACAGTACAAGTTACCATGGTTAACCATCCAGGAAAAAAAGAGAAATAATTTTGTGACATTTTGTGAACCCCTAATGTCACTTCATGGTACAGCCCTCTTGAAGCATCAGTCATACCTTGAAGAACCCAATGACTGCCACTTCATTGTCGGCGATCAGTGACTCAGCCTCAGTGACCCCGGTCAGGGTGGCGACGGCCGGGCCTGTGCGCTTCTTCAGCCAGTTAACGATGTCATCAGCCTGCCTGCCAGCTGCAACAAAACAGAACACAATAACTCAAGCACATCTGAATGCATGTATAAATATATTCAGTATGACTGGCAAAAAGCAAGGAGTTAAACGCTTGCATTTCACTGATGAAATCCCTTGTGTTTAATCAGCTTAGTGGATATTAGAAAGGGAAACCATAACCAAAGAGAGAAGCAGTTATATCCCCGCCTCAACAGGTTTACTTCAGTGTCTCAAAGGGGCCGATGTGCGTGTGCTCTAACTGAATACCTGCAGGCACAAATGCAGACATCCTCGGCAAAACTTCTAGTGTGAAAGTGAATTTGAAAGGGGAAATATGTCAACAGCAGAAATGGTCCACTTTCACATTCAAAACTCTGGCTCTTACAACTTCAGATGGCACTACAGAACCCTGCGCATTTGTTTATGCCTTCACATCCAGGCCCCATGTTGTACAAGTTGTACTTTGTGAGGCTGCAAAACATGTCTACCTTTCTTTGGAGCAAGACTGTTCCAATTAAACTGGACTTATGATAGACCTGGCTGTCAGACTACGCCGCTGATGCAACACAGTGGCAATTTTCACAGAGAAACATGTTGATGAAGTGATGCAGCACACAGACTAGTAGTGAGGTTTGTGGTAGACATTTCCACAAAAAAAGAAAAAGAAAAGAAAAAAAAAAAGCCCGGCCCAGGCCAGCAGAAAAAAGGCAACGTGAAGAACTGCACATATCTCCACTGGCTCAGATTCAGCATGAGAGGTACGTGCAGGGAAGGCCCAACCCACATTTTGTCTCAGTGGTGAAGCTCGAAGCTGATTGGCTACTGAGCAGTTTGTGCTGCTGTGCAGATCATGTTACCGCGATGAAGACAGTCAGGGGGACTTGCCTTTAGTTGTCAGAACAGATCTTTTATGCCTTCTCTGAAGACTTTCATGAGCTTATATTCTGAAATAATATTTCCTCACTATCCTGTGACAGGAGTTACTCAAGATTACATCACTTGGTGAAAAAAAAATCTCCCATTCATTAAGATGCAAAAAGCAGAGAAAAGTTGCATGGTGGGCGAAAAAAATACACTTTTAAAAATGGGCATATGACTACTTTCAAATGCTAAATATGATGCAAGTAGGGGGATTAATAACAATACGTGTATAAGAGTCCATATTAATATAACATATTAGTTTAGTAAACACCATATCAACAGACACCTGCCTGTGTAATAGGAATGTATTTAATTAATCCCCACCACTGCGTCCGTTCAAATAAAATATGAAAAAAAGCTCACCAGAGTACTCTTTTGGGGACTCCTTCTCTCCACCCTTGAAGAACTTGATGGTGGGGTATCCCCGGACGCCAAACTCTTGGGCCAGTTCGGTCTCTTCTGTGGCATCCACCTTACCCAGGCGGACTTCTGAACCCTCTGCCTTCAGCATGCCAGCAGCCTTGGCGTACTCTGGAGCCAGGGCCTTGCAGTGACCGCACCATGGGGCATCTGCAGGAGAAGGAGGAAATTTATCAGGGCACATATATTAATACAGTGAACAACTCCGGAGCATGATCACTCAAGAAAAAAAAAAACAAAAAAAAAACAACAATCACTTGATGAGTGTTCTGCTTATGCAGAGCAGAAAAATTTGTTATACATTTTATTTAATTTGAACTTTACCAATGTATTGAATGTCAACACTTTATAATATTTTACTTAAGTTGTCAAGATTTTGGTTCTAATGAACAACTCAAATGAGCATTCATCTCAAATTAAATCAGGGTTGTTTAAAAAAACAACAACAAAGAAAAAAAAACAAAAAAAAAAAAACGCATGGCATCAGTGTGGTACATACCATGTAGCCTTTTTGTTAAAAATATCTCAAAATGTGAATGATGTTGTCAAGGCATAAAACCAACTATCTATAATCTTATAATCAAAGACTCAACAGTGGCATAGGTTAGATTTATTTATTTTTATTTATTTGTTTTTTCACATTTTGATCTGAAATGAGGAAAACTGTAATTGTGGCTTTGGAAATTGTGACTGCCCTTTTACAAACCAAACTATACATAATACAAACAGATTAATTGATTGATAGGTTTCCAACGCACTTTTTGTGAAGTTAGTGTGCAACCCAACAAAAGGAATATTTAAAGTAAAAAAAAAAATCCTTGGAAAATGTGTGACTGGAGCAAACTGCCATAAAACTCTGGATAATTTAAGTACTGCTGTGGTCTCATATGTTAATTTGCAAGCCATGATTTCAAATTTTGCATGAAATACGCCCACCAATTAACAAACGACACGTCAAATAAAATGACCTGCATTGCATCACCTTAATTCTTGACAAAGAACAAAACTTCCTTGTTCCAGTTCAGACTATATACCCGACAGATGAACTTTTGTTAAGTACACGTCAACCAAGCTCCACACCACACTAAGATCCCGCCCAGTTGACAAATACGTGGGTTAAGAAAATCCTTTAACCCTCCCATTCAGAGCCGATTGGAGAATCTTCCCTGCGGCCATCTCTGACTGGCCCACTGATTTGTCAGACAATATGTGAATAGGTCAACAATCTGACAAAAGTATAGCGGGATGGGCCTGCATGCAGTCTATAAAGAAGTGGTTCAAAAAGATTGGGCTTGGGCAATTTAACCGCGAGAAATACGTTTAAATTAATAATGATTAAAAACAAACAAACAAAAAACTTTAGAAAAGACAGTAAACAAGACGCCTGGGCTGCACACAAAGCGAAACATACAATATGAAACCAGCACGAGCAATCGAAACATAATAGCCCAACACTTATTCTTTTCGCTTCAGGCTACTTATGGCGTTTATGATTATGTTAATACAGCCTTACACCGATAGTAAAGAGATAATGCATGCCATTGTGCATTTCTCAAAATGCGAAATGGGGCGCTACCATAAGCTATCCATAACATCCTTAATGGCTAATATAGCTAAGCGTGAGTGAGAATATTGCCAAATAGTGTGATAATGTTGATGTAATAAGTTGTGATATGATTAGCATGAGTTATAAAACAAGTTAGGGGTTAGTGCGTTGTGCCAAGTTCCCTATGCTTGGAAGAATCCGCTCACACCTCAGTGATACCCGGGGCTAGTTAAGCTAGTCAAATTTAATGGAAAGCAGTCTGATGGAAAAAAAAGAAAAGAAAACGCAGTCTGATAAACAATGCGACACCAATTTGTATTATATTTGAATTACAGTTAAGTAGCGAGTGGAAGATTAGGTTAAATACATTCCCGCAGTGATGCAAAATGACGAACGACATCAGCAACTTAGCCACAAACAGCAGCAACTTATCAAAAGTGTCAAAGTTTAATGCTAACACCAACCCAGGCTGAATTTAGCTAGCTAGCCGGACAACCGGCGAGCTTGCTGAGGGCGGCTGGCGCTAGCTGGAGATATTTTGTAGATGCTGTTACTTACAGAATTCAACCAGGATGTGAGGGTGAGCTTTGAGAGCCTCATCAAAGTTACTTTTCTTCAGCACCAGGACATCTTCTTCCTCATCGATCTCAGCTCTGCTGGCCAGTGCCAGTGTGCAGATGAGCAGAAACTTAAACATAGTTGCCGTCGAGTGTTCTTCCTGACAGAGAAGAGATAGCTGCAGACACGGTCGGTTACGGTTTAGCTGCGAAATTGGTCTTAGTTTTGGTCTTTGTTCTTGTTTAAGGTTGGGAGAGTAGCTGGTATTTTGTGTCTACCGCTACTAACGTGGCATTGCACGCAGAAACCGGAGGGGTCAGCTGTTGTGCGCATGCGCATTTATCAGGCCGAAAGCAGTTCGTGTTGAAATGTGACTGGACCGCAGCAAGCTGCACCTGGAAGTGAATGAGAGGCGCTCCCTGCTCGCTGCTGGCATGCCTACACATCAGCACTGGGTGATAACACACAGGGATTATGGAAAACCTGTTGGAAAATATCATTTTTGAAGCGCCAACACATTTGAAACGGAAATAGACATCCTTATTTAAGCACAGTTTCAATCGCATTGTTGCTACATCATGCAATATTCTTTTTGTTAATACAAATGTACGAAATATTGCTAGTTGAATGAATTATAAAGTACACTGAAACATGGGTATTTACTGGGATTTTGTCATTCTGGGCTAAGTAATTAGCTGGCTATGTGTATTTAACTGTGACTTATGCAATTATGGTTGTCTGGAAATGTATTCATTGCAAAGGGGAAAGGCCAAGGTCTAAATGATGACTAACACTTACACGTATGCCACGTGATGTTTTTACTCCCTAACCTGCTCTCACTCTAATAAAATTATAAACGTGCCACTCAAAAGAAGGAGAGAAAAAAAAGAGAAATTCACAAATTATCGATATCGCAGCCAATATACTAGATTTTATGGATGGAATGAAGTGAGACCTTCCTTTTGTGTGAAATGCTTTTGCGGCCATATGTTTCTTAAAATGTACCCACAAAATGTATTTCTTACGCAGATAACTTGACTAAAATATACTTTATCCTTTCTATAAATAAAAACTGAGGGAGTTTTTATTTATTTGGTCACTGACTGATAATAAATGAGACAGCCCTAAAATATCAACGTCTCCATACAGGTACAGATTAGGAAAGAGGCTAAAGGTCAGATTAGCGTAAAATACCTCTGATAAGCATCTGTTTTCATTTCAAAACAAGTTAAGGTCAGAAGAGAGTAAGAAACCTTTCTCACTACAAAAAAACGTAAATGCTAGGAAAGAAGTCCATGGTTAGTTATATATTTATCTACTTCTCTACAAGTTGGGTTTTGGAAAAAAAAGATTCAGAAAGTGAGCCCACATTAGCAGAAAGGAAATAAGAGGAGCAGAGGAGCAAGTTTTGTCAAACATTATGGATTTGGCTAATGCTCATAAGGGCACACTTTAGCAATCTAACTGCCCTGGTAGTGCACTTTACCCCAACGTAGAGGTCATATGTGCAAATGTAGGTCTGGTTATGACAACCCAGGTTTTCCCAACGTAGCTGGTGTGTGTAACATATGATGTATGAGGAACCTGAGAAGCAGTACAGCAGGTACAGTCACTGCTCACACCCAGAAATATCACAGATCAGGTTCCTCTGGTGCAGCTTAAGGAAATGCCATTGAAAAGATAAATAATTCTTGCACTCTATTTAATTTAATTCTCATTTCATGAATATTATAATGTTCCAACCACTTTAACTGTGTAGGAGAGTGTGATGATTTTGGAGACCACAGTTTGTTGTGCTGGTTAACTGCATGGCATTACATATAGACAGGAATATAAATTATTACACATCTAATGGTGGGTTAAATACTATAAAAACCCCTGCAAGAAATTAATAATCAACAACAGTCTCCAAAGTCCGTAAAGTCAGAATGACTTATAAAAAAAAACAAAAACAAAACAACAACAAAATACAAGCTTTTTTCTGAATTCAGAAGGATTTCAAAATGCAAATGATCATCCACCATTTTTTTTAAAGTTAGTTATCTGAATACATCTTTGGCCAAAGAATGATATGGACAAGTTAAGGTTGCTAATGTGATGTTTACCTACAGTACACTTTGTGCACAAGGTGTTTATGCGATGACTGCAGTGCTCTGTGTTCTGCTGTTTATTTTATTTTAACTAGATTTTGTCAGTATGTCACAGAGGATTACAGATTTTGTGTTGCTTATGCAGTAACAGTACTGATAAAACAAATACTGCATATACTGTAGCACCTGTTGTCTCAGTGACAGCTTCATATTGTTCTCACTGCAAGCAAAAAGTGTCTCCTTCTCTAATGCAAAGCCTACGTGTCATTAACACCTTGCACTTCTTAGTTTGACACAGCAGCAACTCTGCGAGCTGATTGGCTGAGAGTATTTAACTGTTTGTCACCATTGCACTTAGGTTGACGACAGCGTTCAGTCTGAAACAGAAATAAAGCCACAGCAGCACTTCCCTAATAAAACATCATAAATATAATGAAGTGGCTGATATTAAGACAAGACTACAAATTGTAACGTTTGAGTTACAGGCGGTAATCCTTGTGAGTGTTTTTACTGCATATGCTTCAGTCCTACAGTTTTCATGTTTCACCCTTTCTGCAAGGCATGAAACAAAGAAGTCTTGTAAAGGGAGAGGCTATCAGTTTATTTGATCAAGAACACCGTTTAAATGCAAATATTGCCCTTCCTATCACTGGTTCAACAAATTAAACTCTTTTTTCATTATTTGTTTAACTTTCATGGAGCAGGCAGGCCGACCCTGAACAGCATGCTCTGTATAATGATGTGTCAAAGAAGATTCAAATAAAATATGTGACTGCGTTATTTCATGAGGCATCTTGGTGGCACACCTGGTAGAGCGCTTACTTCAGAGGTTCAGATCATGCAAGTGGATGGCCTGGGTCTGAATCTGACCCGGAGTCCTTTCCCCATTATCAAAACAGGCAACAACAAAAAAAACCTAAGACAAAAAAGAAACAAGAAAAATGTTATTTCATGATTAGACTATTGTGGTTAAGTTGCATAAGGAAAGAAAAGTATTTCCAATGGATCAAAACTCTCAAGTACTATAACTTCTACTGTTTTAATAGCTGCTGCTGGATATTTGCTAATTCATGTCAGACACCTCCAGATTAGGGACGTGCACTGAGTGGAACAAGTATTCAAGTATTCAATTCGAGAGCATCCAGATAAAGGCTGTTATGCCAATAATATCTATGTCAGTAAATCTAACACTAGGATGTGCACGGGATGAGAAACAGGCACACTGGAGATTAAAATGATAAAAAAAAAACTGTGAGGCATCTGAGTTGTTACACAATATCTGGAAAATGTCTCTCATATTTTGTGCCATAATTGTGCTGGAAGAAGCAGTCACCTTCTGATGATGAGTAGCAATAACACAGTATAAAATACTTTATCACAGGATTACATCAGCCACAACACCAGATCACACTAGGAAGGGACTCCCTCCCTTTCCTAGCACCCTTGCTTGGATCACACCCATATTTAAACTCAGCCTTCATGTCAATCTCAGCTACACATCTGTAAAGTTTCATGACTGCAACTGACATGGTTGTTATGCTATTGCATTGACAAAATCCTTAGAAAGTTTCAGTGCGAATATGGACATTGCTAAGTACTCAAAGCTTCTTCTCTGGTGGACCCTGATACAGTAGGAGTCTCCAGGGCAACATCATGCCATAAAAACACACATACAGGCTGGCTAAAAAAATGCTATTATGGATGGCAAATATCCTGCATCCAGCATGAACAAGCTGAACATAAGACTGATACCTTATTTTAAAAAATTATTACTGAAGTTGATTTGATAAACTTGGCATTTTGCGTCAAATTTTCACAGTTTTTTTTTAATCTCTAGTTTGATATCCACCAAATCCTGACGGGAATAGAAAAAGAGAAAGGGAACTCCCTTAAATGGTGAGAGTGTGACGTTATGTTTTGATTTTTAAAACAGCTCTTTGAAGGGGCCACCATGCAGAACTTAAGACAATTTTGGAAATTGACTGAGACTCAACCTTAAAGATTTGGAATCATGACTAAACTAAGACTTGATTATTATATTTCATTTTCAACTGTGTTTTTGATCACACCAGTGATGGACAACAGGAGACTCTGAGCTGCACTGAACCAGGAGGAAATGAAAATCTCGCAAAGATGAAATTTTATTGTTCATATGACTGACTGCACCAGGAAGTTCAGTAATAAGCGGGATGAATTCAGAGCAGGATGACAGAGTGAAAGATGAGGACATGCTGATTGATGTTCGCAGCGCTTCAGCTCATGTTTTGGCCATAATGGATGTATTGAGGTCATTAAAGCTTAATGGGATTTTAATAAGGCTGTTGGCAGAAACAGGGAAGAGAGGGAGATAAACATTCATCTTTAAATACATTTATTTAAAAAAAAAGAAAAAAAAAAAAAAAAAAAGGCTAGTTGCCATGCCAACACCACCTCTGCAAGCCCCTGGAGTCCTTGAGGTTATAGGAGGCAGGACATTCAATTACAGGGAACTCTGAATCAGACTTTGTAAAAAAAAAAACAACGCAGGTGCTGACGTCAGAGCAGGTGCCGACGGGTTCCAGTCAAGGAGTACAGCATGTGCACCGCTTTAATGAGGCGTTATGTTGTTTCTAAATAATACATTTCAGTACATCTGTGGATGTTTCTGCCAGTAGCACATCACACTGGAATATTTCACAAGCTTTCGAATATGCATTGCGTTAAAAGGTATCAGATATGTGTTTTTACAGGTTTTTTTTTAAAGACTCCATTAAAGATGTAGCACTCCTGCAGTCCTGCAACCACCGAGCTATTAGAGGGTCACACAGGGTTATATTACACATCACTGATGCATATCTGTGTGCTTCTTCTACTTTTTGGTCTACGCTTGCTCAATGGCATGCAAAAACACATCGTAACAGTGCCACGTCAACAAAGATCTTTGTCACGTCCTGTATTGTTTTTCTGCAGTAAGATGGAATTTTGTGTACATGTTTGTGTGTCTGAGAGAAACTGCAGCATGACAGTTGTTGACATGTTTCTAAAATATTGACTCTTCTGTTTGCTCTTGTTGGGTCACAACCAAAAAGGGACCTCAGAGTCTGAAAAGGATGGCCAATGCAAGTGTGCCTTTAACCTTTATCCTTTCTAGTAGCTTGTACATGGTGACTGCAAGTTTTGCAAACAAAAAAAAAAACAGACTGAAATATATGAGAAAATTATCTTGTGTCCAATTTGATTTGGTTGAAAATGGGTGACTTTTGGCTGCAAAAGAAGATGTGACCCTAAAATGCTATATTTGAGGGACTGAACTGTAGCAAATAAAATAAAAAAAAACATCTTTTCACATATTGTTGTCATTTGATCCATTGTTAGTATAAAATAATATCAGTAGCAGCTTAAGTGAACTCAATAGCCTACTTTAAACACATGTTGTATGGTCCAAATGAGTACCAGGATATACAGTATATCATCATAAGCTGTGCCGTCACACACAACAAGTTTAATCAAAACAAAAAGAAAAAACTCCATGTAAATAATAAATTAATAACACCTGCCTTACAGTTTATTTATGCTGAAACATCATTAAAAACAAAGTCTGGTACAAGTCAGTGCCTCTTTAGGGAGGAGGATAGGGGCTAAAAACGACTGCCACTGAAAAACAGGAATTTCAGCCATGTGCAAAACAATGTCTCTATAACTATGATATGTTTAGTGTTATAGTGTTGTAATGTTCTAATAAAATAGTTAGGGATTGTATCATGATATCCTTTAGTGAACTTCAATGTTCCGCCACCATGTGGATCCGTCTTACCTGAATTTTAATGGTACAACGGCGCCCCCTAGTGGTGTATACGAGGCAAATCACGCCATTAAGTGAGCGCTGACTTAAATATACATTTAGTGAATACAGTTCTTCGATGTTCAGAAGCAATACCACAATGTAAATCCTCGTGTGTGATGAATGTATATGATTACCCATGAATATATCTAGATAAATTTTTTTATCCATTAAAAAAATAAATAATGATTATGATTGTTTTTGTGACTATTATTATGATTACAATGATGATTATTGTTTCCAGCTACACATATTATACAGCTATACATGTACTATACAAATTTCATATACAAATGGTTACTTTTTTTAATGGTTATATTTACATCATATTACTTAAATTCCTATTCTGTGTTATTAACGTAAATCTATAATCCATAATCTTTATATATAATAGATAGTCAATAACATGGAAATACTTAAATATAGGACAAGTACCTCAAATTATGGGCCAACTTAAGCACAGTACTTGAGTAAATGTGGTATTCACCGCGGAGTGTCACCTTATCAATTGATTATCTTTCAGCCACCATCATCTGTCCTACTTATAATGATAATAAAATACAGAGTGAGAGCAACCAAAAGCCCAGAAATATCACACACAACAACTTACAGCAGTGGAGATGGACGGGTCAGTACGGTCCGGGGTGTGTTTCAGCAGGAGTCCCAGAGGGAGGGGCAGGTGAGCTACTGGAGCCGCTTAGATACTCTACATACACTTGATCTGATTTTTGATTGATTTGACATTATATCTAATGCAGATGAAAAAGGCATTTAATTCAGACCATTAAAAGAGCACAAATTTGTATTTCGGACTATTTTCAAAATACAATATCTCATTGTATAATTATACAATGAGCATGGCACACAATCATATGTGATTGAACACAGATTTTACACAAGTTATTTATAGTGCTATATAGGGTTTGGGTTATATATATTTTTTCCATTTAACTACTATTATCTTTTCAGTTTGTTATACTGTTTTATTTCGCGATAGAACAGCCACAATGGTCCATGTCAGGTGAAACCGGCTAACTTGAGTGACCTACACACACCAAAGGCACTTCAGACAGCAGTGCACCTATTTATGGATTTCTATTCAACCCTAATTTCATTCTCTATTAATGATGAGCTGAGAAGAAATAAGATGAGAAGAAATGAGAGCCACTCATCAAATGTCTTGCAGCTGTATATCACGTTGGCCAAAGGAGAAACACACATTCATACAGCAAGGGAACATTACGTGTTTATTGATGGAAAACAATATTTACAGCAAACTTAGTATTGATTTTTTTCACAGCTTGGAAACTGAGAATGTACTTAGAAGAAATGGAAGAAAAAGAGTTGATAAAAGACGTGTGTGAACAAAGAAAGGTGATCATCACTAATCCACCGCTGGCAGGTCCTGGTGGTTGTTGACCTCTGGACAGTAGTGATTGATTTCTGGTTGTTCGTTGTTGAGCTCAGCGTACTCCACTGAACCCTGCTGGCACACAAAGCAGAGCCATTAAACACTGTCACAGATGATTCATTCATTATCCTGATCCTGACACACTGGCACACACGGAGCATTTAGACTAAAGCACACGGTGGTGCTGTGGCAGTTATAGTTACAGAGGCCAGTTTTATCAAGTCAAACTGAAAACAAAACAAACATTAAAAAATGACTCATATCTCAGAATAATGTGACAAGTTTTTAAAAAATAATGACTTTTTATCTCATTATTATGAGTAAAATGATAAAACTTTGAAATGTTCTCAAAAAGTACTACACCATTATTTTGAGGAAGTTATGAATATGAAATCCTTATTATGAGATAGTTAATCATAATTTCCTAAAAAGATTGCGGTTGTTTATTATTACTATGTCTCACCTGGGCCTCCATACTAAGTACTAAGACTCTGATATTTAAAACCATCTCAGGCTTTTTTTTTTCTTTTTTTTTTTTGTGGTGGCTTCTGGTAATACGTCTGCAAAACAATTGCTCCTGCATGAATTTAAATTGGATTGTAAACCGCTTCCATCCATCTCCCTAAATACCTAAGTGCTAATCCTCATTTTTATTGGAGAAAAAACTAATAACACACTCCCGGAGGATGCTCTGTTTTCCCCCATAACACAATGTTTTATTTGTCTAGTGATTGTCAGTTTTCCTGAGGAGCAGGCAACCCGCGCAGTCTGTCATCAAACAGATACACTGATGAAAGAATGGAGCGTTTTTAGATCAGGACGTCACATCCTTATTATTTCACATTCCTCTCTGTAGCACCATGTAGGGTCAAACAGTGCGGTCAGGAGCAGAGGTGATTAAGACGTGCTGGGGGACAGTGTGCTGGCTGAGATGGGCTTGGAGGTAATTTGACCAGGCCACAGTGCTGATCTGATCGGGCGATAGGGAAGGAAGCCCCAGCCCAAACGCCTTTGTTCTTGTCTGGAAACTCTGACGGCTGTTTCCCTCTCGCTCTGGGTTATCGGCCTGCAGAGGTTCCCAGTGACCAGGAGGCGGCCGGGGCAGGGACAAGTGGAGGGTTTCAGTCATCGCAACTGACTTACA
>JAOWBC010001255.1:26569935-26581060 GCA_028566105.1 Hypoplectrus providencianus | reverse complement strand
TGCACTTTTCTGATCAGCCCCAAGAAGACATTGACCTGTTGTTGTTATTTCAGCACACTATAGGCCCTCAGGAATACATCTGCTGCAGAATACTGGTTGGTTTATTCACTTTGGAGAAGGGATATAATGATGAATAAATCCAATTTTCTTGCCCACTTATTGCATTAGGAGGAAACATTCACAAATCAGTCCGGGCACGCACGCAAGCGCTATCTACAGTGCACAACCTGTCCTTACTGCCTTTTGTCTTACACATTTAGCCGCCTTTCTCTGCGCTGCACCTCCAGCTATCTCCATCGCCCCCGACTCTGCCCATCTTTGTATGCCATTAATCTCTCCTCCTTTACCTCCTCTGCCTTACCTCTCCCGCTCTAATGCAGGGGAGACAGAGCGAGGGAGAGAAATATGGAAGCACAGAGAGAGAGAGAGAGAGTGACCATTATCTAAGGCAGCATCTGCAATAATTCCACAGCAGCCTATTATCCACAATAGAGCCAAAATGGCCTTTGGTAATATGATGAAATCTGCCGTAAAAAGTAGAAATGGGACTAAAAGCGTCAGAGTGTAGAAAAACCTCCATTCCTCAGCTGCTTTATCACATTATTGCATTCTACTCATCTCTCTCTCTGTCTGCCTCCCTCCCTCCCACGTTCGGTGCATTACTGTGTCTTTCTCCAAATTCTCTCTATTTCACTCCGTTTGTCTCTTTCTCTCTGCTTGTTTTGGTGATACCCCTCCCTCCATCAATCACACACTCTGTTCCTCTCTATTGCTTTCCTTGTCTCTCGCATTCTCTTTCTGTCTCCTCATCTCTCTCTCCGTCTGTGTGACTCTGGAGTGTGTGTCGATCCGTCGTCGGATAACAACGCGTTCTCAAAAAGTAGAAAATGGAAATTCCATTAAACTAAGTGTTGGTCTCAGTCTCCTCCTAATGCAGCTAAAACGCTAATCCAACTCGCACATACACACATAGACACACGCACCAGCACACATACAGGGATGCGACTGCTTGCACACAAACACAAGAGAGAAAGGACCCTCCAATCAGTAGTGTACCACAAATAGGCGCAGGGAAAACAATTTGCTGTCATTGCTAACAGCTGCTGCTGGTGTGTGTGAGAGAGGGAGACAGAGAAAGAGAGAGAGAGAGAGAGAGGGGGGGAGAGCACCAGGTCCATCTCTCCCCATTCCTTTTCTCCCCTCCTCCACTGCGTTGTCCCGAGGGAGGTGGAGAGGTGATGTATAGGCCCTCTCCTGATCGCACGACTCAGCAGAACAGATGGACAGGGAGCGAGACAGACAGAAGGAGAGAGAGGTGTACAGTTGAGGACTGAACAAAAGGGCTATGAGGTGCAGTGTTTGCCTGTAGGTGTGAGTATATATGTAGTGTGTGTAGACTGAAAGATGCTGAGAGCTTATACATAATGTCAATAATCTTTACAGCACCGTGTTTCCTGTTGTACAGCTCTTAGGTGGGAAGCTAGCACATTTGCTGTGGCTGGAGATGCTCTCAGAAGACTGGTATTGAAAAATATTGATCAGCTTGTCAAGTCACACCTGTTCCCGTAAGCGAGTCGGTCTGCAGCACTGAAATCAATAGCGTTAGTCTTCCAGAGCAGCATTACACTTGCTAGCATCGGTGTTGGAGTTTCGCGAATTTATCCTGTATATGAGCTGTGGGTTTATTTTTTCAGCTGGCTTTTAGCTGTCTGAAAATCCAGCCTGTCTTATCCGAGTCTACTTTAATGAAGTTACATTTTGAACAAAACATCTTAAATTAAATTTTTTTGGCTGCTTAGGGTAACAGCTGGAAACAAGATATACCCGAGGCTAGAATAATTCTGATCCAGAATCTAGTCAGCCTGTACAGCCTCAACACTGGCAGCTCCACAAATTAATGCCCAACAATGGTCGCCAAAGTTGATGGACAGTACTAGCTTGGGCTAAAAAACTTTCATCCCAGGATGTTTATAAAGCTTATAAATGTATGAACACGATGCCACACAACTGTCAAAATGCACACATTCCATATTTTTCTCATCAAAGGACTCACTTATTATAATATTGCTGATAGTGTTGCTGCAGTAACATGGTGTTGCCTATATTAAGTCGGCCCAATCCACAGTGGAAAACAGATTAGAGAAAAGGACTTGGCATCAAAAGTGAGATGCGCTGAGCAGAGCTGTACCATCGAGTAGAAACAAAGGAAATCTGTTTCCTTCCGATCAATCGTCAGTTAGGTTGACACATTGCACTTTTTGTATGTGCATGAAAGATCATCTAAGAACACAGAGTCGTCCTCCCAGCCATCTGTAACTGTAGACAATGGAGCTTTCCATGATTGGAGCCGCTAAATGCTCCACTATGTTCACTAGCGAATTGCTTACTTTATCGAGATCAAGTACAGTTGGTATATCACAGCTTTATATACCAACTGTACATGACCAATGAGCTATATGGTGCCAAAGACTCTGTAAAGGTGAGAAGAACTGAAGAGTTTTGGTGACACTGTCTTTGCAAAATAGCATTACAAAATAAAATATTTTGGCACAAGAAAACTGCAGTGTACAGTATGTAGATTCAGATTGAACTCGGGTATGGTTAAATCTTGAAGCACGATTAGCCCGTAGAAACAGAATCAAAGAGCATCCATCTGTTCATGAATGCTAACATGTTACCTCTTTGAAAGTCTACCTGTGCAGATAATGACAGACCTTCGCACTGGTAGCAAGGCTGCTGAGACAGACTGAAGCGGAGCCACACAAAACTGAGCCGTAAAGAGTCAATTATCGTGGCTGTGACCAGAGACCCTTCCTCCCGCCGCCTTATCATTTGTACACAACAAGAGCAATTGAGGAGTGGTTAAGAGGGAGGGAGAAAACCAAGAGAGGGGTGGGTGTAGGAATGACTCGAGGAGGGATGGAGGGAAAGCTGTTGATAAAGGAAGGGAGCAAACAGCCACCCTGAGGAGATGAAGAGAAGTGGCAGGAGGAGGGAGGGAGGCAGGGAGGGAGGGATATATAGGGGAAATCATTTTTGAAGGAGTGGACTGTCGGCCAACCTAGAGGGAGAAATAGATCTGTAAACAAACGCTAGCTATAGGGACAAACAAGAGTGAGCCGGAGAGAGAGAGAGAAAGAAAAGGGAGGGGAAGATGGAGGCAGAGTGGGAGGAAGGCACGGAGTGAGAAAACAAGCTCGACCATGTGTTTAAGTCAACAGCAGCAAGAGAAACCTCAATAGAGAAAAAGGTGTGGGCGGGAAAACACTCCATGGGGAGAGAGGAGACAGATGTAGAAGGGAAACAGGCACTGCGAGAAGTAGAAAGAGACAGAGAGGAGAAGGAAAGAGGCGAGCTCGAGAGATTCAAACAGAGATGTGGAGAAAGAAATTAGGAGGAAGTGAGGCGTTTAGATGGTGGAAGAAAGTAAAGGAATGCAGACGCTATAGCTCGGTGACAGTGCTGAGTGATGACGGCAGAAAAGGCGAGGTGGGAGGAGAGGGATGGGCTGATGGAGGGTGGTGGGAATTAAACGACAAGAAGAAAAACTAATTATTCTGTGATTCCGCTAATTAGCTCTGGCTTTACTGACAAGCTCTGCAAGGCAACAGACGTTTACCAAAGGATTCACACTACCCTGATGGCCCGGGTGGGAGGGACCGGAGGAGAGAGACAGAGAGAGAGAGAGAGAGAGAGGGAAGGAGGGAGGGAAAGATGGAGGGAAGATGAGGTGGGGAGGAAAAGAGAGGTTGGAGGGAAATGCGGAAAGACGGATGCAAGGAGGGAGAGAGGAGGAGGCAGGGAGGGGTGAGGAGGTGGCAGTGATGTGGGTCTGAAGTTATCTGAAACCACTCCATCAAGTGAAGAAAGAAAAAAAAGAGGGAGAAGAGCAAACCCCAGGGGATAAACTGGTGACGTCTGTTTACCCATGCATTGAGCAGCTTTTACATAAACTAACAATTAAAAAGCCTCATTTAGGCTCTTACCACTGCAGATAATGCACACACTGGCATGTCAATGAGGGGAAGTCATCTGACTGTATTCTAATAAGAGCTACTTAGAGAAGACACGAGCAGGATGTGTGGGTGCTACAGATGAAGGATTTTGGGTGATTTGTACTTTCCCAGGAATGTGCCACTGCTTATGGGATTTCTACCCATAAGTGATGAATGACTTTAAACAAACAGTGTCTCTAACTATTTCAGCACTAAATGACAAACACAAATGGTTGGGTGACGAATGAAGATTTGCGCCACCTGTTGTTTTGTTGAGGAGTGTTCGATACATGTATCCACCTACCCACAAATGAACCCAACCTTTTCCCTAACTGAGATGTGGGCATTACAACAAACGTGATTTAAACAGGAGGATAACTCAATTTGATGCAGCGAGTGTCTGTGTTAGCTTCTGACTTGACCCCAGTGCATATGGTTGGTTGCAGGAACTTAGGCTAATGGTTGGCGTAGATAATTAACGCAATTTAGTATGTATCGATTTTGATTGAACTAAAATTGAAAGCTTTTACAAGTCCTCCTTCTTCTTCTGGTCGTGTTTTAACAGCTGCAGTCACTACAAGCAACCACGACACATTTGACTGAGTCACAAGTTAACAAGGACACTCTGACTGAATCACCTGTACTGCTGATGCCAGTTCATGCTGAGTATGTGAAGGTGTTTTCAGAGAAAATTGGTCCGAAGGAAAAAAATCTCACATATTTATGCAAATTGTGCCCGCCAGGTCTGAAAAACAAGTCGGAACATCAGCCACATTGGCAATAGATTTGAAATGACACATCAGGTTGAAGCATCTATCTTGGAGAAACTTATTTAAAAAAAAACAACAACTGAAGAATAACTTTTTGGGACTGTAAACTTTTTTCACAATTTAAAATCGTGGTGATGAACAAAAACTAACTCTTCTTACTCTGTTTGCACTTTGAGCTACATCTTGTGAAGTTTGAACTTGCGCCACCCTGCAAAAACTGTATAACTAAACATAAAATGAAATTTGCTCTCATGCTGTTTCTTTTCACCCATTTTGCAAATAACCTGTTAGTTTAGTAAGACAACTGACCCTTCTTTAGTCCCCATCTTCCCTTTTCATTGTTGCATAATGGTGGCAGGTTTACCATTTTAATGGGTCCTTGACTTCACACAGAACTAAGCAAAGGAAGGCTTCTCATTTATAATCTGTGCTACTTTAAATTCTGTCAGCTAAAATGACAACATTTGCTCGTAGTCTGTATTAGCTGTCGCATGCTATGATAAGCTAACCATAATAGAATAATTCAAGAAAAGTGCACTATAAGTGTAGATGAGGACAAGTTTGTCCCCTACCAGTCTTGGAACCTATTTGCTATTGGTCTGATTCTGATCACTCCCTGGGGCCACAGCCCATATTTCTAGGGTTCTAGTTTAAGCAATTTCCTACCTGGAAAACTAATATCTGAGCCAAACCATTGATTGCACTTCAACATGCAACTTCATTGATACTTTTTGTAGGTGTTTCATAGGTTCAGATGACATTTCTGACTGCACACAGATGCAGTAAATTATAGCTAATAACAAGCTAAACCTCTTCAGATGACCACTGATGGGTTGAAAATTGGATTGTGGCCAATGCATTTTATATGCATTGAGATCAATATCTGCTCAAACATGAATGGCCAATACGGTTTCGGGCCTGAAATGTGGTCCTGTTGTCTACATATTCTGCATTCATACACAGATAACTGCTTTTAGACATGACTGCACAACTGGACTGCACAAATGTGTCTGCTGAGATGTTTATGTTATGTGCATATGGATTTATGTCTCTGTATAAGTGAGGGTAGGGGAAAGACAAATATTAAACAGGAAGTGTGTGCGTGTGTGTGTGTGTGTGTGTTAGCTTATGCTGAGAGCTCATTTGCAGTTGCTGCGTTTTACTCTGACTGTGAGGTGCGCCACGTGCCAGGAACGTGGCACTCGACAAAGCATTAGTTTACTGATCACATACACACACATCCACACACACAGACACGCTGCAGCTAATGGTTACTGGCAGATCTAAGCACGAGTGAAGGGGGCGAAATGAAAGAGAGGGGTTAAGTCGCTGAGTATGGAGGGATTTAGACCTCAAACAGTTAGAGGAAAAGAGAGAGAGAGAGGGAGAAAGAGGGGGGCGGGGGGAGGAAAAGAGTGCGGTGAATGACTCACTGAGCGTGTAAGTGTTTAACTGTGCCGTACTGGTGTTAGTGAGTGATAGGGAAATCTACAGGGACCAACGGTGAAGGTAATGCCACCAGTGCGGCAGTAACGTCTCTCTTTCTCCTGATTTCACTCGGTTTCTGCTCTTCTGATTCTCTGTGAGCCTCAGGAGGCAGAGGAAGAGAAGAACCTGCTGTGGAAGGGAGCAGGGATATCCCTGCATCTCATTTCTCTTCTCTGACTTTCTATCCTTCCTTCCATCCTGTGGCACAAAACGGATGCTTCTTTAACAGATGAGATACCCCAGATTATTGACCCAGTGTATTGATACGTTCCATATTTCTTTGTATGCATGTGTGTGTGTGTTTGTCCTGGGAGACTAATGTTATGCCTCCAGTTTCTGCTGCAGAGAAATCAATGGCAACATCGCCCTTCCACCTTAGAAACCCAATGATGGCGTGGTTAGGAACAAAAGTGTATATGTTGCGTTGTGTTTGTATGTTAATGAATGTTCATGTGAGCTTGATAGAAGATATTTGCACATTGTCCTCATCCCTGCAACATAGAGGGATAACAGGGCAACTCAGCGTCAGTGGCAACATATGCTTAGGTATTTGTTAATCTTTGCTAGCTACAGTGTCTTTCAAACATGGAGGTGTTCATTAGTGCTGGCTAATGGCGGCCGAGGTAGGCTAATGCGTCAGGTCCTCACACAGACCAGAGAGGGCCATTTGTGCCGGGGCTGCTGAGATTGATTGGGGGTGGGAGTGCGGCATATTGTAGCGTCATTAGCCTGGCTCATTGACCATATGGAGATCAATACTTAGAATGGCCCGAGGACAGTCAGAAACACACATATTATGCGAGTGCAGAGACATTCCTCTATGAGCAAACACGGAGGGAGGGAGATGCACACACTCCGCATCCACAAACAGCCCGTGGTCTAAAAAATGTTAATGATTTGACCATTAGGACTGAGGCATGAATCAGTGGTAATGGCTACAACAGAGGAGCCGTATTGATAAATTGTTACCCATGAACAAGCACACACACACACATACAAATACAGACTAAGTAGCATGGAGCTCAATACAATTAGGGCCACACATCTACAAAAGGTAGAACGTGTCCAAGGGTTGAGAGGACACAAAGACATGTCACATTTTGCCATTAAGCCATTTATGGAACTTGGCCAACCAGTGCAGCTGTGACAAATAACAAATAAGTTCTGTGCTACATTTGTTTGACAGTAGAAAGTTATCTCAAGACTAATATTATCTTCTACCCTGAACATCGAAGGGTGAACAGTAAAGATGCACATCACCAGCAAAATCAACATTATTAATAATTTTATGAGCATTTTATTGTTGTTTCTGTTACAACAGATGCAAAATTTATAAAGTAAAGACTCTGAGGTAGTTTACATTCACTTTGGGATGATTAACATGAAAAATGTTAGTCTGGAGCCCTGCAAAGAAGATCAAACATCCTGTCCAGTCAATGAAACATCATGTATGTCTTCAAGACACATACCATGGATAATAATGCTACATCTGAGCTCAGTACACTTTTTTTTTTTTTTAACACTTTACAGTGTTTCCATGCGTATAAGATGCACATTCTCGCCAGCTCTTACCCAGAAAAGTCTGTCAACTTTCAGCCGTATCCACACATTCAAGACAAATTTAAACTCACACCTATTAAGCCAAGTGAATTTAACCACCAAATATGAAGCTTAAACTAAATCACTAGAAAACAGTTAGGTATTAAGAGATCATAGTCAAATGATAATGACAATTCTGCAAGGTCAGTATCTCTGGCACGAGAGAGGTGGAGAGTGACGGGAGTGTTTAAGGGCTCCTATTCCCAGGTGAGTCTCAAGACACAACGCCGGCTATTTCAGTCTCATCTGCAAGGAGGGAGAAAAGGAGGAGCAGGAGAGGAGGAGCGGGAGGTTAGGATAAGGGAGAACGGAAACTGAGGCTCTAAATTTAGCCTGATGCGACATTCCAGAGAAGAATAATACTGCTTCCCCCTGCTGCTGCTGCTGCTGCTGCTGCTAGAGGAGGAAGACAGAGGGAGAGAGAGGCAGCAGAGGTGGGACATACACAGAGACGATGGTCTTGTTTTTACAGGCCCTAAAACACATGCAAAGAAGGACTAAACTGGAGGCAGTGAGAGTTTTAGAAGGTTTCTGTGGTTAAAATGAAACAATGCTGTGGTATGAGAAGTTTCCACTCATTAACTCGCTGGTGAACGTGGAAGTTTTCAGAGCCTGAGTACTCGGGGAAGCTATCATGTGATTCACTGCTTGTCCTCGTATCCCTGACCTTCTGCAGAGAGATGTATATAGAGAGAGAGAGCAAGAGAGGGAGAGAGGAGAGGGGAGTGAGCGAAAGAAGGAGGAATGTGAAGATAGTGAGGAGTAGAGGTATTCGCAGTTAAGAGGCAGAAAGTGAGGAGAAGGAAAGATGAGAGGGATGGCGTAGTGGTGAGGGTTAAAAAAATAAAAGGTAACAGGAATGCATCCGCGCACACACACACACACACACACACACACACACACACACACACACACACACACACACACACACACACAGGACATTACAATGGCTTCCATTCATTTTGTACAGCGTAATCCAAACAATCACTCTAACCCTAAACCTAACTAATTCATGCCCAGCCCAAACCTCAACCTTGCCTCAATATACACCTCTGTCCTAACATTTATTAGAACTCCAGAAATGGAATTGTGACATATAAGGACCTGTCTTACGTGCCTATGAGGACATGTGGTCCAAACAAGGTTGGTGTTTTTACAGAAAATTGTCCTCAGAAGGTAACAAAATCTCACACACGCACACGCACTCACACAATAAGCGAGTTGATGGTGTGGTTCCCATAATGTTGTTGCTTTGTGTGTGAGTGTGAGTAGGAATCGGTGTATGTGCTCTTAACACTTGTGTCTCACATGACCACACACACAGCATGGGGTGCGTCACCCACAAGGTAACTGTGTGCTTGTTTCAAAACACCTGCTATAAGTGTTACACATGACCTTTAACTGTCACTGTGTTTCCGTGAATAAGCTTGCATATCCAGAGTGGTGGAAAAAAAAAGGAAGCTTTCATTAAACAATCACTTACATAGCAATTTAACTGTGTCGGCTCTCAAAGAAATGAACATGTATTTGAAATTAGCGGTCTACACTCAAACATAATTTTGTTCAAAGGGTAATTCTGGCTCATTACTCTGGACTGGTGTTCCTCGTAAGCATGTGATAGCTGCGATCTGCAGCATACCCACCCAATAGGCCAAAGGCAGAAATAAAAGCAGTCAGACCTTCAGATGGAGAACTAATAAAGCAGCAACATTATCGAAAACTTTTTAGAAGTAAAACTAAAAGTGAGACCCCCATAAAATAGTAATCCTTTACTAGACATGAAACAAACAACAATGCCAGGGTTAAAGAAATTAGTCCGTCATGCAACTGACTGGTGGTTCAGTTTTTGTTCGCCTTTAGTCTGAGATTTACACAAACCAGATCCTGTAAAAACACTAAATTCTGCACTCCTCAGCACTATGCAATCCATGAATGACTAGGCTGAGACATATAGACACAAGACAAAATGTATAGCATATGGAGCCCCAATAATATCAAATATTAGTAACACTTGTGGGCATTTTGAAAATGCTGTATATATTCGAGTTCCCCCTACTTCTAGCCATGACTGTGTTGTTTCCATAGATGTGCCGGGCATAAATTACAGAGTAAAACAAGGCCATAGCGAGTAAAATGTGACGGGTGCAAAAAATACCCTGCATCTGCTTGAGGTTTAGGGGGTTATCTTAGTGTTTAGCAGTGCAAAGATATAATTACTGATAGAAATAATGATCTAACTGTCTAACCTTCAAAAATAAGACCCAAGTTGAAATAAACTAGAATTATCCTGTCAGAGCCATTTTTCTATTAAAGCACCTTAACTGTAGGGTGACAGAACGATAAAGCGGGCTAGTGTTAACCCAACGACAGTGCCGAGCACAAGTGTGTGAAACAGTAAAGGAGAAAAGAGAGAGTGACAAAGAGAGGGAGAGATGGAGCCAGAGGAGGAGGAGGAGGACGAGGAGGGGGAGGGAAAGTTTGTGCAATTCCAGCAGGAACTGTTTGTGCCGTTCCAGACCGGGGTGACATGGCAGTGGCAGGCATTAACAAACAATCAGCTCCACCAGAACATCACGATGAAACCTCGGCTCAGTTAAAGTCATTTCTCAGCCCACTCAGGGAGCTGGTTTTCTGATGGTGAAATGGCAGCGTTACAGCGGAGAGATGATTGAGGGTTTGGTAAAGGTATGACAGGAGGACGTGCGTGTGTGTGTGAGTGTGTGTGTGTGTGTGTCTGTGTGTATTTGTGACCTCTTGTTACATGCGGAAAAACATCCCCACCCCTTCGATCTCTTGCTTTCTCTCTGAGGGGTAGAGCGACGGCAGGGCCCGCCCACCATGAGGTCAAAGAGAGATTTACTTCTTTATCAATTGGAGCAGACAGCTGTCTGTCAAAGGAAAGCGAGACAGAAAGAAGGAGAGATGAAAGATGGACGCATGGACGAGATGGAGGGCTGAGATGGGCAAGGTCACGTTACTATGGAGATTTTACAGCAGCGTGACGTCGAAGGCGACTGTTGTGACTATCTGACACAGACTAGCACATCAAGGTCTCGAGTCCAGAGCGTGAGGGACGGGGAAGGAGGGTGGGCAGGAGGAAAATGGAGGGAGAGAGTGATAGATGGAAAACGAGACAGATTTGGTCTTTGCTACAGCAGCAATGGGGAAAATAGAGAGCTGTGTGTGCGTGGTGTGTGTGTGTGTGTGTGTGTGTGTGTGTGCTGCTGCAGCCCTCCTCTGCCAGATTACAGAGTGACGTAGTGTTATCATTTC
>JAOWBC010001255.1:26460221-26483853 GCA_028566105.1 Hypoplectrus providencianus | reverse complement strand
GTGTGTGTGTGTGTGTTCCTGTCGAACATGTGAACCAGCGTGGGTGGAAGGGAATGTGGTCGCTGCCGCCCCAAATCAAAAACATGCAGAGCTAGTGTGTGTGTGTGTGTGTGTGTTTGGAGGGTCTGAGGGTCAAAGGTGAGAAGGAACAAAAAGGAGAAGTGACAAACATTTTAAAAGACACAAAAACCAGAGGGAGCCTTTCAAATAAGCATGTAACGAGTCAAAAACAGCATGTCAGTGATGTCACGAGTCTACGTCAACGTCACTCTGCGTGTGCTCGTACGTACTGGTGAGTGTCAGCTCCATGCCAGCTCAGAGGTTTAAATATAGCACGTGGGCAACAGTCCCAGCTGACATTAACAATGCTATAGCCACCAAGACCCATCTACACTACATTAGCGCTGTACTAACGCTGAAACCAGAGAAGTGTTGAACAGAGGGAGGGAGGAAAGGAAGGGAGGGAGAGGGAAGGCCTCGGATTCATGAAAACTCAGCCGCCCACACTCCGGCCTCTGCTGCCAAGAGTTGAGCAGGACAACAGTGTGTGTGCGTGTGTGTGTGTGTGTGTGAGACATTCCTCTGCGAGGTGGATGCCAAGGAGTGAGCAGGGCTGAAGACAGTCTGTCCTGAGCTACTGTGTTTTAGTGGAACTAACGAGCCCCTCACTGCGCTCCTCGGCCTCGCAGCTGTAAACTTGTTAGCGATTAGGTAATCAGATCTGACGGGATGTTTTGTCAGAAAGTACTCTTCGCGTTTCTGTTTTTAAGTAACATCGTGGCCCATTGGTTCAGAGACACGTGCCTTGCTAACTGAAAGGTCGGTGAGTTTGATCTTCATGTGTTTCCATCAGGCTCATAACAACAACAAGAAATAAAAACTGGCTGCTTGTAAAAACTACAGTGAAAACCTGACAGCTGCTGGTGAGCATGTTCTGCAGGTTTCTATGCCCTAAGATAACTAGCCAAAAGTAGACAATGTCACATCATGTTAAGATACTAAATACAACCACAATGAAGACTGACAGCAGACCTCTTTTCGGTTAAAAGAAAGCATTAACAAATGTCATGTTCTGGTGTCACTCACCGAGTATCAACATGCAATTTTCATTTTTAGACTCACAATTTTGTGTTGACATTTATCAATCATTTAAAAGAAAAAAACAAGAATACACACATCTCTCCAACAACAGCGACCTCAGTAGGCCCAAATGCAACAAATCCAGTGAATGTTTTGTTATATTGCGCAACCTGGTTATTAACATCACCTATTAGCTTTTAGCTGATAGCTGATCCTTATTAACCGATCATTTACTTGAAAGACAAGCAGTCTCAATTCAACTGTCCAGGAGATAATGCCTGTAAAAAATAAGGACTTGTAGACAGTTGCAACCATATTGTTAAACACACTGATTTAGAAACATGCGGCCTCCTGTGATAGTCATGCTGCCAGGTTGTAAGCTGTGTGTCCACCTGGCTAACTCTGTGTTAGCTGACTTAAACGGCCAGTCCTCATCAATTGTGGCATTTGTCATGTATCCCTCTGCTGTGGTTGCCATTCAAAAGTTGGTCATGAGAGTCCTAAACTCTGACAGGAAAAAAAAGAGCTTAAACCAGCAACTTGCTACTGCAGTTAGTAACACAGTAGCTAACACAGTTTTTCCAGACAGAAACACTTAACCCACAAAAACACAACTTAAATGAATGTTGTTTTAATTAAACTTAAATAGCAGGCAGTTTAAACATTACTTAAAAAAATCAAGAGCGCCACCATCAAGCCAAGTACCAACAATTGCCAATATATCAAAGATGTTTGTGCCTTTTTTCTGCCCCAATGCTACATCTATCTGCTGTTGCTAGCCTCTCTGTGCTATTTTTTTGTTTGCCAGATTCACACTTGAGAGTCAGATTATTAAATTAGCTAAGGGAGTGGTGGAATAATAATAATAAAAAAAAAGCAAATAGCCAATTTATCCATCTGATCGCCTAACAGAAATCCTTCATACATGAATGTGCATCACACTGGTTGTGCTCACAAGACCTGTTCATGCTGACAGAACAGACATAAACATACCTGTTTACACAGACACTCAATGTAGCAGAAACAGACACGTGTACATGCATGACTGCCCGTCTGTATGTTTGGTCTTTAAGGTCTATTATAAAATGAACATTTTATATTCTTAATCAGTGAATGTCATTGAGATAATTGACACTTGATTCAGTATTGCTTTGGGCCCAGTGGGGAGTTAATAAATATGTAAAAAATTACTTAATAAGTAAGGTTAATCAGTTAGGTGATATAAATTTTGTGTTGAGGACCACTTTATAAGTATCAGGTGAGTGTGTATGTGTGTGCAATCGGCAGAGAGCTAACAACCCTCCTTCAATATCCCCAAAGGAACTATAATTATCAGCTTTTACAATGTGCCTGTAAGTTAGGCACCGTCTGTTTGCTTCTAAACCATTATTACAATCGTCCTGCCCATAACCATAACTTATAGCATTAAGTGGAAAACTAATCTAGAGTTTATACCATGCCAAAAGTGCAGAAGTTCTTAATATGTGAATGAATTATTGTCTATCCTAGTAATAGTGCAATGAAATCCTTGAGTTCTGGCAGGGAGCAGAGAGGTGGCCTGTTGTTTCGCAAGCGACCCTCTTATTACCAGACAATTACAAGTTAGGAAGCGTCAATCTTGTGAAAGTGAATATCAGCAGTCACTGTGTCCAACCTTACCAGCAAGGAATATTACACCCCAGGTGCCATTTATCTGTATCTCCTGCCTTGAATGTTTTGTAGTGGGTTACTATACCCCTTGAATGATGTCAAAGAAACAGTGGAAAAGACAGATCCAGCTCCAAATGTCGTCTTTTCCTTTCTCAATAATAGTTAGACTATAAACACAAACACACACTTCCCATAATTATAGGCTTGCTCCTGCCATGATGTGGGTGTGTCTGAGAACCATTAGACCAAAGCACAGTGAACTGGGATGCTTATGACAATACCAAACATTGAGAACATCACACCAAGACTGAGCGGCCCATGCAATTACAGGTGCATCACTTCCAATGTGGAAACCGTAATCTATCACGCTGCTTAACTCTCAGAAAAACATTGATTTTCACCTACTTACTTGTAGTAAATTCTAGACATTCCGGACATTCCTCAAACTGACAATTACCCCATTGACACTGCAAACAAACCAGTACAACAGCCTAACAGCCAAAGGGTCATTTTAGCATCAATTCAGTCAAGTTTTCATTTATAACAAAATCCTGATATGAGCATATTTTACTCATGTTTTAGACGTCAACCACACCTTTTTAACACAGTTCACTTCCTTGGACAGTCTGCAACAAACCCCCTACAGATTGTGGGGTGCGTTTGTGTGCATTAACAGCATACTTGGCTTTCCTCGAATGCCTGCTTCTGTAGTGACTACATACAGCCATCTAGCTGCAGCTCTGCTCCTCAGAGGAAAAATAGCAGAGGGATGGCAGACTTCTCTCTCATTCCCCTTTCAAGTACTTCACCAATAATCCCTTAACAATGGGAAGAATGTAACATAAATAAGGGTGCAAACCAAATGCACTGTCATTGAGCCTTTTAGTGTTATGTGTATGCATGTAAGGTGTCACATTGAGCGGTTGGGAGACGAGCAGAGAAGGACAGAGCACAGGGATGCCACTGTGTCTTTAAGCAGTAATCCCTCCATTCTCTGAGCATTTGTTGCCGGCCATCTAATGGGCGGTTCGGTTTAATGTCCACAAGGGCCGCTGGGAGGTCCTGCACTATTAAAATCACTGCTGCTCTCTCAGGCTGTAGCTGGTCAGGCTTGCGTGGCTCTTAAATAACGACTGAGGCTGTCTCCAAAATTAAAGACGCTCTGATTTTGCATTTCAAAAGGGGAGGAACTGGGCTCATTGCAGCAACAAAAGGGGACAACAATGTTGACATTCCCGACATGTATCCTTTGGTCTTTTCTAAAGGGAAACAGGAGCTTGCCCACAAGAGATGTGGTGTGATCGGGGGACGCCGCACAGTTTGCCGGTGGCGGTCTCCTTCTCTGTCATGCAAGCAACGACAGCCAAACATCAGGATATATTCTTTAAAAATCTAATCATTTATAGATCTGATCCGAAGCCCTGTCTACTAATAAAAAATAGAAACACTTCTAGGATCCTCACAAGGCAGACATAAGAAACTGAACAATCCTCCATATGTTACCACTGCCCCCTACCAACAGGAAATCATTGGAGCACTCCTATAAAATCTTCTGTGACTACTACTGGACTAATGGTGTTAATATCAGCCAAAGTATCACTGCATTTTTTTTCAACAAGATGCATTTTTGTCACGAATGCTTCATCAGATCACAGTTATATTTACAGTGAAGCTCCATGGCCAATTATGATTGAACATCCAGAAGTTACTGACAGCATTAAAATGTTCAGTAACTATGTGGCAGCCATCTGAAGTATTTTCTAAGTCTGGTGGAGGGATACTTTCAGTTAGGAGGTGGCTGTCATTAGCTGTTTGCAACACTGTGTTGCCTGGCTGTTGATTTTGAGAGTATGTTACAAAGGTTACTGAACAGGCTGGAGCATAAACTGCTACTGCTGAGTGCAAGGAAGCAATGTTGCAACGTTAATTCTGCCTGTCTTGCAGAACAATCTGCACCCAATAGCAAAGAAGAAGAAATGAGAAGTTGCTGCACAAAAAAAAAACAGCCTTCATCCAGAAGTTGGTTAGAAGTTCCAGAGATGAAAATCTCAACTTGACAATTAGCAGTGCCTTCCAAACATTCAGCTTCCCTTTGAGCATAAAGCAGCACTGATCTTGCAAAAGATCAAATATCAACTGTCAGGCTTGTCATTCCAAAATCATGCAGCATTCAAGCCCTAGCAGCCTGTTTTCTTCAACTAGGAGCTGGATGTCTTTGTAAACAAAAGCACTAGTTGGCACTCTGGTTTGAAAAAGTGAAGTGTGTGTTTCCAAAGCAATTACCAGCGCTCAGTGAATGTGTTTTCAACAAGTTTTTTTTTTTCAGTGGTGAACAAGTAGTGCAGCATGCAGTTCGTTGGTATCCCAAAGAGTTGAGAGACAGAGAGATAAAGGGGACTGAAAGACAGAGAAGTGTATGCTGTGCTTATGTGTGAGTGGGGGGTGTCTCGGGGCAGTCTTTGCCGTGATTGAGAGCAAGTCCTTACCGCTATGAGCGTGTTATTCCTCTGTTCCGTGGAGGAAGCAGAGTCCGGGTCCGGCTGCTTGCTCTGCGGCTGCTTGCTGCTGCCGCTGCCGCCGGCCGACTTCTTGGCCCTCTGCTCCAGACTCCGCTGGTACAGGCTGACCGTCTCCCTCCGCTCTATCTCCAGCTGCTCGGCGTGCGCTTGCTGGTACCTGCTCTCGCAGTTTACGTGGTGTCTCCGGCAGCCCTCTATCCGCTGCCTTAGCCTCTCCACCACCGTGCTGTGCTTAGGTATGCCCACCGACCCGGCGGGCACCACGCTCCCTACGGCCGGGTTCATGCTGTTGTTGATGCAGATACTGCCGCTGGGTCCGGCAGCGGGGGAGGCGAAGTCCCCCATCACTGGGCCGAGTGGCTGCTATTTTGGAAGAACTTTTCTCCCCGTCAAGCTCACCGCCACCACCGCCACCTCCTCCTCCTCCGGCCACCTCCTCCTCCACCTCCACCACCTAGTGTCCTCTCCCTCTCTGTCCTCCCCGGCGAAGGGTCCCAAGCAGCCGGACAGCGGGCGGAAGATACGAGCGACAACAGCCGCCGAAGCGAGGCAAAAACCGGGAAGATTTAAAGGGCTTCGAGCCTAGCAGTCATATGGTTCCGGGCTCGCGAGTGACCGTTTCTTCTTCACTCCTCGGCACTGTTTCCAAACAAACCGCTCCCGAAAACACAAATAACACCCAGCCTGAGTGCAAGCCCCGGACTGAATTCAACAATAAAGCCGCGGCCACGCTGCTAACAACAACTCCGCTGAAAAAAAAAAAAAAAAAACAATACCGTGAACGTTAGCAGGCACTCTACGGTCATATACACACCAACCGTCCCGCGGAGGAGCAGCAGCGGCAGCAGCAGCAACAGTCCACTCGCCGTTTTACGGTGTTGTCCTTTGAGAAAAAGTTTTGCTGCCTGAACCGAACGGGCTCCGGAGTTTCCCAGTGAACTTGCATCTCATATGGTTTTGGTTTGAAAGAAATCCCGGTGAAGATGTTGTTGAGTTGGGGGGGAAAGAGCGCAAGCGCCTTCGGTAGTCCGGTTGTGAGGCAACTCGAGTAGCCCAGACGGCGTAAAACGCGGATATGGGAAGCAGTGGCGGAAGTCTGTAGTCACTGACTGCCGCTTGCCACCATCACAATAATCAGGTCCGCTTCTCCACCATGCCAGCGGAGTGATATCAGGACAGGAGTTGAGTAAAAACCAGCTAGAGGCTGTGAGGAGCCCACTGACGGACACTCTGAAAACACGGAGTGGAGTAGAGATTGTATCCCGGAGAGGATCAACCTACAACCTGTCCTGTTTGCCATTGGTGTAAATAATAGACATGGGTCAACTAGATAGCAAACCACTTGCTGATTTCTACATTATCGTGTTTTTATGTATTTATTTATTTAAATTCATTTATAGCTATAACACAGAGGAAGACGCATCAATAGATACAGGGCATCATAACACATCATCACCAGAGTTTGTTTCCCACATGCTTTATTCTACACATTTTAACGCCAAGACAACATATCACAGAGAATAGGTTATAGACAGTAGAAAACAAAGAGAAAAAAAAATCACAACAAAAATACCAATACATTTTTTAAAGATCTGAGTATTATCCATACCATTATGTTTGTTTACTTACTTAGCTTTTTCTAACAGAAGATACAAAGGGACTATAAAAATAAGTTGACTTCTGACCAAAATGTTTTGGTTGG
The DNA here is from genome assembly GCA_028566105.1 of Hypoplectrus providencianus. NCBI lineage: Eukaryota > Metazoa > Chordata > Actinopteri > Perciformes > Serranidae > Hypoplectrus > Hypoplectrus providencianus. Next base: position 26,476,902 of record JAOWBC010001255.1, on the reverse strand, counting down.
ATACACAGCCTTTTCAATATTCTCTGGACTAAAAAATAGCAATACATCCAACATTTTTAACATCACTGACTGTACTTGATGACCTGGGAATAAGACTTTGGAGTCACATAATTTACCCTTGAAGAAGGAAAACCAAAATATCTTGAGGAAGGACTGGTCACATAACTGAACGTGTTCCTATTTTTTCTTTACAGCACGACTCTACGAATACATCAGTTCTGCAATATAAATATTTTTCACACAATATCCACATTTGAAAGGCTGATAAGCTGAACAGAAGTATGCATCACTGCCAGAAGCAAGGAAATAAGGCAGCGATTTATACAATCATTTTTCAATTGTAACTCACCAAAGGATAAAACTATTTCCCACACTTGAATATATCTATGCTTTGACTGCATTCAGAGCAGTTTTTTTCTAAGCTGTATAAAAACACAATGACACTGAATCACAATAAGCCTATTGGAAATAGGTTTTATTATTATTTTTATGATAACAATGATGAAAATTATTAATATTATTGCTATTAACCTTGTAATAATGTTATTAAAATGCACAACAGAAGCTCATTTTGCTGTGGTGCATATGACATGCACCATTGCAACCACAAAATTGCCTCAGGCAAAAAATGTATTGTAATCCACTTTCAGAATTTAGAATTTGTATATTAGAAATTGTGAAATAACACACTAAGGGTTACAGGTCATGATGTCAAAATGTAAAATAAAATGCCTTTCTAAGGCTTATGAATCATTGCTGAAACTATTTTAACGGGAACTGATGTAATGACAGCAATAGTTGGTGAGTAATAGATTTATCGGTTGACCTGTTCATGAACCACATCATTTTGGTGTACTGCATAGTTTCATGGTAACACATCATCTGCTAATTGTACAATTTATAACAAATAATAATAATAACAAATAGTAAGGAGTAGGGTAATAACACATAGATCAGCAGCTGAAGGTTTAAAATGACCAGGTTCTACATTTTAGTCATTTTACACTTTTTCATTCTGTTGAGAATAAAAACATCAAGTGGACTTGAAAGTTTTTGTTCTTAAAGAGATAAAGTAATTGTTGAAAAATGCACTGCTAATCTAAAATGTCCAGTCGTTCCAGTTATAAAACCAGTTGGGTATCTTTGGCTCGTTACAGTCTAAATGCTATGGTGAAAAGATAATGTTTAAAATTTGTATTCTTAAAAAAGGCAGCCAAATGTCAGGACAGGAAAGAGGCAATGGTTTAGGAGCGACATATTCCTTTGCACCAGAAAAAACTTTTTACAGAAAATTGTCAAGGCAAAATAGAAAGAAAAAAAAAAAGCTTACACATTAGATTATTTTATGTGATTTTCAATTGGGCTTGACTGACAAAAGGTGCAACAGTTGAAAAGGTTTCAGTTCCATTCAAAGACCCTGATAATAAAGAGAAGTACAGAAGCATTGTACGTAACAGCTGTTAAAAATACATCAGCCACAGTGAAGTGTTAGAAATCAAAAGGAAATAAGAGCACTTGTAAAGTCCAGCCTCACAATGACATGTTTCACATCATTCACCATCCATTTACTTTTAGGATCCAATATTTGAAAAGACTTCTTTAATGCAGTGACAACACATAACTGATGATTTCTTGTAATATAAAGACATGTCACATTGCACGGTGATAACCACTTGGCACTCCTCTTCCCAGCAGCAAACTAAACACCAAAGAATGATCAGAGGCATTCACATGAGGCAACACTGACATTCACAAACACGGGTGGTTTATCAGACAATAATGTCACAAAATCTCTCTCTCTCTCCAGCTCTCATTCTGTCCCTCTCTCTCCCTTTTTTATTTTTATCTTCCATGTCATGTGGGAGTTCTGAGTTCCATCCCCGACTGTTCAGGCCATATGTGCTCCCTTGTCTCTTTCTAGCCATCACATCAACACACACTCATGTACTTGCACACACCATCATCCACCCCCACACGTACTGTAAACCAACAGAGACATGGACCTGCACGCTCGCTCAGATAAACACACACTCGTACAATCTGCACTGTAAATAAAACCAGTTCATTATGCGTCTCTGCTCACTTTTCATTGACTGTTCATTTAATTCAGTTTTCTGTTTCAATGTTAAAATGCTATGAATGGCATGTTTCTTACATGAGCACCAATACTTCCAGAATGCCTCTGTGCCACAGAGTGTAAACTACAATAATAACGTATTTTCTGTTCTTCAGTTTTGTGGAATCACTGCTAATATCCCCTTGTGTCCCCTAGTCAGACGTCCTGTGTTTACAATTTATTAGAATTGACTAACCCTAACCCTAACCCTATTAACTATAAACCGCAAAGCATATGGCCATATAGGTTGTTGGTTTCCTCCCTCAATAACAATCCAAAGTAACATTTTCAAAATGAGAAACCCTACTACTGGCAAAAGATCAACAAATCCTCATAACACATGACGAGGTCGCCATTTGAGAGATGTCATTAACACTGTTAAATAGCTGCAGTTTGGTTAGATTTAGGCAACATTACAACTTACAACTTACGCATTCTAAGAAAAACATGAAATTGCAAAGAAAGGGCTTTAACTATGCTACTGAAAGTAAAACTGTTAAGTGTTAAGGACTGATGTAAAGTTTCTGTATTTGATGACCTGTGAATGAGATTCAGAAATTAATTATCTTTTTCTAGAATCACATGCTGTATCATTAGGATATGTTACTTCTATTAACAACTTAACTTTGGTTCTTGGTCAACATGTTGTGTTTGTTTAACCCACCTCTAAAGGGACCTTGTCATTCTTTATACTCGGTATTCTCAGCTCTCCCCATGCTTTTAAACACAATATAACCTTAGTGGAGGCATTTGCAGCTAACCACAAAACCACAGGGCAATGTTACTTTATCACTGCATTAAAAAAAAAAAAGTCAATATCAACAATAAATACTTATTGCTCCAAATTTCTACTCTGATTTAATTTGCTTCTATCCTTACAACTTTTTAAATGTTACATCCCTTTAGTTTTCAGGGAATGTTTAAGCCAGATCTAAATCTGACATTCTAGCACACCGCTGCTAAAACAATCAAGCTATGAATCCTTGAACTGAACTCCTCTCTCAGTAATTGGTCTTTTGGTGGAAGCTTTTAATTTTTGTTTTCAATATTCTGGCTCAGCACTAGCTTTCCTTCCAGGTAAAATGTTGCCGAGCACAGCGGGGGCACATCAGCATCATCTGTTTCTTTGCAGTAAATAGAGTTAGAACTAAGAAGTTACTTGGAGCAGTTATAGCTGAATCATAGATGAGAAAAAACTTGTACAGAAAAGCAAACTTGAACAACTGAACATTCCAGGAAATATTATTTTCACGACTGAAGAATCAGTTCAATCCACAGCTAAAACCACACGCTAAACAAAAACACATATATAACCAAATTGGAAAAACAGGGAACTCACTTTTTGATCCTGACATGACAATGGCATGGAAAGAATAACAGTGGCAGGAGCAAATGATCACTACACTGTTTCTGACTATTTCATCATCCCCCATCTGCCAGACCTGAAGCCATGAGGATTTTCGTGGAACATCTTGGCTTTCTCTTTGCTTTGTAGACAGAGAAGAGGCTTTGGTTCACTTGTTGTTGTGCTGGGTTGAGTAAGGAGAGGTCTCCGCTGGCCCTGGGCAAAATATTGGCTCAAATAACTCTTGCTGGTGCTTCTTTTTACAGGCTTATAGTCCAGCACTCCTCAGAAGAGAGTGATCCTGTGACTGAGAAAGTACCGTTCACATTTCAGCCACTGACTGTGGAATTGAAATTCAACAAGTGATTCCTCCAACAATGATTCTTATGTTTGAAACTGCAACGAACACACTGTACCACTGGCCTATTTGGCCACAACTTGATGTACGTCTCCTCCAGACCCGATTGTGTCTATACGACCATAAAATGTCAAAGAAATTGCTGTAGTGACTGTGCAAATTGTCAATCCTTTCTACCTCACAATTGCCAAAAACTTGTGCTTGGCCAGTAGCTCTCAGTGCTTATACCTACACATAGGATCCTTTTGTGTCTGTATAGGATTAACCAGGTCACCAACTAACTCCAGTGTATACCCTTTCACCTAATTATTACACATGGAGAGCAAATTATGTAATATAATGAGCAAGCTAGTCTGCTAAAGGGTGATGGGACGAAAGGATGGATAAAAACAAACAAGTCAATGTCAGCATAACCCAAGACATAATATTTTATCAAGTCATTTTGTTGCCTAAACTTTACCAAGTTGTTTCTTAACATAACCAAGTGAAAATAAGATGGACACAGATTGGTACATCATCATACTTTGAGGTGTGGTAACACTGACTTCTTCAATCGTAAGTAAAGAATGTTCAGCCCTGGAGGCAAACAAAGTCTCTACTTTACTTCCTGGACAGTGTGGAGGCTGACGCAGGAATGCAAACAGAACAAAAGAAAAGTTAAGATAAACTATGCTAAAATATACTATGCTATACTAGGCTAGGCTAAGCTAGGTTAGCTAAATTAAGTTAAGATAAGCTAAGACTTTTCTCTATTTATCCTGCAGTGGGGAAATTTGGTAATGCAATCATCGTACATGGAGAGATGAGGACACAAAATACATATTGGCATTACTAACATTTGGTCCAAATACACAGAGTTAGTTTATTTTAATGAGAGACAGGAAAGGAGACTCCTCACAAACCACTCAATGTAAAGTATACGGAGATGCAGCTTACACGGATAATGTCAGCAAGAAGCAGGTATGTCATGTACTTATTTTCGTGCACTTGTATTATTGCAGTGGGAAATCAAAAATACTTTATTCATCCCCACAGAGAAATTCATGTAGTCTTATACCTCTATAATTATACAGCCTGATGGCCCTAGGAGCGAAGGATCTTCCGAATCTCTCTGTGCCGCCTCTCCAGTCCACAAAGGTGCCGTGCAGCGGATCATCCGGGCACCTCACGATGGTCTCACGATGGAAGGTCAGCTTTCTAACATATTTGAAATGATAATAATACAAACATGTAAGCAAGATGGACTTTTTTCTTCTTTTTGTTTTGTTGCCAATTTAGACTTTCCCAAGTCCCAAAGGGAGATTTTTCACAGACTGTTCAATACAGAAAAGATAATTATGACATGTACTGAACACAGCAACATACACACATTAATATACTAATAATAACAGAACAAAAAGGCTCAATGACTTTAACCAAACATCCTAGCACACAACATTATTTCAGTTAGGTAGTTTGCTGAGTGAGTTAATAGTGGATTGGACAAAACTCCTCCTGTAGTGGGCTCTTTCTTTTTTCTTTTTTTTTTTTTTTAAATTTAGGTGGTTCATGGCCTAGACTTTCAGTCATGTAACTGGAGGGTTGATGTCTTGAATCCCAAGAGCAAGGCACCTAGCGTAATTAATAATAATCTTTATTTATGAATGGTACAACAGTTCAAAGCTCATATGTTTCACTACACTGAAGAGGAAGGTCAGACATTATAATAACATATTGGTAATGTGTTCCTGGATAAAACACAACAGTAAAATATAACTGCAGAAAATTTCAGGCAGTAAAACACTAAAATAATATTAATACAATTGATTAAAATAAGCATACAAAGGCCCTTTCCTGAGAGTCCTAAAGTTGAACGCCTAGTTAGAATTTAAGTAATGCCAATTTCCTAGACCCACAGGCCCTTTGCCCCTCATTCCTGCCAACATAACCTCATATGATACTGTTTCATTCATTAGAGCTTTCCATCCTGTAAATGTTGGATTTGTGGGTGCTTTGTAGGCTCAGTATAATTCTTTGAGCTGAGGTTATCCCGACAATCAAAACTGAATGAGAACCTTTTTGGCAACTTTGGATTTTCTGTTTTATCACCCAAAGGGCATAAGTATGGGGATAATGGCCTCGGTATTCCTAATGCCTCTTAGAGTTCTAGCACTGTAAATCAAAAAGGGTTCACCATAGAACATTCCCATGTGAGATGTAAAAGTATATGCACATCTCTTTTTCAAATGAGCATATTAGTGCCATTCTGAAAAGCATATATGGTCTCCACTAGTACCGGTGCACAATTTTATAGTGAATTAATTTACCTTTAATGTCTGTAATATATTTACCATTATAAGTCAAACTCTGTTTTCAAATGTCCTTGACAGTCATTTACAGTTATGTTTACCAGTGTATACTGTCCCTGTTAAAACTAAATCAAACAAAGAAACAAACTAACTAACAAACAAGGTCCTTCTACCAAATTATTCTCAGATTATCATGAACTGCTGCTTGAATAAATCACATTAAAATAAAATATTGATACCTCATGGTTGAGTGGGGTTTGAAGATAATCAGTTGTTTGATTGTTTGCTTTGGTTGAAACTTTTTATGTAATTTTCCTGCTCTGAAAATAATAAAAAAAAAAACCTTATCTTGCCAATTGTACTCATGGGATAATTTAGTAAATGACTTTAATAAACCATCTTTATAGAGATTTCTTTTGTGGATCCTATGGATTCCATTGTATCCCCAGCTTCTCCAAAATAATGTTTGTTTTCCTGTTTATATTTCTGGATTTAGGTGAGGCATATTGCTGTTTGAAATGTGGAATCTTATTATTATTTTATCAACCTTGGCCCAGGCCTCACTTTATCACTGAATACTTGGATAACACATTTATGGGGTGGAAGGGTGTGGCAAAAACCTTTTCAATAGTGGTCCATTCTGAACCAGACACTGTCCCACTCCAGTGTTTAGCTGTCTTAACCATTTCATTTCATCTATCTATCTCTAGGTGCACATAATTCGCTCATCTTAAATCTGGGCTTCCTTCCAGCCCACAGAAAGTGTTTAATGATCATACTGTTTAAAAATGTGGTCAGGCACACTGAGCAGTAGCATCATGGATATGTAATTAAGTTATGAGGTTATTACCATTTTAACTACATTGACTTTATCCCATAGACTCAGGCTAACCTCCCCCTTTTTCCCATTTTTGTTTTTTAGTTTTTTGAAGGGGTTGATCATAGTTCAGTGTAATCATTTCACCTCACTTAAATTGATACATATGTAGACCATGCCTTCAGTAATCCATCAGTTATGTTGATGGCAGTGTTTGAAAAAAGGTATTGCTTCAGATTTTGTCCAGTAAAATTGGTAACCTGAAAGCTCACATATCCATAAATGGTGTTCATTAGTGCAGGCAATTAGTATTTGGGATTACTGGTCAGAAAAATAATATCATCCACATACAACATAGGTTTGTGATTACTGCCACCAGCATTCTCTTCTTTATGGTGGGGTTTGCAGATCTCAGCTTTAAAGTCCTGTTGGTGCAACCAGATGGCATAATGGTGAGGCCATGGTAAAAAGGGATAGTGTCAGTAGTTGTGTGTGTGGTGGCTGTCCAAAAGTTTAGGGTAATGGAAGGCTGGTGATTTTGGATGCAATATTTGTGATTCTGGCAGGTTTGTTCTTGTAGGGCCTGTAATGGGAACAGATAAACAGGATGGGTTGTATAAAATTTTATATTATAAAGTATTCAAGTAAATGGGAACACCAACATTACCATTAGTGTTGTTATATTGCTGGTGCAGCATCACGCAGACATGCCATGGCTTAGCTTTTCAATTTAGTTTCAAATGTTGTTAGCCAATGGGATTTTATTTCAACAGCTAACAAAATCACAATTACAGTGCAGAATGAAACCTAAATATTTGTCACTTTCCAGAGTTAGACAATGGCAAAAAATAACTTAAAATCAATGCATGTTGGTGCTATTAAAATGTCCTTCTTCTCTTTTTATTCAGCTCAGATTTGACACAAAAGCAAAACATGTTTTGCCTGACTTATCTCTGTTACTTCCTCTCCTCTCTCCTCCTCCCCTGTGCACCACAAACCATGACGACTACTGTGCGTCACATCGTCCAGCTAGCTCTACGAGCAGAGTCTGATAAAGGGACTCAGCTGTGTATCCTCGGATGTGTGTTCATATGTGTGAGTGTGTGTGTGTGTGTGTGTGTGTGTGTGTGTGTGTGTGTGTGTGTGTGTGTGTATGTGTGTGTGGCTGTAACTGCTGCTGCCCAGTCTGGCCAGCTTAGCGCTTCAGGAATGAATGGAATGTTGTTTTACACGAACACACACACACACACACACACACACACACACACACACACACACACACACACACACACATTCTCAATTACTTTCCTTCACCTATTTTAGTCACTCCTCTCTGTTTCTTCCCCTTCTCTGCTGTTATAATACAAACAGACTTCTTTTAAAATTTATTCCCACATTTTTGTCTCTTTTTTTTTGCTTTCTGCACTGACATGTAGGAGTAGGTTGCTGTGGATCTTTGTAGGATTTCAGAGCGGAGGAGTGTCCAAGTATATTTTGACACTAAAAAAGTCATTGTTGAGTTAAAACAAGCTCCCACCATCTAAAAAAGCTTTCAGTGATGCATCCAGTTAGTGTCTGCCCATGCTACACTGTGTTAAGGTATTATAGTGCTGCAGAGGGCTTTTTACACTTGTTGTTAGTCAGTCATCCCTTTGAGAGCTGGGAGTTGTTTTTGAGAGGTTAAAGTGATTATTAAGAGATGTTAATAGCTGTTTTCACTGGATCTGCATTGTGCACTCAAACAAAAGCACAAAGGATCATTTGTTGTTCGCTCTCCAACAAGCGAGAGACGTATAACTTTTCTTTTCTCACTGTCATGCCGGTTTTTCTACTCACGACTTCAAGTGTGGGAGGTAAAGAATGAGTTTACACAAAAGGTACACGCTTAGAAACACTCTCAGGGTTGAGAAGTGAGAGCTGGAACAGAGTGTCGTGAAAATCAACAGGGCACACAACGATGTCTGTCTGGCTGCTTGTTGCTCTTTTTTGTTACATCATAAACCAATCAAACGGATGCAGAACAAACACAAACATCCACACAGAGAAATGTGCTTAACCTAATTTGAGGATTTCCTCCCACACTGACACCACATATCTCCTCCTCCTCTCCTTCCTTCATGTGGCCTTTTCTGTCTTCCTCTGCGCACACCACATCGACTTCCACAGCGTTTTGACATTCAGACTGCACTGCTCACCCTGTGATGACCCCCCGACACACGCTCAATGTTACCCAGGGGGAAAACGGGGCTCTCCCACCCCTCGGGCTCTTCCGGAGACTCCCCTCCCTGGAGTTGCGGAGGGTGAAAAGAGAGGGAGACAGTCTCTCTCGCTCTCTCTTTTCCTCAGTGGAGAGGTTGCCGGGCTGTTGCACTAGAGCGCCTGTCTCTAAATATTTAATGTTCGCAGCACTGCCTCCGAGAGTGAAATAGAGTGAAAATCAGGATGGTTGATATATTGATGAGCCACTGGGAGGGTACAGGATTGGTTGGGAGGAAGGAGGAGGGCTGGGAAATGGAGGAACAAAAGGAGGAGGGAGGACCAAAAGATGTGAGAGACAACCTTGCTCAAGGGCATACTGATGCTTGTTATTGAGGGAGGGGAAAGAGTGGCTTGTTTGCTGTCCACGCCCAGATTTCTTTGCAACCAATTAATAGAAATCCATGTTTACAGGTAACTTTTCAATTGAGAACAAACTGAAATCTAAACTGCATTTCCCAATATTTTACCAAAACCTGTCCTTTTTGAGTTTCCAAACTTGGTCACTACCATCATAAGGCTTTTGGGATCAAAAGTTATCAAATACACTGCAAAATGTTACACTATGTGGGCATGGCCTGTTTGTCACACACTCTTTTCAGAGGTATCCTTGCTCTCGGCAGGGAGTTCCTATACCATTGGCGTGGCTCTCATCCCTTTTCATGACTTGTGACCTGTTTATCACAAGTCCTTCCGGAAGGACCCTGATGGTCACGATACCCATCAATCCATACAATCTATGTCAGGATCATATACTGAATATAGCATGTACGATTCCTTTATACTTCTTCTCACTGTAAAACAGTTAAGCTGAAATATCCCAGATACAGCAGCTGCCATCTTGCACAGGTGATGTCGTTTGGAGTCAGAAACCACCTTCTGTTGATGACATGTACCGCAGCCAGCCACCTGGGGGTCAGGCCATCCATTTTTACATACAGTCTATTGTCAGGGTTTTTTTTTTTCTGTGGTGGAGCAATTGACCAACAATTCCACCCCTCAAGCCATGTCACTACATTGGATATATATTAATTGGACAGCAGAAATTATTATGGGGACTCAGTGATCTAAGAAACCAAGATTAGGCTGGCATTCACCAAAAACCTCATTGTCACCCTCATTGTATTTCCAAAGATATTATTTCCTGAGCTGAGCTGCCATAGGGGGATGAAGCTGCAGTCACACTAATAACCCTTTTCCACCAGAGCTGGTATCCAATTGCGAACTTGTTCTCTGGCGAAAAAAAAAAAAAACAAGAACCGGCCGGAGAAACTGGCACCAACTATTTGCTGGTCTTGAATTGCAAACCACTTACGTGAAGGGCTGGCTGATGTATCATTGTGATTAACACATCTTTGCACCGTGTGGCATAAAACTGTGATGAACTTTATCTTTTGATTTTGTAGCCCCAACCAATAACAGAGACGTGTGTGTGTTTGTGTATGTGTGTGGTCGACCTGCTTGACAAAAGGGACACACAGATATGCTATGTTTGACTGCAGTTTGACACAAAAGTTGAATCTTGTTCTTAAAAGACTTTAACTCTGGATGATTCCCTGCTTAATTTGTCTAACTGTTGAAACCTCGTAATAAAGCTTGTTGCGTCTGACTAAACAGATACTTTTCTATTCCCAAAGCCCCCTGAAGGAAATTTTGAATAAGAGATTATGGGCTATATAAAATAAATACAGCTAAACATGATGAGCAATAGCTACATGTGCGTAATCACAACCAGAAGCGTATTTCTATGCTTAAGGTCTGTTTAGTCAATTATTTTGTGCATAACTTCAGTGACTGTGTGTGGACTCTAAATGCTGCCAAAATAAATATGACCTGCACCAGATACTGGGCCTGATCTGCCACAGGCTGTGTAGACCAGTGTGAACGGGCTCAGAAGAACCGTGAAAAGAATGTAACCATTTGAGGCTAATGAACTTCAATGTGTGCGTCATTAAGTCTTGTGAGAGTTAATGACACTCATGCTTGACTATGTGTTATGAAGCCTTGCCAGTTAATGAGACACATGTATAACTGTGTTGGGTCTGAGCCAAAAATATCTACAGTAGACAATAAATGGCAGCTCAGAGAAGAATCAGAGAAAAAAAACAAAACGTCTCTCTGTTTTAACTTTCAACGTGACAAGTTATTGAAACAAGGCTACAACAGTAAAACTTGATATACATCATATGAAAAAACATGTCACTCCTTCATGAACATACATCACATATCTGCTTTGAATTGATAAGTAACTATGTGAGCACATTGTTGTCACCATCCTGCAAGTTTGAAAAGATAAGGTGCTGTGAAAACCAGTTAACTGACAGTTTGTGTAGAATAACTTTTCTTATTCCTCTTTACGATCAACTACAAGGCAGATGTCACATAATGAAATTAAACATACTATCCATCTTCCAGACTAGACTACTGTCTGTCTGTATATATTATCATGGCAAGCAAGAATGTCTCATTGTAAATTTAACGTCTCCTTTCACTTAGTCTCATGGGAAAATCAAGGAAAAGATTTTGAGGAGTAGAAAAAAAAAGTCCCTCAGAAATTAATCAGGCCAGGTTTCACATTTTAAACTTAAAAAAACACAACAGGATTTTAGATGATGTGATGAGCCAGTGCACATTTAATGAGCATTTGTGAGAGCACATATACAGTCTCCACTGTGTGTCCATGGCCTGGCATTAGACTGTGATGTGCTGCAATAACTGCTGCTTTTCATACAGGAATGCTATTGTTAACCCCCACATACACACACATTACCACAGTGTTTACTCCCCGTGCACAGAGCCACAATGGTCTCAAACCTCTGGCTGGGAGACAAGAGGTGGTGACCGCACTCGCCGTGGAGGCTGGAGTGAGGAACCAAATTGTTTTATGCCTCATCAGCTGTTTCACAAGAGTCAGAGGCAAAACAGAAAGATTTGAAGAACACTTTGAAACTGGACTTCACAATGAAAATAGCTGAATTTAAATTAAATGTACAAAGATATTTTCTTCTTGCTACGACTGGTTATTTTGCAGTAAAAGACAGACATGATTTTTTGGTGGCGGGATGAAAGAAAAGAGGTATGAATGAAGAAAAAACGAGAGTGAGAACAGAAAATATGGGGGTGGAATGTTAATGACAATAAAAAGACCAAGTAATATAATCTCCTCAATAAACAATACAAACACATACACACACGTACACTCATACGCACACCCACATATGCGTGTCATGATCACAAAGGATGCTGGGTAATTATGCTAATGAAGCCATAATGAGATGCATATGCCCTCTCTCATTAAGAAACGACATCTTCTATCCTTTCAAAATATGTTAATTTCTTAAGTACCATGCACACGCTCGCGGGACATACAAGGAGACACACACACAATTATGACTGACACATCTTAACCCTGTGTATACACGTACACAAGAACACACACAGGCCCTACACATTTGCAAACAACTGCCTGCAATCACACAAACACAATGATAAAAACACGAGGCACTATTTGCATAAGAGACTGATGCAGCCATGGAAATGATGGGGATTACATGCTTGCTGTAAAAAAACACGGTTTCATGTATTTTATGGACGACAAACTCCCATTTGACAGATTTATGAAGAAACACACCTGCACATGTAATGTTTTGTGCTGGATTGGCTGCACATGGTTTTCACCTGACATCTCAAGCAAAAATGGCAGCTAGCAGTGCTAACGCTGCAAACAGGGCTAATATTGCTAACAGTAGCAAGAGAGATAATGTTGTTGAGTGGGGTTGACTCACCCTCAGTGGGACAACTGCACTTCTGGAACACCACTGTGGCCCGGGTTGCCGCTATCAGCAGTGCTAACAGTGCTAACAAAGAAAACAGTGCTGACAGGGCTAACATTGAGTTTAGCTCATACTCACTGTGACGTCCTGCTAGCAATGCTAACAGCGCTAACACTGGCCAACAGTGCTGATAGAGCTAATGGTCTAAATAGCGCCTAGCATACACCGGGAACACCTAGCTTTCACAACGTTGATGGCCGACAATGTAACCCATGTATTTATATATGGAGTGCAATAATAGTGTTTGAAATGTTTGGTTCCTGCCTTAAAAAATAAAATAAAATCTGTATATTCAATAGCCTCTGTCCTCCAACCCTCTCATCGGATAAAGTAAAACATTGAATAAAAGTCAGATTGTTCAAACATGTCAGTTTTATTATAAACATTTATGACAATTAAAAAACAAAAAATACAAGATTGAACACACACACACATACACACATAACAATGTGACAGACTGATTTCTAAATATAGACCAAAGATTGTGTCCATTACTTCATCATGAGTTTATGACTTCATGACACCATCGAGACATTCTGTGTTCACACAGGTCAGCTGGAGAGCACCACCGCTGACTGATGTCAATAACTAGACCACACACACACACACACACACACACACACACACACACACACACACACACACACACAGAGAGAGAGAGAGAGAGAGAGAGAGACAGAGACACACACACTGACTCATATCCCTTAATGACTGTTATTTAGCACTTTCTTGCCATGTCATGGTGTTGCAAGAGAACTATTAAATACGACTGTTTTGTCAAAAACAGAAAAACAAGGTTGCCCAGACTCTGCGGTGCTGTTATGAAAATGAATTATTTTACAAGATAATATGTGAAGTGTAGTGTTGTTGCTCATGCTGTTCCAGAAGAGTCTGCACCTTGCTTTGGACATTAGATGTTATGAGCCCTCTCCATGGACAGTTATATTAAACCTGGTGCTGTTTTCTGGCTGGAGTTTGTATTTCCATGCAGCAGCCATGTTTGTTTCTTCTACTTGCGTTACACATGCAAATTACTACTTCTCCTTTTCCTCTGATGTTTTTTTTCCTTTCCTTTTTTAAGTCCCATGATGCGATTAGGGAAAGTTTTAGAATACGTAATGGCTTTTCAAAAAAGTTTTAAAGGTAATTTCAGAATTTAAAGGATTTGCCTTCCAAGTGCACCAAAGTTTGGTTTGCTGCAGGTGATCGACATGGTTTGATGTGGAAATTTAGCGCCCTTATTGAAATTTGGTCAGACGATCACATAACACATTTGCTTGTGACTACACAAAAAAAACAATGAAATATGGTTAATGGGTTAAATCACAGGGGAGATCGATGCTGCATTTAAGTGGAAAACCTTCAGCAACAATACAATAAAGTTGCCAACACGCTTTACTGTTGAAAACTTACTGCTCGGTTTTCACCTAACCCTAACCCTACATGATCAATAAGCAACTGTTTGACCAAAAGTTCACGTTATTGATTTAAAAGAGGATAATGTGTCAGTGTTGTGTTCACAGCTTGTTTTCGTTGCCCTCAAAAAACAAATTCAATAGCTGCTGGTTTATATCCTCTGTGTGGGTCATTTTTTATTATTATTAAAGCATTGGTTATTCAAGTGTTTCTCACCCAGATCCATGGGTTAGTCAGAAAGTTTAAAATCCAACACGTCAGGGCTTTCAATCATTGAGTGAGTTACCAAAGTAGGTTTCAACTCGCTTCAACATGCTTCAGAAATAATCTCAGCAGATGGATCTGTTTGTCTGTAGAGACAAAGGAAATGTCACTAACTTAAGCATATGTTTAAGTATGAATTTGTCTTTTATTTTTTATTTTTTATAGATTATAGGTGTGTGAATATGTGAGTTTATGTACATGTGTGAATTCATGGTGATCTGTCTCTCTGTCTGAGGTTGTGGATGCACTTTGCCTAAAAGTCAATTTACTTTTACATATACTCACATTTGTTTTGGTTCATCCATGCCAGGAGGTAAACTGATATTTGGATGATGTCAGTCTACAACATGCAGCTAACGGTGGTGGGTGGATGAAGCCCCGGGCCCCTGGCTCACAGAGGGGGCCTATATGTGCCTGTTGACTGTGTTGTGCAAACTTTTGTCGTTGCCACCTTGCCACCTGTTCAAGTCAGGAGACAATCAAACTGTTTTTTTTTAGCTCATCAAAAATGTATTAATAAGTTTATCCCTGGCATCTGAGGGAAGTCACTGAGCCAAAGTGTTAGTAAAAATAGGTTTAATCCAGAAGAGGGCCCTGCACATGTTCTCCTCACAGTAAAAATATGAAAATAACCACAGCCAGATTAAAGTTTCGCATGACAAAAATTGTGATTGATGCTGCAGGGGACATAGGGATAGTGCTGGCGAGTTTCCTTTCGTCGTGTTGTTAAGCTTTTAGGATTTTCTTTCCCATTTTTTATTGCATGCAGATGGAAAACACATCATGTGTTGTCTCACGAGTACATACAATGAAAATGCAAAAAAAGACCTGCAGGGGGCGACACTGCAGGTTCCAAAACAGAGACGTCTATAATAACATTACCCTACTTCTCACCTCTTCTCACATTTTTTCATGTATCTTTCAATCCGTAGTCACAAGTCTTCATTAATACACTATGATGTTCATTTTTTAAATTCAGAGTCAGAGTAAAATAGATGCATTGAAAGTAGTTCTTTGTCTTATGGTAAGATGTGTTTCTGTGGCTGTGTTGCACTGACCACCTAATTTATCTGCTCTGTTACAAATAGACATTATCTTCTGATGTGGACGCTGTCCCTATATCCTAATCCTGTTGTTAAAAATAAAATAAACAAAACAACAAAGACTGATCAACATTGCAGTTCCAAATCTGGTGTTTATAGGAAATACGGCCAGTACAGGTCAGCCACCTACAGCAAAGAAGAGTCTGCCCTAGTGGAACAAAGTTCGAAATTTGTGATAACAATATTGTGGGCATTAAAAACCAACAGTGATTGTCTCTTGCCTAGTTGCTTATTGTATTGTCAGAGGAAATTAAGTTGCAAGTTAAGATTTTTTTTTCCTTCATTGTGCAGAAAGATATAATATAAGAGTTTGCTTTAAGTTTGAATATTACTGTATCATTTTGTGTTGTTTTTGGCTGTCAACTTTATGGAATTGCAATGCTAATTGCTTGTTACGAAGACACCATTTATTATAGGGGAACACTTTTAACAAACATAATTTCTGCTGCATGCCAATATACTGCACTGGTAATGATGTACTGTGGTCAATGTGATATCTACGACCTTTATGTTCATCATATATGTGATTTCCAATGGATCAATTAAACCAAAGTTTCTGTTTGCTGCTCAGTGCAAAAAGGTGTCAGTGTTATATTTGGTTCTTGACGGTGGAGCAGGTGAGGTTGATGACTGCTCCAATCTCTTATTGCTCATAAATGCACAGCTCTGCTCTGTCCTGTAGTTTCTGCCAGACAGACAGTCAAAGAAATGGCAGTCCAGAGTGCAGGCAACTCCTCCACTCACTCAAGTATTCTTACAGGAGTGTGTGTGTGTGTGTGTGTGTGTGTGTGTGTGTGCTCCCCCCACAGAGAATGTGTGAGTGGGATGAGATTGAGGCAGGAAGAATAGAGTGAGGGAGAAGGAGGGAAAGGGGGGAGGTGAGGG
>JAOWBC010001255.1:26436361-26457432 GCA_028566105.1 Hypoplectrus providencianus | reverse complement strand
TTCACACAGCGTCCACTTCGGGCTGCAGAGAGCGTGGGTAGTGTGAGGATGGATATGTGGGACATCTGTACGATAACGCAACCATGACTCTGTGTGTGTGTGTGTGTGTGTGTGTGCGCGCGCGCGTGTGTGTAGCGGTTTCGCCCCCTGTTGGTCTCTGATGGTATGGTCACGAACATACAGTGACGTCAGTATTTCTCCTCATCACCTCAGAGCCTTTAGTCTGTTTACTGAGTCGTCCATTACGCTTAACGGAGAGGACATTTCTTGCTGTAGGTGAGTCTAGAGTCCGACCTGTGCTAATTGGGTGCTTTGAGCAGTACAACATATATTGAGGAGCTAAATCCCAGGCAGCCTTTTCCGTTTCTATTTGAAGCTTAAGCTAACAGCAGCAGTTAGCTTGTAAGGCTAACAGTAAGTAGAACACGTCTGTTGACACTTTATGATAATTATTTATAAAACCCTTGCTCATAATATGACCAAACACATTTGGTGGCTTATTGTGACTTACTGAACTCGCATTTCGTGTTGAAGTAGCTGCTCGGTTTACGTTGCTAACCACCACGTAAGTTAGCTTACTTAGCTAATCTCTGCGCGTCCATTATCGGACACGTCCTACTATTTGCTTTGATTTCTGTCGATTTTTACAGAAAATGTTGCTGACAGCATCCATATAAAAAATCCACAAACGTATATGCGATATGAGAATGTATTAGCAGGTTTAGTAACAATGCCAACACCTTTCCAGACTTGGTTATTGAGTTGGCTCAATCTCTGTTTACGGACGTGTGTCTTGGCAGGCTAATTAATAACCAGCTACTCTCGACTGTCACGTTTTGATGTTGGTCTTTCGTTTCTTTATCTGTTTCTTTGTCTCGTGTTATAATGTACATGACATTGTTGGGAAGTAGATAGGACCAGTGCAGTTCACGCACGCCCTAACAAGCGTTGGCCTCGGGAAGGTATTGGAGTGATACTTTAGCGGGTCAGCAGCATCAGCACATCGCTCCACACCCTGGCTCTGGCTGCGGTGTCAGCTCCCATCCGGCTGGGTTAACATCAGCCTTAGCAGAGCATAACATGTCGATACGCCACGTCTTAATAGATGTAGGCTTACAGAAATAATAGTTAGCAATGTATTATGCATAGCATCTTTGCATAGCATATCCTAGCTAGGCCACAGTGTTTAGTGATTATGTTCAGTGAATACTAATGTAGCTGGGCTGGACAAAATGGCCCAGATCCTTTATTCCGGTACAGGTCATTTCATATCTCAATTGCATGTATATACTGCATACTCCAAAAAGTTGCTCTGTGGTTCCTCCCAGCATCACTGAAGCATGCACGGTTCACAGTCCACAAATATTTGCATTTGAAAATTGGAAGTAGTTAATTTTGTAGTTTAAGCATAAGACATTCATTCACACTTTTAGTCCTCCATGCAGTAAACCAAGTGTTGAAAACATAAATATTTTATGGATTTCTTGTTCTTTTGTAATAGTAAAGTGAATATATTTGGCTGTTTGACTGTTGGCCAGACAAAGTAAGACAAGTAAACAATGTCTACTATGTTCTGGAAGTTGTGGTGAACATTTCACACACTTGGTGATCAATCGGTTAAATGGATGTGCCGGACAAATATGGTAATGTTCATGTTTTGCAGGAGACTGAGCAATACGTAGATAATATAATATTATTATAAGTCTTACAATATTGCATAAAATGAGTGCTTTCACAAAATAATTACATTACATTAAAAAAAAATATTATTGTGATGTGGATAGCAGTACAAGGTGTGTGAAAGCAAACATTTCAACTTGTGAGCTTTGAAGTTTACCTTACTTTATTGTAACATAGCCTTAAAGCCAGGAAAATATGACTTTAAAGTCAAATCCAAAATCAAAGATGATATCGATCACGATTATCACTTAACATGGATAGATAAAGAAGATCTGTCTTGAGATCATATACAGGTTTCTATGGGAAACCCTGAATCCCCAGTAATTGGTGTTCTTCTTTATATGAACAGAGAAGTGGATGATAGCAGGCTTTTAAAATATTAATCACGTTACAATGTCCAGTTATCAGGAGTAGTCTGCAAAGTGCCTTCGGAGCTCAAAGTGTCTGTTCTGCTTCTCTTACAGTGGACAGTGGATCTGCAGCCCTGTATACTAAGCAGGAGAACGAGCTTTTCATCATGAACTGCGATATAGATGGTACGTCTGCTGACATGCAGCACTGTGAAACAATTTGTGTCTTATCATATCCTGTAACAGTAATGAGGTACTCTGATGTAAGTGCATGTAGATAACAACAGTGTTTGTGTCCATTACAGGAGACATGGAGAACCAGGTGGAGATGGAAGAGAAGACGAGGTTAATAAATCAAGTTTTGGAACTTCAGCACACACTGGAAGGTAACACGTTAGTCACGCACACAACTTTATGCTTCTCTAAGTCCTTCTCTTGATCCTTAATACAGAAAGTTCAATAAAAGCCCAAACCACATAAACAAAACACCTGTCTTACATGCTCTTTTGAGCATTGACTTTAGAAACACTGGATGATTTTCTGGTGCTTCTGCTTTTTGATCTCAGTCCTTTTGCTGTTTTGATGCACAATGCACTCACCCTCCATCTCATTACCACCATACACAAGTTCAAGATTTTGTCCAGTAGAAGCTGATATGGTGATGATATCAGAGAAGTGATTAAAAAGGGTTTCCAAGTTTGAACCATTCATGCATTCTTTGTACTGTATTCGATTGAACAGAGGTGAAGGATTTCCAAGATACCTCAACAGCGCAAAGAGGAGACATCTGGTTTAATAATTGCACTACATATCCATCATGTCCGAGGAGGACATGAGAGGACACTTTCAGGCTGCTTACTGATTAAGTAGGTGGGTTCAGATTTTGTGCTGGACCCTTTTGTGGAATGCCCCTGATAAGATGAACATGAAGACAGTCGGGTGTTCCCTGATTTTCTGTTCGCCGTGTCCAACTGAAAAACAGGCAGCTTCCTAATTAACTTTCTGTTGTTCCATCAAAGCAATTCCCAAAATGTAGTGCTGAAATAAGTTATAGTCAGTGCCAACCTCAACCTTGTTTCCTTTTAAAACCACATCAGCTACTTTTGACAGCTTAGTCAAAGTTTTTTTTGATCCAGGTATTTTACCCTGGACGGACTAATTTGCATTAGGTTGAGGCCTTGTCTACTTTATACAAAATAACTGCAACCCAAATCAGTAGAAAGTGTTGAGACACACAAAAACAGCCCTAACTGAGAGTGCAGGTGATTCATGTGTAGACCTTTTTAGTTACTCCCTCTTTTAGATGTGGACATGTAACACTTTTTTTCAAATATGTAGATAAAGCCTGTTCCAGGACATGTGGATATCACTGGATGTATTTGTCAGTGGTGAATTCTGTGTTTTAGCATCTCTTTCTTCATCTTTGTTCCAGACCTGTCAGCCCGAGTGGACGCTGTGAAAGAGGAGAACCTGAAGTTAAAGTCCGAGAACCAGGTTCTCGGCCAGTACATCGAGAACCTCATGTCTGCCTCTAGCGTCTTCCAGACCACCGACACCAAGAGCAAACGGAAGTGAGATACCCTGAAGAAAACCCTGAAGACCCAGCAGCTGGGAGAGGAAACATGGAGAGGGGTTTGTTTTCTCAGCAGACCTGGGCGTTTTCTGTAACCGATACAGCTCCTTTACCTGAGTCACAACTAACAGTTTAATAATCAAAAACCTAAACTGACTTTGTCCAAGCCCTGCTGGCTCAGAAGTAGATGAATTTAATGTTAGTCTGGCCCAGGTGTGTTTTACAGCAGCTTCCTCTCTACACTACAGACGAGGTAGACATCACCCTTTAATCACCAACACAAAACACAACCAGATCATGTAATGAGGTGGTTAAGGGTCATTTGTACCTTGAGTTTCTTCTTAACGCTCTCTGTCGAAGTAGAATCTGTAAGATAATTCTTGGCTCTGCTTTTCCTGCCTGGTTTCTGTTTGAAAACAGTTCAGACTTTCTGTGGTTTTCCCAACTTCCTGAGAGTGTTCCTCTGTCAAAGTGAACCGTAACTAGGGAAAAACAACCCAAAACTATTTCAAATACTGTTTGACCATGAACATTATTTCAGCTCTGGTTTATTTTATTATTTATTTTTGTAAAGTATTTTATATGTCAGCTGGATCTGAGTTTTCTGTAGGTCTTGATGTCATCATGTCTGTATAAAGCATGACTGTATTCTTCCATTCAGAAGCTGGCAAACTGAACAGTATTACTGAGAATGACAAATGTATTTGGATCGCAGCATGTCTGAGTTCTTTTAGTTTGAAAGTATAACTAATGAAATATCTCTAAATCAATAATCACAAGATTGCAGATTGTTTAAAACTACTGAGAACTTTTTAACAATAGAAGATAGATTCTTGGTATATATAGGTACAACTGGGCACTCGGCAACAATGAAAGTAAAAGCACAGAAAGTAAACTCCATCTAAGTGTAGGTCTGAACTGACATCAGTGATGCTTTCATTGCAAGTTATTCAATTTTTACATCACGATGACACAACATTTTTGTTTCATACTTCAAAGTATTTGCAACCCCTTCAGTTTAAAACGTCAGATATAGGGCGATGGCCCAAACTGTAACTGTAATGTAAAGGCCTTTACACACAGGGGTGAAAGTAAATAAAAAGTAAATGACATGGAAATGTAAAAAAAAAAGAAAAAAAAAGCATGGATGAAAATGACTTCAGACTCCATCCTCTTTCAAACCTGCAGAAAATGGCACGGCCACTGATAATGGTAAGGTAAGGCATTGAATAAGTAGGGCTTTGATTGTGGAGCCCGCCTGTTTTTAATTTCCATGAATAAAACAAACATCTATTGGCTTCACTTTAGTTTTAGTTGTCAACATGTCTAGTTGATGCCTTTATTCATGCAGTGAAGTGAATGATAGAAATCAGTCTATGCAGTTGATTGCAGGAAATAAAAATAAAAAAAGGTCCACTGGGTGTAAAGGCCTTTAGAGTGACAAAGGGAAACATTAGGGTTATAAATGCAGCTTGGCTCTGTCAGAGACAGGCCCTGCAATGCTACATTCTGTTTCCTTTTCCTGTAACGCCCGTGGGCGGAGGTGAGAAAGGGAGATGAGGAGGGTATAAAAAGGGATGCTTTCTCCTTTAACAGCAAGCAGTAAAGAGGCCTTGAGTGCTATTGATCCACTCATGCTGGCCTGGTATACATCACCTGCTGGAGGAGGGCTTTGACTGTAAAATGTGCTGATGTCCTCAGTGTACAGCAGAGTGGAGGAGGCGTCCTCCAGGCAGACAAAAGAAATCAGGGTGGAGATGTCATGTAATGTGAAGAAATGTTTATTCCCTTTAAATGTAAGAACCCAGTTGAGTGATTTGTGAAGAATATAGTGAGAGGAGTGCTGTTTGAAGGGGGAGGAATTGGTTATATTACAGGAGGCTATAAACACTGTATATGCTGTAATTTATTAAGGTTATTTTGATATTTTTAACAGTTGTACAGTAGTATTTCTTTAATTTCTGTCTGGCATGCTGAATATGCCCTACCTACACACACCCTGGTACCAACTGTCCTGTGTGTAGACACCCTGCACCTTTGCCTTTAACATTTTGGTTTAATAAAAACTTAAGATCACTCCTTCTCTGGGTCCTTTCAACACTTTGATCTGTAAGAGGAGCAGAAAAAAATTCAACATCACTCCACAAATAAAATAAATTGAAATGGACCTCCATTTGATAAGACTTGACAAATGTTTTTTTCTGTATTAAATAATTTTATTTTCAAGAGCAATGTACAATTTGCAAACAAATGTAAACAGGGATATCTGCCAGAACCTGGCAAGAACATGAACTACAAAAGCTTGAGACAATAATATAAAACAAATAAATTAGCATCAATGTTTTTCCCAGGCAACAATCTAAGATCCAAACTCCAGCTTGTGTAGATATTCTGGGAAAGCACTGCTGTGTACCGACTGAATGTTTTTAATAATCTGCTGTTTGCTTCAGAAACCCACATATTTACTCAACTGATGGCCAAGGCATTCAGTGTTTTTCTCATGTCAAACAGACCAAAATTCAGAATAAGCACACCAGTAGCATTTCATGTTTAAGAAAACTGCCTAACTCAAAACACTGCATTATTAAATCTTTATTCATTCCAGCATAAACAAACAAAACCAATAAATAGGGTCTTCTGTGCTAATCCTCATTTATTGAACTGCTATAATTTAGTAAAAAACAGAAAAGTAACTGATGCTCCTAACAAACTATCTAAAATCTAAACAGAACATCCAAGTCAATCTAAGCTGAGGCGAATTATCATCTGAAATGTCTTGACACAGTAGAAACATCTCAGCGGCCTGGCACCCTCTCCTCCTGGCCTGTTCTCGAAACCCGAACGATTTTCAAACAAGGAAGAAACTTTCTCAGACAGTGTCCTTTTTTGTTCTATAAAACAAAGGACACAAGAGTAAAAGTGGAACTTCTGAGATGCAGCCCCTATGATATGCAGTAAAATGGTATGAAATACTGGAGTCGACAGCGGCGTTGACGTTCTCTGCTGCCTTCACTCTCAGAGGAGACAGACTGGTACATCTATGATGGCATATATTCAGAGAGGAGACTGACAGTAGAGACAGGGTGAGCAGGAACAGTGGTGGAAGAGGAGGGCCTCTTTAGGCTGACAGGCATTTTGACAGCGATGGCTTAGAGAAAAGAAGAGGGATGAAGAAAGCGTGGCAGCCTGGGGTGGAGGAGGGAAAACATCTAAATGCACAGAATCTCCAAGGGATTAATTTAATAGTTCAATGAGCAGGCAGGTGGGAGAGACGAGACAACGAGGGGTGAGACAGGATGTGGTTAAGGAGACTGCTGTCCTGTGATGGGAGTGGCCAAGGGATGGGGCAGCCGGGATGACTGCAGGCTACCAGGTGGTTTGGAGGAAATGCGTGCTGCTCTGCTCCGGAGAGGCAGCAGCAGCAGCAGCAGAGACGGCCCTTCCACCTCCTCAGCGTCATGGGTAGAAAGACAATAGGCGTGCGCTACACCTCCTCAGTCTTTCCGTACCCTCCTCTTCCTCACAGCTTGTTTGTGGCTCTCCTCAGCGACGTCTCCTCCCTCTTTCTGCTGCGGGTCACAATTAGAATTAAATAATAAAAAGCAGGAAAAAGGCAAACTTGAAATGAAACATTCATCTCACATTTAACACATTACCAAAAGGTTAAAAATGTTAGTGCCACCTCTGCCTTACAGGCTGTGTGGACTTTTATTATATTAAATTAATTTACTTAAGGCCTTATTATATTAGGACTGTTTGAATGCTGAGCAGAAATAGTTGATTATTCTCAAAAGTGGAATAACTGGTAAAGTAAACAAGAGAAGTGACTCCCTGACCATGCACAGTTCTCACTGGGACAAGGACATGGTGTCAGGGACAGGAAGTAGCCAAAACAGAAGGGAGCTGAGTGAGTGATCCTGTTTGGTGTTTAGTCTGCAGGCCACATGAGACACACAAACCAAGAGTGAGAGAATAAGTGATTTAATGTGTATCATCTATGGGTCCAGCAACATTTTATCACTATTACTATTTTCTAGTAATTGTGTTATCTTTGTGTGTATTGTGAAATTACTAATACTTAATATTACTACTAAACCAAAAAGGTGATAGCAGCAGAAGTTAGGAGTGCAGCAAATGTGACAGCATTTTGCACAGAATATGATCGACTGGTCTTTTTGGGATCAATCATAATGACACCGTAACAGGAATTGAATAGTAATACTGATACTTTAGGCATTGATCCATTTAGGACCTTAGAGCTCTGCTGACACCAGGCCGGTTCCCCTACAGTAGCCAAATTGAACCTGTGTCATAGCAGCGTAACACGAGTAAGCACTCGTGACCAGCTCAGCTGTGAACTTGTTTTATTGTAACAGAACTGAGATGTTCTAGCTCTTTACTCACCAGCATGAGCAAAGCGGCTACTCTACCATGTTTGTTTAAACAAGTGTGGCTGCCAATTCACACCTTCAGGACAAACAGACCGACTCAGACAGATGGAGTGACTCGCAATAGCTGCTGTCACTGCTGTCAAAGTCCAGCTAATGTAGTGAAAATATCCTATATTCATTCACATTTTTTACAATTTCCTTAATCATTACAATATTCAAGCAATCATGTCACTATGGAGACATGAGAAATCTACATGGATGGCAGGAGGGGGTAAATCCAAGACAGTGACGACATAAAAGGGTTGGATGAACCTCCACATGGTTTTGTCAGAAATCTTAAACTTGCATCAGATGGGACCTCCTACTAAACAAGACAGAAAGTGTAAAGGCTCTACTATAATTACTCTAAGTAGGACTGAATCCAGCACATTAGACCAAAGCACTGCTGGATAACTTCAGTTTTATGGAACCTCCAGTTGCCTGACCTTTATCTGGAGAACACACTGAAGACGCTATTTGATTGGTCAAACAAACTAATATACATCGGTTCCATATCAAGTTAAATTATTTGTATTTTACTTTGGTATTCTTATCAATGTTTTAAAGACATGTTGATGGAATTATCTGTTTTAGACTCTATCCAAGGCTTCAAAAAAATCAACTGGATTATATTAATCTAAAATGATAAATTCCAATTAACTACTTGTACTAAAACCTTCACAGGTAATTTAAAATTGATATTCTGAACCAGATAAATTTGGGATGATTCCAAATTTTGGAAGTCATTGATGAAGTCAGAGGATCTGCTACAGTTATTCATTAATTAATATCTACCTTTATGGAAATGACATTTCTTCTAAAAGTACTGACTGTTGCAACAAAGAAAGGAAATACTTGTAAACGGTTACAAACTGATCCACCTACAGTGGACAACTGGCTATAAATAGTCAAAGACATTCAAGAGTTAGAAAGTCGACTGAAAGAATATTTATATAATGCCAATTGGGCCAGTTATTGGAAGGAATAAAGAATGTTACTGGTACCTTTTGTGGTTTAAAAAACTCATATATAACAACTTAAAATTCTTGGGATTTTAGGCTTGAGATCTCTGGATGTCAGGCAGCGATAATTCTTAGACTGTCTTTGTATTTCTTGCTTTTATTGAAATTAAAATAAAATTTAGGTGGTGAAGAAATTAAGATCTACACACACCATCAGCTCAGAAACTCACAAAAACACTTACCTCCTCTTCAACTGTTCTCTCAGGAGCTTTGCTCTCCTCCTCCTCTTCCTCCTCATCATCATCCCCCTCTAGATTGTCGCCTCCTGCATCGGCTTCATCCTCCTCCTCCTCTTCATCCTCCTCATCTTCCTCTTCTTCAGCCTCCTCTGCTGCTTTAGAGAATGCAGGTGATGACAGTGAGGACACGGCAGCAGTGAAAGGAAGATACTGTGATGAATGTGTGTGTCGTCCTGTGTTTGACCCTCTAACCTGCAGCTGGTGCTCCTTCTGTGGCCTCCGCTGCTTTGTCTTCTCCTTGTGCTGCTGCCTCCTCCTCTTCTTCATCCTCCTCCTCCTCCTCTTCTACATCAGCCTGAGGAGGAGGAACCTTCTTGTACACGTAGTCGTCATCTGATTTCTATTACACAAACAGGTAATGGATTTATAGGGTTTGCTGGTTTTTACATGAATCACGGACATGAATTAAACGCCTCTTTAGTTTCATGGTACCTTTGGCCAGCAGAAGAGCACGGCCAGTCCTACGGGCAGGCCAACCGTCAGTATGTAGACCACCCAGAGCCATGGTCGCTCCTCCGCCGCCAACATCAGCTGAGTAAAAATCCCCGGCTTGATGGGCGAGAAAAAACAGGACAAGCAAAGCAAATAGTGAGCCGTTTCCCTCGCACAAACTGACAGCCTGGCACTTAATTATATGCACACAGTGACAATTTAAGTGTGCTGCTCTATGTTCCAGTTGCCCTTAACAAAACAGCACACTGACCTCGTTAGCACTGGCCACCAATTTCTTCAGCCCCCAGCTGTCAGAGGCCCAGCGGTCAGCCACCTCTTTGTGAGAGGTGATAATGAAGTTGTCAAAGTAGATATCTGAGGTCATGGACCACAGCTCCAGGCCCACAGCCTTGAAAGGTGTCATCCTGAACGGCTGCAGGTCCTCAAAATAGTCCGGGTTATCGATCTTACGCGGCTTCCAGACTCCCTTTAAGAACACAAACAGTATAGAGGAGGACAGTTAAGATTCTTTGAGCTGCTGCACAAACATACAGTATCTCCATTTGCATTTTTGGCTTCTTAAAGCTTGCTTAACAATAGCTTACTGAAATTGTTTTTAGCTCTATTGCACAGGGCATGCATTTTGGTAGGAGTTAGTTAGGTAACCTATTCTATAATCAGAACCAGCCAGAACTACAAAATCAAAACTTCAAGTTACCTGATAGTTGGGATTGTCCACCAAAGGAGCTTTCCACTTGCCCTTGTACTGAGGGTTGTTGATCTGAGGGCGCTTCCACTCCCCACAGCCAGGGGCAGTCTCGCAGGCTGGGTTGGGAACCTGCGGGGCTTCCCACTCCCCATCCATCTCCTCATCCCTGCAGGCAGAAGATAGCTGTAACACTGTAACACATTTCAGATGCTGATCATAATTTGCTGGGTGAATGTGTTTATTTACCAATCCTCTGGTTTCTCAGCATTAGGATCAGGGACAAACTCTAGTTCTTCATCCAGCCAGCCCTCTGGCTTTAAAGCGTCAGGGTCCTCAATCTTTGCTGGAGCATCTTCATCCCTGACACACATACACCAACATGTTTGTTAATCATGACTACATCACAGGCCTTAACATCCAATCTGCAAATAAAACTCGACTATCTTTCAGTACTGTGTGGGGGCTATAGTCACCAGTCATCAGGCTTGACAGCCTCGGGGTCAGGAATCTTGGCCCTCTCGTCCCAGTCCTCTGGCTTGGAGTCATTTGGGTCGTCTATCTCTTTGGGTGGGTTGACTGGAGGCACCACGTCATGCAGCAGGCTGCCACGGCTCACGCTGGACTGGTCAATGAACATCTCATAGCTGTTGTCTGGGTTCAGAACTGACAACAGGGAAAAATGTTCAATCAACACACAGGTACAATAATTACATAATAATATTTTAGACAAATACACATCATAAGTTCTTAATACCTAAAGTGTAAAGGTGAGTCTTCTTGTCAGTGTAGAACTTCTTGAGGTCGACATCAGCCCTCTTGGCATGCTTCTCCTCCATGTCTTTGTTCAGAGGGTTCTGATGCCGGAAGATGAAGTGCAGCTTATAGTCCTCGCCACATTTATCTGGTCCAAACATAAGGGTGTAGGCTGTACGGTCGTGGAATTGCTCCTGTGGTTCAGAAAAAATAATAGTTTTATTTTTTAGAGTGCACTGAGTAAGTTTAGATCTGGCGACTCTTTTCCTTTTTTTAATTTCCATGTGTACACAAATCAGAGAAAGAATAATCTGAAGATTTTGGCTTCTGTTTCCGTCAAAACCACAAAGATGACTGAAGTGCTCTTCCAGTAAGATGCTATGAATATAAATGGCCTGTGTGTGTCAAACTTTTGAAATGGAGAAAGGCAGAATGACAACATGTTTACCAACCAGATCTAAACTGCCAGTGTCTGAAAGCAGTTTGATGTACGCTCCACCACAGTCGATTCCATTCTGGAAATTCACCTCATACCTGCAACGAGAACACAACAAACTATTTAACTAGTCTGCTAATACTATTTCCCACTGTTTTCTTAAGTCACTAATTTATAACCACTGTAGCTGATAGTAAAAGTTAATTTGCATGAAGAAAATGAGACTGCTTATGTATGTTTAAACTCACTGTACGACCAGAGGGTCATCCTGGAAGACGAAGGGTTTGTTCAGCATTGCAGAGATAGCATGGTGTTTGGCCCGGGACTTGAGCACCAGACCCTGGTCTCCTGGAACTTTGTTCTCCTTCAGCTGCTCCACAGCCCACTTCCCTACAAGCAGAGAGGGGAATTCAATGTTTATGTTCATGGTCGTTGCAGAGTTAGAGAGCTTTAGTGTAGTCTACAGTGAAGTGCAAATACTATTTGTTCTTACGGCCGGGTTGTTTGCTCTGGTCCCAAATAGCTGACCTAATTTTTTTAGACTTGAACAATTTTCCTTTTAGTTTGGCTTATTTTACCCTTCAGAAAGATCCAAGTAAATTAAAATACATCACAACATACAATTTGAAAACATTTCCTCTGCTTATATGTCTGGGGTGCAAGCAACAAAGTAAATACAGGAAGAAAGCCATGTTTTCTCCATTTCGGTTACCATAACACTGCTATGGCTAAAGTACTGTTTCTGGTTTGGCTGAATCGAGGTCCCAGCTAGAAACTGTGTGTGTGTATGTGTCTGTGTGTGTGTGTGTGTGGCTGTGATGACAATAGTCAAATGATTTCTCTGATGAATTACATGAGGTGTGCAGTTAAATCTGTTGCAACTGTTTTCTTTTGGAAAGGTAAAACACCTTTTTTGATTATTATATTTGTTTGACTGACAATGAGAGAAGAAGGCATGTAACTTGTGCAGTTTTGTAGAAATGTGAAAGTGATTTATTTATCAGTGTTTTAGTAAAATCAGAAAGAAAACCTGAAAGGCCTGAAATGTACAATCATACATGTAAAATGTGTGTATGAGGTGAAGATAAAAGCAGTAGCCTTTGTGCAGCCTATTGTACGCACATGTCTGGATTAGCAATGAGAGAAAAAAGCTACAAACCATCATATTTGGCGATGTCATCATCTGCATCCCCCTTCACCGTCTTTGACAGCTTCCAGCTGTTGAAATCAACATCACAAAAAATTTAGCTCCCACACAAACACACTCCAGCCAATGATTGTGTAACTTTATCTGGGTCACTTAGCACCAACCCATGCTCATGTATCCTTGCATGCATTAAACATTTACGCTGTATTTTTAGCAGCCCTTGGTTGTGAATTTGTGAGGCTTTACCTGTCCAGTGATCCATCATCAAACGTCTCTGCAAAGTAGACATCTCCGGTGGGAATGGGAGTCTTGTATGTTACCTGGGGAACAGAAAACATACATTATGATCTTTAGGCCATTTACCACTTCTGCCACTTATGACCTTTACTTAACCCATTCCTTACCTGGAAGGAGACATTTGCATCTGTTCCAGCCTTTTCACTTGCTGAGCCATCTGTCTCATCAGAGTGGTCTTCATCCATCACTGTCGCCTCTTCCTCCTCTTCCTCCTCCTCCTCTTCCCCGTCTGCCATCAGAACCTTTAATTCCTCCTCATCCAACCCCATATCTTCATCGATGTCCGAAATATCAACCTCCCCCTGCTCCTCCTGGGCTGCAAGAGCTGCCACAACCAGGGAGGACAGGAGCAGCACGTGCCACATCCAACCCCCGTCCAGCTTCATCTGTAGGAGAAAGGAGGGAGAGGGGGTGAGATAGGGCCAACACAGATGAGCATGGTGTGAGCAAGTGAGGAGGTTGTGGTGTGGCAGGAGGAGGGAGAGGGAAGAAAAGGCAGGTGCAAGATATTATTTATAGAGCAATGGGTTTTGTGTGTTTAAGGGGGGGTCATCAATGATATAAATAGAGAGCACAAGTGCATAAAAGGACAGACAGATAAGAGGGTAAGAGAAAAAACAAAAGAGATTGAGGTCACATTCATTCACAGTGCTGCTCATGAAGGGCCTGTGTCCTCAGATCACATTCTTATCTCATCATTGCTATATAATACTCCTAAATTCTCTTGTAACACTTTCCCACCAGATACGTCATAAGGACAGACAATTTCTAATGAGGAGCCAGAGACATCAGTGCTTTCATACGTAGCATACAGCCAGTGTCTTTGGATTTCTATTTCCTCTTTCCTTTATGTTCTTACCACTCCTAATTTAACAGTTAATGCATCACATTGAAATCCACATGTGTCCTAATATGTGTCAATACTGGAACAGTCCACAGATCTGTTACACCAAACAGCTCCAATGACCTATTGATCTGGCCACACCTGCTCTCTCTTTTTATGAGCAGCAGGAATTGAAAAGCATCACTTCAGACAGCACAGCAGCGTGTTTCCCCTAATTCCTAATTAACTTTGATTCCCCTAAAGCTGTTGTTCTACTGGCTGACTTCAAAGTGCAGAAGAATCATAAGGACACACCAGATGAAGATGATGAACCCAGTGCACCATTGGGAGTTGTCATATCTTTAAAAGCATAATTTTTGCTCATTGATATACAAAGCAATATTTTGTAGGAAAATGTGGCCACATCCCATAAAATAACAGGAAAACGCTGATCTGAGACTATACAAAACCTATGTTACAAAAAACCTTTATTAAACAGAAGTAAGAACTCTATGAAAACTTTAAAATGAGCTGTTAGTTGATCACATGCATTACAGTGGATCATTGAGCCCTCAATAGATTAAATTAAATTTTAAATAAAATAGAGCATTTTTATAATATTGGTTAAATGTTATAAGTATGCAGCTACGAGTTTGTAAATTGGTAATATAAAAAACCTGGTTAGAATACCGTTATAAGCAAGTCATAAGCAAGATCATACGGCATAGATAAAGTACTAATAAATATGCCATACAGTTACATAACAAAATCAACCAGCTATTGTGTATAGGTCTCAGCTACCATAGTAAAATCGATGTCCTGCGAAGCTCCAGGCCCCCTATTTTATAGAGCCTCAGTGTTACAGGGGTAACCAGCAAGGTCTTTTTTATTTTTTTCATCACCTAAGGTAGGTCCACTGTACAGATCTAAGAACTACATGAAAAGGTCATAGGATAGGGTTGTGAAGCTAACATGGCTGCCACCAAACACTGCAATGTCCAAACTCTTTTAGATTAATGGCTCTGGCTGCAGCACCTGCTCCGCTAGCTAGCTATGCTAACTGGACGGGGCGCCAAGAATAAACAGCAAACGTTAGCATAACATAAGATTAGCTAGTAAACTAGTGGTCTTATATAATGAGCCCGCGAATTAAATATTCCCTGGTGTGCAAAACAGAAACGGCGATACATAATTACAAATTAAGGAGTGACGGAAAATGTCTCATTAGACTTTAAAGATGAGTGGATAGCTTGCTAAATTAGCACTGATGTCGCACAGGGAGGATGGAGTGAATGAATGAGCGCACACAAACAAACCTTGCGCCTTCTTGTATTTGCAGTTAAATGTCTCTTCAAAAAAACTGCTCTTCCGCTTTGGAAAAAAAAAAAACAGAGGAAGTGTCAAGTTAAACTGGCCAGCTGAGAGTATCACCGAGGCCCGCCTGGTACGTTTGGAAAACACACGGTTGTCGGTTGTAGAAGATGAGCGTAGATGACAGCTCGACCCGGATAACGGTCCACGGCCGATGAGTGCGAGCGCGTCCCTGCAATGAGCATAGCGCATGCGCACATCGAGCAGATGGCGAACGTGAATGGTGCATTCACGTGCCACCCACAATTGTTACAAATGGACGCAGTGGCGAGAGCGATGCTTCAATATTGCGATGTATGTTATGAATTTATAATATATCCTTATGCAAACGACCAAAATTAAAGTCTCAACCTTTGAACGGCTGTAGAACTTGAACTGCCTTAAAATCTCATTTTCAATAAACATGAACAATATTCAGGACAAACTTGGCAAAATTTTCGAAGCGGGATCAATTTTAGAGTAACAAAAAAAAGAAAAACAAATTTTACACATTTCTTAATTGACAATTTCATCAAAAATATCAGCAGAATACTTGCTGTCAATATTTAGACTCTTGAAAGTCCCAAATTACGATTTCCCGATGAGCAGTTTATGGCAACACAAATTACCTCTGCAGCTGAATTTCAGAATAAAAGCTTATTGTCAGCATACATTAATAACGATATTCTCCCGGCATAGTGAAGCAGCAATCTGTTTTATGAAAAATAAAAACAAATGTACAAACATTATAGCCTCTTGAAAATCATTATAAGCAAGTCAAAAAAGAAAATGTATCACTACCTTTACGATGGCATGTCCAATGCACTTCCGGGGCAGAGTTGAGAAAATATTGATGGTGGCCACATGCTTATTGTCGGTGCAGTGTTTGTGGGGCATTTGTGAACTAAGTTATTGAAATCCAAAACCCGCAGAATGAAGGACACACCGCTGGCTAACTGCGAGCGGGACTTCCTGCTCAAAGCGATCGAAGAGAAAAAGGTGAGCTGGTTTCTGAACACCGTTTATACACTAACTTCTAAAACTGACGCCGATGATGAAAAGTGCAAAAAACACAAAAACTACAGAATAAAGAATCCTTCTCTGTGATTATTAAAGATACCAATTAACTAAGCGAGTCTTGAGTAATTGGTAATGTAAAGGTTTCTGTGAATTTTGTTGATGGATTTCTGCACTGGGGAGAAATCGATGTCCAATTTGAATATATCCCATAGTGACATGAATTACAGGGAAGTATTCAGATCCTTTACCTTATTACATTGCGTAGTAAAAGTACATCACTTTAAAAAGCTAAATGCATTTAAAGTAAGAAAAATAGAAGTATTTACCCTTCCCTTAACTGTGCCATGACAAGATTTTACTTTCATATACGATGTATGATTCAAGGTTTCATGAATTAATATGAACTGTAGTAAAGCTTATGTTGTATTTCACATCAGTCGCAGCGATTTGTATTTGTTGGTTGCTATATATACATATATAACTGTCTTTTGAAAAGTGACTAAAGCACTAAAGCAAGTTTAATTTTACCACTGGTAACACTGGTCCTTAAGGAGTTTACCTGTCCTCTACCTGCAGCGCCTGGATGGACGACAGACCTACGACTACAGAAGGGTGAAGATCACATTTGGGACTGACTTTGGATGCTGCTTTGTGGATCTTGGAAAAACCAGGTGAAACTATGGCCAAAGATATGTTAAGATTTTTTTAACCTGCCTACCTCCATAATGTAAACCTTCCCCATTAATCTTCCACCAATGATACATTCCTACTCAGAATGTTATGTGATTGATTTCTTGTTAATGAAATATGAATGTGCTGCACTGTACAGGGTCATGGCCCAGGTGTCGTGTGAGTTGGTGGCTCCTAAAGAGAATCGACCGAACGAGGGCATCATGTTCTTCAACATCGAGCTGTCACCCATGGCCTCACCTACGTTTGAACAAGGCAGGTGAGGAAAAAAAGAGATTATATTTTCATGCACATTTATACTTAAACATCTTGAGCACTGGTGCCATTCCTCATTACATCCTAAAATTTTAGTATTTTAGATGGAAACACATTAGATCAGGACTGCGTCTGTAACACGGTTCATTTAGTCCAACTGTTTGTGCAAAGACCGTGAATCATCTGCGGGGTTTTCTTTTCTCTGCAGACAGTCTGAGCTTTCGGTGAAGCTAAACAGACAGCTGGAGAGATGCTTTAGGAACTCCAAATGCATTGATACTGAGTCCCTGTGTGTGGTGTCTGGAGAAAAGGTAAAACAAACCCTTAAAGCAAAAGAAGGAAAAATCACTGAATCCACAGTTAACAGTGTCTGTGTGTACCGACTGTGGTCAGGTGTGGCAGATCAGAGTGGACGTCCATACGTTGAATCATGATGGAAACCTGATGGATGCTGCCAGCATTGCCGCCATCACTGCTCTGTGCCACTTCAGACGCCCTGATGTCGCCATCCAGGGAGATGAAGTCACAGTGGTGAGTCAGCAAAAACACCTGCTGCTGGTGTCTCTGCCTCGCTGAGTCTTCAGGGAGAGTCCTGAGGCTACAAACAACACACTGTTTTTATCTTTAATGACATTCTCAGGGGGATATAAAGTGAGAAAGTTACTACTTTACCTCAGCTGACCTATGTTTGTCTTCACCAAGGAGGTCACGTTGTTAAAGTTAAAGTTGCAAGATTTGTGCTGCATTCATATGGTGTCAGAATAATTGGAAACCCCCCTCAAGACAGAACAACCACTTGATATGAAACGTTGGTATGAACTTCATGGCTCACCAGTTTGGTTAAAAACTCCATGTTGTTGCCATGTTACAACTCAAACCTCACTGCATAGCTTAAAGTCTGAAGAACCACTTCCCAACTGAGAAATGTGACTATCTGAGGAGCACTTGAATGCACCATTGGCCTTGGTGAAGTAGTGCCATTCTGATCATGTGTCTGCACAGTGTCTTTTTCAAAACAGAAAGCCCTTATGATGCACTGTGTGTTTATGTGTTTATTTCGGTGTTCCCTCAGTTCAGTCCAGAGGAGAGAGACCCTATTCCTCTGAGTATCTACCACATGCCCATCAGCGTCAGCTTCTCCTTCTTCCAACAAGGGTAAGGCTCCACATTTAAATACAGCAGAGAATCATTTTCTGTGCCAAGTACCCAAAAGATTTTCATTTGAGGGGAGCTTATGGGTGCACAACTATGGCTAAAATAGTCCTCTTAATATTTTTCATTAGTGTTTCATTGTCGTGACAAAGTATTTCTATGACACTCCCACATTTTAGCTGCACATCACTCACATGTGCTACTTTCCTGCTAATTTACAAACCATTGCATCATAATAAGACCAGTAAAAATGTTTTAACCAAAATAATTGAAACATAAAAAAAACATTTAATGACAGCTAGACGTATAAAGTAAAGCATTGTATTTAGTGCAAACAAAATTGTGATTGAGGAATAAAATTGCTCAGTGGTGTAGCCCCACCAGTGATCCTCTGTTAAATCTACCTGGTTGGTGATCAAGTGGTGGTCAAAATAAAAGACGCACCTGTCAGTATAGAACAACACAATTCACCACAACCATAAACTCAATCCTCTAGGATTGACCTCAGGACTGTTTAATAAGGCTGACTGATAAGCCTTATAAATTGGCTTTGCATAGTATAAAACTTTTTTTTTCCTCAAGAAGGCATTGATTAACGTTATAGTTCCTCATACTAAGCTTCCTTTTCTTGTACTTTTCCTGCATTTCTTGGCGGCTCTGCAGAACTTTCCTGCTGGTGGATCCCTGTGAGCGAGAGGAGCGAGTGATGGATGGCCTGCTGATGATCGCCATGAACAAACACAGAGAAATCTGCTCCATCCAGTCCAGCGGGGGCATCATGTTGCTTAAAGAGCAGGTGAATGGAGTCCAGACTGTACTGCACAGTTGTTTTAGTTTTGCTGCATTGAAAATAAGTTGTCTTCCAAACAAAATTCACCAATGTCAATATTTTTTTAACCCAGTTTTAAGTGTAACACTTAAAAATAAAAATTTAATTAAAAAAATATATATATTACATTTATAAAAAAAAAAATTAAATTAAAAAAATTTAAAATAAAAAATAAATAAATAAAAAAAGATTGAATAAAAGAAAAAATTAAATTAAAATAAATAAACTAAATTGAAAAAAAAAAAATTACCACCTTTTTTTCTACTTGGTGTTGCAGGTTATGAGATGCAGTAAAATAGCGAGCGTCAAAGTGTCTGAAATCACAGAACTCATCAGCAAAGCTCTAGAAAACGACAGGAAAGCAAGGTGAGCAGCAGCATCGCATTCAGGATTAAACTGTGCAAGGGGCCTTGTAGACTATTTGAACTCCTGCTGTTGTGATTTGAATTTAAAAGAAAAACTCTGTATTTTTACACTTTGCAGGAAGGCGGGTGGTAGGTGTGGTTTTGCAGAGTCTATGCCACAGGAGCGAATCACAGCCCTGAAAACAGATGAGACCTCAGTAGAGATGACTGATGTGACAGAGAGAGCCAATGACATCGTGCAAAAAGCTGAGTCCCCACCTCAGACGTATCCTTTACTAAATCTGGATAACAACAACATATACTAGCGCTGTGTGCATTTGTACCTTTGCGGTATTCTATTCATTGTGGCTCCTTCACTATACACACCAGGGTGCCTTCACCAGTAGTGCCCGTCCCAGGCGTGGGTCAGGTAGGCCAGGGGGGGCAGAACTCCTGGGGACTGGAGGAGGAGGATGAGGAGGAAGAGGAAGAAAATGGCAGCAGTGGTGACGAACAAGAAGAAACCGTAACAAAGATGGAAGAGGATCAGAAGGAGAGCAGAGGAGGTGTTTGTCTTTTTTTACATTTTATTTCTATTTTAATCATGGAATCACATTTATAAAACCAGCACACTGACTGACCCAACATTAAAATAATAAGTAATTATTTTAGTGTGTAATAAAAAAAAATGTTTTGACTTACAGGAGATGTCGTTGAGATATCAGACAGTGAAGAGGAGGAAGTGGTCATCCTTCATCCGGAGATATCGGACAAATCTTCTACGTAGGTGCACCAGTTTGTTGTGCATAGTGTATGTTTTTGTTTTTGTTTTTTAATTATGGTCCTTTTTCATGCTCATAGAAATTCAGGATCCAGTTCCAACCAGAAGGGGGCAGCAAAGTCAAAGAAAAGACAGAAAAAATGAATGGAGGCTCAATTAAAGATTACTGCAGTCAGAGGTCTGTGTGTTTCCTGTACAGACGAAAATGATTCCTACCTGCTATGGCCAAGAATCTTGGATCAAATACAGGATGGGACCACTGTGTTTGTAATGGGTTCTTTCTCAGAAAACAATATCCACCCCTTGTTTGTAACTGTTATGATCATTTAGAAACAGATGTAACTCACAAATGTATATACGTTTGTGAGTAAAATACTTTTAAAGGAAATATTTTCAACAATGAAAGGATTTAAGGATTTTGATGTATATGAATAAAGAAAATATCCTGTACCACCTGCTTTTCACTCATATTTGCGATTGAAATGGTGTATTATGTAAGAGGAAATTGGATATGTGGTGCTTGCTGGATTCATATTAAAAGGAAAATAATTATTTTCTTTAGGATTTGTGGTGTCAATTACATTGAAAAGAGTTATTGCAGATGTGCTTTTTTTGTCCGTATGTTTCTGGTGCTGAAAAGCAGACGTGCAAATGGCAAACTTCGTGTTTCGACGTTCTTTGCAAAAGATAGGTTCCACCGAGATTTGAACTCGGATCGCTGGATTCAGAGTCCAGAGTGCTAACCATTACACCATGGAA
>JAOWBC010001255.1:26410296-26423503 GCA_028566105.1 Hypoplectrus providencianus | reverse complement strand
GGTAAAGTGACGTCATGCGGTATCGGCTGCGTAGTATCGGAGCTGTTTAACGAGTACGAGTACAAGTACTTGAGTACAGTATCGAACCGATACCAGTATCGGTTCGATACGTATCGGTGCATCCCTAAAATAAAGTAATATTACTATTAAGCAATCATGTGAAGGATGAGTAGAAATGTAAATCTGACTGTTTCAAATTTTAAAGCTGAAAG
This sequence comes from Hypoplectrus providencianus, assembly GCA_028566105.1. NCBI lineage: Eukaryota > Metazoa > Chordata > Actinopteri > Perciformes > Serranidae > Hypoplectrus > Hypoplectrus providencianus. The sequence goes on along the minus strand of JAOWBC010001255.1, from coordinate 26,423,291 downwards.
CCAACTCAAATAGTAAGCTAAGGACAGCTAACATAAGAACTTCCCAGAACTGCAAGTTAAGATTGTGTACCCGTGGATGCAGCTACGGCCCCCACCAGAATGGAGGGGATACCCAGCACCAGGCAGAAGGCTGAAGAGGCGAAGCAGGTCACTTGAGCCTGGGTGTAAGATGAGGCGGACAGGATTCTTTGGTAGAACGCCTGGTAGGCCAACCCTCCCAGAGCCTGGCACAAACACACAGTTCAGACATGATGACAGGAATCAGTTTGTACAGCCGCACAGGACAAGAAGAAACACCCCTCTCATGACTTTGCTGTTGTTGTGTTTGCCTCTTTGCTCATTTAATGAATTAAATCCTAACGGGTGTGATGTAAATACTGCATACACTGTGTATTGTATGACATTTGTCGCCGTCTCTTTTAATATTTAAAGACCCTTCCCACTCCACTCACCAGCAGCATAAAGTCATCAAACCACTTTCCGGCCTCATCGAGCTCCACCGTGCCGACCCAGGGAGCCTGGTAGGTTTGGTTGTAGGCCGTCAGTGAGATGTCCAAAGAGTGAGGGTTGGTCAGCAGGAAAGGAACACACACCCACTGTATATACAAACACAAGGATACAGATAATCTGATTAGGGGCTCAGCGGGGGAAGTTTTCAGTATGTCACTGGAAATTAGTAATCTGAAACGAGAGCTGGAGTTCAAGCTTCAGTTACTGAGCGAGTACTAATCTTACACAGATCACAGTGACCCAGATTTCCAGCTTCTTATTTATATCATATGATCTTGATCAGCGAATATAATTTTCCAGTTTTCAAACTATTTCAAGCTCAACTTTGTTCACATGGACACAGAATCTTTAAAGTGCTCAGAATTAAAAAGGAAAGTTTGAACTTTCTTCGGGTAAACTGCTGTTTATAAAGATCATGTAAAATGATCGGAAGCTCCAGAACAGCTATCATTAAGAGATTATTTTGCATAGATCTGTAACAAAGTAATGAAATTATGGATTTTTTCAAATTAGGATCATTCAGTGTGTACATAACACATGGCTTGTGGTGTTAAGGAGTTGCAGTCAAGAGCAGCCAGAGCAGCTTGTCTTGACAAAACCAAGTTATTCCAACAGAACCACCATGATCAGACACACTCATAAGAACTATGTAAATTCAGCACAGATTTGCTACATTGTGTTGATCAGTTTTTGTTAAGTAATCTCACATCTACTGTTCTGTTGGCAAACAACTAACACACCAGCTGCTTATGGTTTGCAAGCTTGTTTGGTCATTTTCAATCTGTGAACATTTACTGCGTTCGTAATTTACTCCTTAAATAGCGTACAATGGGAATTGCCAGGAGGAATAAATAACACAGTATTGGGAAAGAGTTGTTGTATGGCTAACTAGCAAATTCACAGCTGGTGGTGATTATCTTGCTAGGTCTGCAAGTAGTCCATTTGTGTCACTTCTTTAACCATCATTTGAATCTAATCTTATGGCCCAAACCTCTGCAAAATGCAATGTCCCTGCAACTTAAACAATGTGTTTACATTTTTGTTTAAGTATGGGACTGTGTGGATCTTCTACTGAGGGAGCCAATTTCTGACATGCTCATGTTGATTGAATTTTAAGAAATGGCATGTGTGGTCTTGTGGTTTGGAGGGCTTTTGTTCCATGAATTAATTGCTTAAAATGTGTGCTGAAGGGGTCAACACATGTTACCCACCAGACTGACAAAGATGAGGATGAGCTGGATGACATCAGTGTAGGCCACAGAGTAGAGCCCTCCCAGCAGTGTGTAGATTATGGCCACCACTGAGGAGATGACAATGGAGTAGACGTAGGACAGGTCCAGGATCACGCTCATGGTTCCACCTGGAGCAACACAGCAGAAGGATTAACATTGGAAAAAGGACAGAAACAAATAGGTTTAAGCTAAAGTCGACTAATAAATAGGCCCTGGTTGCTACTTATGCATGCAACTGCTTACTGTGGTATTTGATTTAAGTACTTTATTAGGGTTCTCAGTCTCTATTGCCTTTAAATATCTTCCCTCTCACACGGACACACACATAGACATGCATCCACTCATACTAATGACTTACTAAGAAGCTAGCCCATGGCATTGCCTTGTTACTTTTGATATATCTTAATGCAGTTTTGAGAAAAGAAAACAAAACAAAACATGAAGTTATAATAAAACAAAGAGTAAAACATTACATTTCTAGTTATTAAAGTCAAGAATCAAGTTGTTTTTAAGTATGGGTGTCTTGATTTGAACTTTAAAGATAACATCCAAGAGCTAATATAAAGCAACAAGCCAGCATAAAAGTCATAATGAAAATTATAACAAACATCTGTACAGAAACACATAACAGAAGCAGCCTATTGATTGTGACTCCAAAATATGCCTTTTTCACCCTCTTGGATGAATTATCACCCTAATACTGATAATTCTTAGTTAAACAAAATCAAGCAGAAGGTAAAGAGAAGTGTCTTCAAGTCGTGAAACAAATGTGTAAAAAAAATGAGGAAAAAAAACATCAGTAATTGTAAATAAGTGAACAATTATTTTTATAAAGACATCTTGTTACTCAAACAAGGCAAGCAAAACGTCACTACCTTCACCGTCTCTTCTGCCACATTGCCAGGGTCCCCCCAGCCGCAGCCTGCAGCCACACCACAACAATGCCCTTAAACAGAGAAGTGTCAGATCGGCACCATCGATCGCCACTCACCACCCTATTGACCCCTCACCCGGCTAAACCACCCAATCTTTGCACCATGTTGACGATGCATACTTGACCCCTCTTAGTTTGTACTTGTACCCCATGTTTGACATTTCTGAAAACTGATCCGTTACCCCAGAAGCTTTTTGTCTTACTTTTCTCTCTTACTCTTTCCAGCTGCTATGTCATTTTAACTGACACAGTTTGTTTCTGTAGGCTAGAGTTGTGTTGGTTTGTTTAATTGCTGAATCATCACAGTTTGGAGGGGGTTGGGGGTGTCACGGTTTGGTGCAGCTGCATGTATGATACAATGTACATAGATTGATCCAGGTAATGTGGAGCCAGATTTCTTAAGCGCAAGTTTCGCTCGCAAACTTTTAGCCATACACCATTAGCAACATTTGCTAGTTTTGTATGGTAGATTGTCAACCATTGGCAATTGAGAGATTTGCCATTTATACACATCGAAACATGCTTATGCAGATTTACCAGCATTGCCCCGATGTACTAATTATTGGGATGAGAAAAAAAACATCTGGAGCAACCTGGACTGAAAAGTGTTATTAAAAAAAATGTTATAATGTATATATATATATATATATGTATTATAATAAAAAAGTTTTAAAGTCGCCAGTTTGCGACCCAGGTCCCAACAAGGAGGACTTTTGTAAGAATACAATAAATGAAAGACATGAAGCATTTGTTTTCCTGCTCACGCCGAACCGTGACTCCTTAACCGGGATGTAAATTGAACCGTGACTATTGCCGTAACACCCCTACCACTAACTGTTACCTAACGCCAGTAAAACATAATTGTAGACACTTAAGTTATTAACCACCTGTTCACACTTGGCACTACAATGCATTTTTGTTAGGTAACACTTAAATATAGTACATTACAACTACATTAAATGGTGGTCAGTGACACAAAAATATAGGTATAACTTTACTTTGCATAACAAGCCTCAGACTGTTAAACTAAAGTGACCTCATCTTAATCACCCTTCGCACCAGTCATATGAACAACACATTTTCTTTTTGGGTGAACCTGGATTGTTTTTACACTCTGACCACTAGTTGTCAGTCGAGATACATTCTGATGCCAAGTGTGAACTGAAATCCATCTCACCTGCATCTAGACCTGATCTGAATATTCATCCGGACACTATATTTCTAAATAATTCTGTGCTGAGCTGTGCTGTTCCCCTCCGTTCTATATTTAGAAAGTGGTATAAGATTCAGGGGCCTCTGGGACCTAATGGGCAGTACCAGGGATGGACAGAGTAAAAGAGCTGCTTAAATACCCCGTGTTGTTTTTAGATCCATGTCCCACTTTCAAAATGCTTGTGCGTACGTGCACAACTACATATGCACACACAAACAATCTTTGCAGTCCGTTCAGGATTCCCTCCTGGCAGAAATGTACTGTACTGTGCATTGCACAACTCACTGACAGCACATGGAAAGGGTTTTTAAAAAGTTAAATCCTTTCTGGCTCTGAATCAACACACGCTCACTCAAGCATAGCATGAAGCTCAGTTTATACTACACATACACGCACATAAACAGTCTCCCAGCAACAACTCTTGTGGGTCAAATGCTCAGCGCACTCTTTGGAGTGTCAAGTGTTTATGTGTGTGTGCGTGTTATTCCAAGCGCACGAATGGGGCTTATGCAGAACTCTCCCGGAAACAACGGCAGGAGGTTTTACTTAGGAGTGAGGGGTCCCCTGATTCTATATTGGTTTTAATAGGTGTGGACAAAACTGTCCCAGGAACATTCCTGCCTCCCTACCAGTCCTTTTGTGGAGCTTCAGCACAGCTACCTTGGTGACTCAACACTGTCAATGGATTTCACTGTTTCATCTCACTTTTTACTGTCTTTTTAAACATTAAAAATAAATTACATTGCATATCAGCATGTAAATATCACCCTGAGTCAAAGCCCTGATGAAAAAAAAAGTCACTAACACATTAATCTGGTTTAAATAATTGATCACCTTTCACAATCAACAGGCTGCTCGATGTTTAACCCCCTTTTTCAAATAACACTGGAAAAGAAAACAGCATTAAAACACACACAAGAAAACATTATGTACACCCACACGTTCACAGCACTTGCACACTTGTCTTCAGTATCAAAACGCATAACACACTTAAATGCACACACCCACACACACACACACACACACACACACTGCAACAGACACCCTGATATTACGACTTTATGGTTTATTACGAAACAAAAAAGCACTTTAATCTTCAAATAAATCAACTTTGTATCTTAATAGTTTTCCACACCACACATTAATACATAAATTATAATAATTATCCACTGCCATAGTTAGTTATTTTTAGTAGCAGATTCTCATTGTGCTTACAATGCAGGGCACCAATGACAAGTGTCAGCAGCATCTGGGTGGAAAATGTGAGTGCGGCGAATATTTGGCCTAATGTGTCTATGTGCTTTAATAAATACAACCTGGTCCTGCAAATTGTTATGTATAAATGAAGCATTTATCCCCCTTGGAACTAAACATGGTATAGTTCAGCTTGGCTTATTATGCGCTGATTTTCTTTTTTTAAGGAAATTGGCTGTTCGCTAAGCTGCATTCTGTCACGGTGGCTACCCTGCTAAACGTTCCTTACATGGTACATAATTTATAATGTTGGCTCTGATATTTCAGCAAGGTGGTAGCGCAAATGCAGGTTTGTCATTTTTGGGCAGCAACCTTCAATTTTGTTAAGAAAAATAACGAATGTTGCTGGAAGACTATCAGCTGTAGCTAGCTAGCTAACTAACTACACGAGCTAAAAACTAGCTTACAGTAATTCAAGTCCCTGTTTTCAGCTGAAAAACTGGGAATCTTGGCTACAAACCTGATAATGTGCCAAGTTTGTCACTTTACATTACATAGAATAAATGAAAACATCCTCAAAGTCAATGTATAGTTGGACTACACATGTTAACGATTGTATAATACACAAGAGCACATATTGTTCAATCAATTGTACACTTTTGTTTGTGTTTTAGTGACCAGACCAGGACTTTCAAGTCGTCATCAAGTTGTGCATAACTTTCTTTTAAAAACTTGTAATCCATTATTTGTGTCCAAGTAATAAATATAAAAGCGGTTTTGACTTCATTAGAGGGCCTTCAGATTTAAAGTTGCAGTTCCCCAACACCAACCTGTTTTTCTACTTGAGTGTTTGTGCACATTGTGTACCCAGATCTGTGGGTGCCTGCATGATTGTATAAGTATGTGTGTGAACACGGTGGCCTGCCAGACAGTTTTACAGTTTGAAATAACTCACCCAGGCTGACGAGTGTGCGTGCCACCCACAGGACATCGGCCACCAGTGCGGGAAAGATCAGCGCACTGCTCAGAACGTTCCCATACTTCTTTTGGAAGGGGTCCATCATTGTCACATACTTGTTCTCTCTCATTGGCTTGGCAAAGAAAAACCCACCTGGAGCAGGAGGGAAGGGATTAGTTTAAATAATAATCTCTTGATGGAAATGATGAAGTCCAAAATGGCTGTATTTCAATCATTTAAAAACCCAGATGAGAAAGAAGAGGAAGAGGGTGAGCAGGAGGGTGAAAGAATAAGGACATGTGAACAATAACAAAAACACATGTTCCCTTCAGATAACATGATAAACACCTTCAGTGTTTCACTAGGCCAACAATGGGGGAATGTTATATTTCCTGATCTGGGACTTTGGAGTTTCCAGTTCCCATTACTCTCACACCACGCAGGCCATTGTGGCATTGGGGCTCGAGCACTGATGGCTTCACCTGCTGCGAATGTTTACAGACCAACAACTGAGTTTGTAAGTTTGATGAATTCAGGAGAGGGCAATCAACCCTCCCATTGCACCTGTTGCTTCAAGTTACAATCCTAAACTGATTCCTCATGGTCCTATTTTTAACTTGAGGGACATTTTTATTGGTGCGTGGAGTCAGATGGGAGTTGGGGGCTGGAAGCTACGCTACTGGTCAACACTTGTGCTTAAGAGGGAAATCTGTGTGGGAAGTTCTTGTTGACACTATATTTCAATATCTGTGTATAGAAACTTTTGGTCTCTCTGTCATTTCTTTTTTAATAACTGCTCCAAAGAACTTTATGAGACAAAATAAAAAACTTTCTTGCTCTTTGTACTGGCTGACCATATTTTCTGCTTTCCTTATCATTACTATGGTGAAATGGATCAGCTGTTTAATAGTGAACAGAAATATGGGCCATCATAGCTGCATCTCCTGGCTCAGAATTACATTTGTTATCTTTGGAGTGTCTTTTGTAGATCTATGTAAAGGGAACAAGAAAAGCCTGGTCATCCCACATGACTTTTATTGAACAAGGTAGAAAATGAAGAGTAAATGTAATAACGATGGTTCTTCTTCCAAAACTGAGACCTGACCTTTAAAACTTAACTGAAAGACAAAAAGAAAATTTCTGTTGAACTGAGGCCTCCCAGTTTGTTAGAACTACCAGCCTTTGCGGGAGGTTCCTGCTGCTTGCCAGTATTCATTTCAGACTCTGCCTTCAAGGCATTATGTAATATGTAGACTATCTAGGTCAGGCTGTTTAAAGTTCATGTCTATTTTTTTTAACTTTGTGTCTATTTTAAAACATAATGTTGCAATGTGAAAATAACATACGCCAGTTGAAGAAAGTATCGTGAGTTTAAGTTTATGGTTCAGGGTTTAAAATTTGGGGGACTTTTGGGGGACTCACCCAGGAAGAAGGTCAAGACATAGGGAACAGGCATGAGGGCCCACACTGCGCCTAGTGTTGGGTTGTATGTTGCCTCAGCGATACCAAGTATGAATCCTCCACCCACCCATGTAGCTGCAAAGAGAAAAAATAATAATTAAAAGAGGAAACAAGGTATAGACAACACACTAGCTTGTGCATTAGACTGACTTCATCGTGCACAACAAAACCAACTTTTTTAAGAATGGCCAACACTGAACATTGTTTCTGAGCACATAAACTATTTCAATATCTAATGTTCTCATTGCTTCAAAAGGGTTGAAAAGAGTTTATTTATGAATGGATCTCCCTTTGACTGCTTTACCTGTGAGAGTGAAGATGCCGACTAGCAAGTTGATGTTGCGTCCAGCCAGTAGCGTTATCTCCATGCCATCTCCTGAACACTTCTTCTCCTCCTTCTTGGAACGCATGGACGCCCAGATGCCCGTACCCAAGATGAGCAGGTAGAACCCAGCCATCACCACCAGACCCGGCACATTGAGAGCCATCTTGAACTTCTTCTGTGTTCGTTTCCTGTAGAGAGACACAATTACGAAACATGATGATTTAAGTTACAGTTTAACAGCCAGAAAAGAAAATAGACAAATGCTGTTTGAAATGCATGTATAAATCATCATAACAAATTGCTCAAAATGCACAAAGAAAATCACATTACATATGCCATTTATGTCTTGTATGAAAAGTATTTGTAGGACTGCAGGGCAAAGGGACGGGGGAGGCAAGTTGCACAAATTCAAGTGACATCTAAGATGATTCTAACAAACAAAAGGAGCATTCATCATGAGCAGAAAGCTATTAAGCGCAAATGATAAACAATAATGAACAGAAGACAGTAGCTACTCGAATCAATGCACAGAGAAGGGTGAGTGAGATGGAAAAGAACTCTTTATGTCTTCTCATGGAAGACAGTGACTAAAGAAAAAAGACTGCAGTGGGAAAAAAGGGAGATGAGCAACAGTATCACGGATGACCCGGCCCTGCTTGCTTGCTTGCACATGGGGGAGATGGGGTGAGGAGAGGGAAAAAAGAAGGCAAGGGAGTGAGGGATGGAAGGATGAAGAGTCGGAGAGGAGAAAGGGGTCTCACCATAATAGTTGGCAGCACTGACAAAGATGGCGGACAGATGTTGTCCCCCGTCTTCAGTGGTTGGGCGGCCCAATTCCGACCCCAAACATTGGGAAATGAACACAACTCAGAGCCATATTAGTGTATACACACGTGTGTCTATGTGTGTGTGTGTTTATCGTAATTGTGCAAAAGGATTGAAAGATAAGCCTTTCCATCTATAAGGACTTGCACCAACTTCTCTGCTCATTGATCACACTGTTAGTGCCATCCAGGGAATGTGAAGGACTCAAGACACGTTTTCTATCCAAAATATCACAGTGAGGCAGTTTCTTCGAAAAAACGTCTTTATTATAAACAGATTCTCATCAACATAGCCATTATTTTCATGATGAAAAACAAGACATGGCCTGTGTCCATCATAGTGGAAAAAGAAAAAAAAACAAAAGCTTTGGCTTGAACTATAAAACTCGAGGAGGAAAGAATGCATGTATATCCACTTGAGGATAAGGAGAGAAAAAAAAGGAAATGTTTGTGAAAGGAATGGACTGAAAAATACGGGTAGGAGGCAATTGTATGTATGTGTGTGTGATGAGGGCCTGGAAGGAATGGGTGGGGGGGTGAGGGGCTTTATGGCTCCAGGCCAAAGTCAACAAAAATGTAAAAACCTCACTCACGTGGCCCATGTGTTTTTCTGTGTTCTGTAGTATGTGTGCATGTTTGATCGCACTTTTACGGTCTCTACATACCAGACCCTGCGGGGTTCAAACTGCATCGTTATGTTAGATTACAGCACTGATATTTTGTGGTTCAAACCATATGGCTTCAAAGAATCAAGCACCGTACACTGCAGTAATTTATGAACTTTAACTCACTCCATTGATCTGACAGATACAATGTGTGACATGAATGTGTTGGTTTCAAAATATTAATTAAAAAAAAAAATCTTCTGCAGTATTTAAGTTGAATACATCTCGAAAAGGTACAGCGAGCCCTTTCAAACTGCTGGCAATAACATGCTACACTCCAGCATTCACACAGATTTGTGGGGCACAAGCCAGCCCTTAAATTACCCGTATACCTCTGAGAAACAATTAATGTTTTGAACGATTCTAGGGACTTGTAACATTTTTATGGGGCTTTTTGAAACCACAGGGCTGGCAGAATTCCCTGTGGGCTGCTGGTATTTTTCGTCCTCTTGTAAGACAAAGGAACTTTTTGAGAAGGAATTGTAGAGGGCACTGTCCCACAGCCCCATCATTTCTTTTTTTTTGCTCTGAACCAGTAACCCTAAATTCCTGTATTTATGGATAACAACCCTTAAGTATTACTTTCTTGTTTTATTAAAGCTCTATCAGTCAAACGCTAACACATGCTAACAGATACAAAGCTGTGACCTTCGTGCCTTATTCGCTGTTTTGGCTAAAGTGCTAGCACCCCTACAGGAGACATGGAGCAACAATTTAATACATTTAGCATTTCAACCAGGCCTTATTCACTCTCTTTTAGCTTCCTGTTTATTAAAAACTGGAGAAAATTATTAGGTTGCTAGCTAAGCTATAGCGTATATCTATCTTTACTAGCTAGTTGCCAAATTTCTGATCACTGTTTCCAGGCAAGTAGAATTTAGGTCATTTTAAGCATTAAAAAAAAATCTGTTTAAAATATGGTGGAGAGCAGTGATACTACATGATACAGTTTATGTGCTACATAGCTAAATCTACGAGCTTAAACACGTTAGCATTACCAAGTTTAATGTGCTTGTCCGGGTGTGATATCTAATGACAGTAAAAGTATGTTTCTCAATTGATGCAATTTATAAAAATAAAGTTGAATTGTAAAGATTTACACTGGTATGTATCAGTTTGAAATGGACCTCTCCATCTGTCTAACCGAATGCTGAGCTCTATTCTGCTTTGCAAGTTTTTCACAGTCATGAACTACTTTTGTGAGCCCCCTCTCCACTTTGTAACAGTATGCAAAATATTTCACAGAGTGGGGAGAAGACTGGAGGCCCTCTATAGGGGATATGAAAGCTTATCGACCTATTTTGTTGAAAGAAATGTTCCATTATATATTCCCCTCCCTCACTACACACAAGTCAATGTACATTTTCCTCACCCCCTGTTTTCTTTTGAGTTTCCTGACATAAGGATCCCATTGCATCGTCACATTACTGCCATGTTTTTGGGTCTGTATAAGTTCATGAATACTAATGAAATTGTTGACAGGTCTGTGTCAGTCATTTGCATTCATTATTTGACACTTGTGTTCTAGAGAGGACTGATGACCGTGGTAAATGAAACAGGTCTGCTTACAGTATTGTGAGATGTTTTTTGTAACTGTTAATCTTTTTGACGATGCATCTCATGATTTAAAAAATGCATTTAGTTTTGTGTGATCTGAACAATGTCTTAAGTATAAACTGTAGAGCGTCTGTTCTCTCTAGAGTATAATTTAACTAGATGGCACTTGGCTTGGGGTGCTGGAATCTCTAAAAATCACTTTTTTAAGGCTCAACTGCAATGTGTTTTTCCAGAAATCTTGACACCGCTACAGATGATAATCCAACAAGCTTGCTAGAAGGTGAAAACTACTTCTTTTCTTCCAAAATACAGCTGCAAACCTCATCACCGCGCACATGGAAGAATGCATCTTCCATGATTTCTGGAAATCAATCAAAAGTAGTTTTTGGTGCTTTATCCCCTCAAGCTCAGTGCAATCAAGTTCAATTATAATAAAGAAAGGACAGACATCTTCATGACTGATATCTCCAACATTAGCCAACTCATATCGACCTTGAATGATTCCAAAAAACTACAGGTAAAAGGGGAAAAAAATGATTTGGATTTTCAGGTCTGTCTCTTTAAGACACTTTTTTTCAGCCAAAACAGTAAATAATTCCTTGGAACCATAATCTGTGCATCAGAAAAGCAGAAGATAAGGGTGTAACACAAGAAGCTAGAAACAGTATTTGGCAGAGGGTCTAAAATAGAATTAAAAAAAAAATAAAAAGGAAAATGGCATGCTGACATGCGAGGCTCCATGTGAGATGGGTATGTGCGATTAAAGGAGAACCCTCGACTTAATTCTCCTGCCTCTAAATTGGTCTCACAAATCCTGCCAACATTATCAGTTGGCTAAGCATGTTTATCTCTGTGACGTGCAAAACTGAGCACAGAGTGTCTCACACAGCAACAGGGTTTTAAAGAAACCTATCATTTCCCTGTCTTATCAAGGAAAAAAACAAAACAACTTTAATAACCCCTTTCACACAACAATCTGCTTAATCAATGCCATTTATCAGCATCAAGTTTTGTTTTATTCAGAATCACTTGTGCGGTTTGCTTACTCAGCACCTGGTAACTTTCCATTCCTCCACCGCTCAAGGGTGAAAACAATGCAGGCACATCAATGGAGCACATACACTACATGTAAGGGCATGACCGTCTGACTATATAACATATTTCTATATGCATTGCACCTTGTGTCACCTTTTAAAAAAAAAGCCAATAAAATCTTTGAATCAAAATATGTACCATAACCCTTTGGTTTATGTGGTGCACACACAAAAAGAAATCCCCACCAGAAAACCCCTTTACTTTCACAGCAAAAAAAATCCCATTCATGTAACAAGTCCCCTTTGTTTTAACTAATCATTCATGTGAGGTCCTTTCAAAATGAAAGTAAAAGAAAAAACGCTGGAAATCACAATAGTCTATATAGAAAAAAATATACGATATACATTTTTGATGATACATATTGCCACCTTGCTCAGCCTTAATCTGACAGTTGATTCTGGTTGCTTTTACATCCTGTTCCATACACTTTACATAGTGAAGCACTTTAAAGCATTGGCAAGCAGCCAACAACAAGCAACAGCAAGCAAACCTGGCCAGCCTGCTGTTTTATCCATTTTTCTCAGTTTGAATGTTTAAACCTTTTTTATGAATTAACAAGTAAGACGTTTAATTTAAACCTAGCTATTTTGTTTTTGTGGATGTTCTTTCACAATAGTTGTAGACATGTAGAATGATTGTTCTGACCCACTGACTTTGAAAAACATTGAGGTTTTAAGACATGTTTAGTTTTAGAACCCTCATAGTCTATAAAGCAGTCTCCAAAAGCAACTAAAGGACCATTAACAAGTGAATTGACTCAATGACAGGAGTTTCCAACCGTAAAACTAGGCTGAAAACATATGTTATGCTACAGTAGATAAACTTCATCCCCTGATGAAGGATTTGCAGGCTGAAAATAACCTTTGGCTGAGAGAGGGCAGGTTCAGGATCAATTTCATCTGTGATATGAGTATCTTTAGTCCTGAGCGCTCTCTCTGTCCAAATATTCCATGTGGTATTCTCTTTCATACAGGTGCAGAAGTGTGTCTTGGCACGGGTGCAGCTACAACACTCTTTCTACGAATAA
>JAOWBC010001255.1:26378430-26392616 GCA_028566105.1 Hypoplectrus providencianus | reverse complement strand
TATTTCTAATCAGACAGCGGCAAAGGCCCTCTTTTATTAAAGTGGGGGGTGCTCCCTCTTTCTGTCTCTCTGTCTGTTTTCAGAGCAGTCTACAGGACTGATAATGGCCTTGGCTGGTCTGGTGTCATCATATTAAAGCACAGAATGATACCACACACACACACACACACACACACACACACACACACACACACACACACACACACACTCACACTCACACTCACACACACACACACACACACTTTTCCCTTTTTTTGACTTTCCCCTCATATTCCTTCTGTTTTGCTCTTTTCTAGTGAAAATGGACACTTTTGTTGTTCTTCCTTTATTGCTCGATACGGATGTGTATTATACCTTTGAAAAAATATTGAATTCCCCAGAGTTCTCAGGGCCAAGCAATCGCACCTCATAAAAGGAACTGTGTGTTTGTGAGGCGGTAATGTGCAGGTGATCTCATGTACTGTGGCAGGTGGATGATGTGGCAGAGTAAACATTGTACACGGCTGCCCTGCACAGTATAGTGATAGTATCATTGTGAAAGAAATGGAATTGAATTTTATTATATGGTATTTGCTTTTAATATCTTGTTTCATGTATAAAATACTGTACTGCTATTGTGTGCACAGAATGATAATCATAAAAAAATAAAAATAAAATTAGATATTTATATAGCGCTTTTGAAGGTAATGTAATGTGCTTAAAGAAGTCATGGTTGTTTTAGTTTTTAAGAGAGATAACATTACTTAAAGCTTTGAAGCTGCAGGGAATGTAGTCCTTGCCTCTTCATGGACTCTATGAAGTTTAAGTTATCTGAAGGTGATTCAAATCATAACCTTTTGAAGGTCAAAGGTGGATTTGTCAAATGAGAAACATTTTTCTCTGGCTAACAAAGGCTTTTAACAATCCTTCTTGATCTGCTTAAGCTGGTGCTGCTTTGGGGGAAAGGATTTAATCACAGAAGAACATTGTAATTAACCTACTATGACAAGACCTTCATATTCATCTTAAAATATTTCTGCTTACCAACCAACCTTAAAATGTGCCTGTAGTGCCCTGTTCTCCTATAGATAGATACAACTGCTCCTACACTCTAATTTCCCATTTTTTTCCCACTTTCCCAAAGTAAATCTATCTATCTATTGATCGATCGATCAAATAGGTTTTATTCTTAATTACTGCGGACGATTCTTCTCTAATACTAGTGGAGGACTGCTACATCTGAAACTAAACTCCATATTGTTTTGTGGCAGCTGACAGGGTCCAGAGTCTCATAGTGAAAGCTCCTTGTTTGTTTGAAGGCTTGTAATAAAACCAGGATTTCCATCTGTACTTTGTGCTTTAGACAGCAGAGATGACAAATAAGATAAACTTTTCAACAGCTGATGGACGATGAACCGCTGTTGTAATCACAGAGTAACACCCTGTTATGAGGAAACAGCAAGTCAGTTTGTTTACATACATATGAGTGTGAAAATAACCTCACTGCCAAATGTAAAAAACTGAGCAATCATAAAAAACAGGAATTTAATGTCCAACCGTGTCTCAGGGCCTTCACCAATTTTAATTTTTGCAATACTAATTATTGAAAATAATAATTATAATAATATAATAAGGAAGAAAATAAACTTGGTTACAGTGCATACATACTTCATTTTCTTTGACAATTAAACATCAGTTAGAGTATGTAAATGAATGTTTGTCCCAAACCATTAAGACTTTGTATGTTTTTAAAGGTGAGTGTTCTTTTTTTAATCCAAAGCAATTGGTGCCAATCCTAATGGGTATAAATACTGCAAAAAGAATCAACACATGGAGAAATGCATACAGACAGAAAACACTTCAGAAACTGTGGCTTTAAATGAGCCATTTGGACTTCTGTAAGGTTTTATTATCACAAATAGTATGATGAATTTGAGTATTTCAGACAGAGGCTGAATACAGGTATATTGTTAACATTTTGTAAGAACTCAGAATAGAGGTATGAACCTGAAAATGAGCAGAATACGCCCAATATGAAAACATCCATTACACTTTTGCTGCTACTCTTAATCTACATCTCTCCTTTTGTGGTGGTGATACAAAGGTAAAAATGTAAATCATCAAGGACTGATGACTTTGGCTTCATCAGTGCACTTCATGGAAAGAGTCGGTGTATGACGGACTTGTTCATGCAGTGAATTTGTGGTTATTTCAGTGACCTCCTATGCAAATTGTCAAGTTATAATTTAGCTGCATTTGGTGAGTTGATAAATGTGATTGTGTAAAATGGGAACGATATCCTCTCATATCATTCACAGGCCCCTGAACTGAATCACAGTAAAATCCTATGGCAGACTGTGATTTCAGCAAATCTCATATCATTGTTCAAACATTTTATATGTTGTGGTATCATGATGAAACGTATGATTTACATCCCTGCAGAACATTCCACTTGCATATGTATGTGTATGTACGCACATATGCAGCAGCAGCAACACACACAGTGTGTGCAGAGCGAAGGGAAGCATAGCTGCTTTCAGCCGTAGCTGGAATGCAGATGGTGTCTGAACAGTGACAGACTAAACAGTTGCTCAGGGTTGCATCAGTTGTGTTTTTCTAACTCTGCGCTATATCATCACAGAGGAGCCAAATCAAACTTAAGTCCTAATTACAGGCCACTAGTGGCTACGTGGGAGTATCCCAGAGGTAGTCAGTGGTTAGTGTGGAAACAGAGAGGAAACAGAAAGTGTCACTCAGGTAACAATGCCTGGTTCAGCTCAGGTCTCTTTGCACTTTCCTTACTTTTTCTTACCTTTTGTATTAGTTAAAGTTGCATCATCTGCAATAAACCAGATTTGCGAGTAACTTCTCTGTCTGCTCTTCTCCTCCTCCAGTCAGCGTGTTTTCATCCAGTGGCCGCTGTACTGTCCTGGAAGTTGACTGGTGACCACAGGTGACAGAGCAGCTCTGGAAAACCACCGGCATGTTGTCACACAAACTCAGACACCACCTCCAGGCTCGAGCTCAAGGTAAACACTGACGCCGCCAGCACACACAAACACACACATGCAAATGCAAAAACATGGCACAAAGTCACGCACAGTGGACCCGTTGAGCTCATAAATTCAGGATCCTGACGTGGGCGTTCACATCCACTGACTCACATGTGTGCATATGGAAACAAAGCAAACATGTCATCCCGGCTTATTAACACACACTCGTCCCCACCCTGACCTCTGACACACGCACACTCACACACAAGAAGCAATACAGTTTATAGTCACTGCTGAATTCTTGGCCTGTCTCCTTGGCGGCAGCATGTCACTCCATCTTAATCCCACTGGTATTTACAGCATGTGACAAGTGCACACAGCGGCCAGTCACAGTATGATGCAGCTGCGACTCACAGGGCGCAGTTTTGCTTTTTCTTTTTGTTTTTAAGCTAACAAACACCCTCCTTGCTTGCAACAACTTTACTAATTCCCAATGTGTAACATTATTTTGTATATCCACCGGTTACACATGCATGTAACAAAATGGTATCAACCTGGCAACAGTGGATGCCGTGATTTAAACTGGTGTAAAATATAGAATCATGCAAATAGCGATATGCGAAAGACTAGTGTTATTGGTAATAACAGCAGAGTCTTATCAACACGCAAAATCTATTTTTCTCAGGGCAGTATAACAAAATAAAACTAACCTATACCAAGGCGACATGCGTCTCGGATGGTCCCATTTCCCAAGTCTTGGAACAAGCTCCTGGAAACCTGGGCCATGTTTTCTATCATTCTGCTGAAAACAGACTAACCAGCACAGATAAAATATAACCTCCTAAGCAGAGGTAACAATTTTCCCTCAGTTACGGTAATAACTGTAATGGGAATAATGCAGGTTTATAACATGGATACCTCAGTACAGTTTTTTGTCCATTCTCTGATGTTTTATTCTCTCTGCTTGCATCTCATTATAATAATAAGATGGTTTGAATGCCATAAAACAAGGGCTGTGAGTCAATGGCCTTGCCCGCACAGCTACAGCCAGGGCGGCCATTTTAATAGTTATTGACGGCAGGTTTGAGCCGCCTTCTCCAACCACGCTTAAAAGCTCATGTTCCACTGATTAGCTAATTAAAACCTAGAATGAGGGCTATTGATCCAGAGGAAGGGCAGTCGAGAGGCATCTGTCCCCCAGCTTGACATGGCCCTGGCACCACCCCCTCCCCAGCACACGCATACAGACACACACATCCTCACTTAGGGCCGAAAAGCATTACCAAGGCCTTTTACACTTCACCAGATCTATATATTGGTTCGCTTTATCACTTCTTTTTTGAGAACATTTGCTTGTAATTGCTGTTGAAGAGGTGGTATTTGTGTATTTGTGTGTGCCTGTGTGTGCTCCAGCTTCAGTGTGTGTTCGATCGCTCTCAGTAATGGTGGGTGTTTATATGCAGAGCTATCAGAAACCTGATGGAGGCAGATTACAGGCTTGTGGCTGGACAGGTAGCTATAGAGGTGTCAGCCCTCACTTTTACAGAATCAAGACACTTTCCTTTTCCTGCCACCTCATATTACAGCTAATACCATGATATCAGCAGGCCTGTGCGACCGCAAGGAATAACATTTAATCAATATAGAGTGTTTTGTTAAAGGCCTGCCCAGAAAGACAGGAAATCAAAGAGGCAGTTGGTGTCACAGTTAAAGAAATGATACACTGCAGAAACACATAATGATAAATCAAGAGTATAACAGTAAGTAGATGTGCTAAAAAAAATAAAATAAATAAGACTGACCTGCCAAAGTTGACAAGAAGGTCACGCCTTCAGTGACATCAGCTGATTAAGATGCGTCACCAAACACCATCCAGTGACACTCTGAGGAAGACGGCAGTTTGATGTCGATACATGTCAGGTAAAACAACCTTCAACTAGATGTCTGGTGAAAAAGAAAAACTAATCATAACTAACGAAAGATATGATGAACGTAATCGAATGGTACAGATTTTTGCTCATCTGCAATAATTTTCTGTTAATAATTATGACAATGAAAGGTTAAAATTTTGGCACTATTTGTTAACGTCTATTTATTAATTTAGTTTATTCTCTTTTTAGTAACTATTCAATAAATTTAATCTGCAATTCAAAGAAAAAAAAATCATAATTAAAATGTTTGCTGAATGGATGAAAAAAAAACTTTTTAATATTGCTATCTTTTTGTTTCCGAAGGATTTTTGATGTACAAATGTTGTGTTGAGCTCCCGCCTGCGTAACAGCATACGGTGAGCTGTGGTTGATAGACAGTGAATAATTCATTAGCACAGTTACGCAAGTTACGCACACACACATACACACAAACCTGGGTGGAAAATAGGCCATATTAGTTCCGCAATCACACTCTTTCATAATGAATGATCATAACTTATCTAACTGCTGACCCTATCTCGGGTTGGTTGTATAGAGCTAATAAACAGTGTGTGTTTTTGTGTGTGGGAAATTCAAGCGTTTCCTCTTATGTTACATTGAATATTTATATTGCTGATCAACAGTTGATTGGAACAAAATGTGAGTGTATGAGTGTGTATGTGTGTATGGCCCCTACATGTGGATGTGTTGATGCATCTATCCGAACAATGTGTATTCATTTATAAATACGGTGTGCGTCTGACAGCGTGGAGCTCACAGCGCCTTGCAGACTCACATTTCCTCCTCTGTATTCATTAGCCTCCTGCTCATCTCTCCTGGGATGGAGGATTAGCCCGAGAAGGGAAATGAATGCTTTCTGGATAGACAGCGTTCTCTGCCTTCAGCAGGAGGTCCATTGTCTGGTTTGATATCCGCGCAGGACACGGGACATCTGATCTGGCAGCCCTGACACACATGGCACAGCCGTTAGCACAGGGGGACCAGAGAGGAAGCTGAAACATGTTGACAGGAAGTGCTGCTTTTTCCATCTGGAGACGGCTGTTTGATTGGTGGGGTGAAATACGCTTCTGATTGACCTTACTGGTTGTGGACAGTAATGAAGACTTTATTGGCTTCCTGTTGACAAGAAGGGACATGTCAACAGGACCTTGATTTACAGTCATGGTGTGAATCATCAGTGTGTTGGCGATTGATTTGATTTGGAGGAGGAGTGTCAGCAGTTTAGCCTTTATTGGGTTACAGGTTACAGAGTAAACAATAGAAAATAGAGTTTGACTTATAGATTATGCTGGGATGATATTGATTAGCAATAATGTGGTTGTGTATGTGGCAGCTCTGTGCTGAAAGACTCTCGGGAAAGAGAGGGAGTTAAAACTTTGATGCAATCAATGGCAGCATGCATAAATGCAAAGAGGTTTTTTCATAATGCATTTGCTGCTTCTTGTATTATTCTCCTTCATTACTGAATAATGCTACATCAGGACACTTTTTTTTTTCCTAACCAATCTTTTAAAAAAAAAAAATTTCTAGAACAAAATTACTCTCTGCAAATAGCAGCATTAAGCTTCAGAGGATTGAGCATGTCTCTCACCACGCTGCCCCTTTCCCCTCTCTCTTCTGTCCACAAAATCCATCAAGGGAATTTAAGTAGCTGTTAATTACTTCCTCGTCCCTATTGAAAAGAGGAAGAGAGTGAGAGCGGAATCGAGAGAGAGACTTTAAAAGAGCTAAAGCTTTGCTGCAGTGCAAATCCTCTCTGCCTAACAAAACCAAATCAATCTCTACCCCTCAGCCATGCACAAAACGCTCTACTCTCACACATACACACACACAGGAAGATGATCCTGTAAATCTGTGGTCTCGAGGGGCTGTTTGAGTGCTACTCCAGGGGTTTTTAGGAGGGGGTGACCACGGGGGTTCAGGGATTGAAGAAAAAGCGTAAATATCCCCAAATTGCAGCTAAAATGTAACATTAGGATTGGTAAGCCCCACTTTTGCCCATAATCTTCCGCAGCACTAAACCATTGCACTAAATGACCTCTATTACAGAGCCTGAACCCATTAAGTCAATACAGCAGAGATTACCTGTGAAATAGAGGCGACTAGCTGCCTGCCCTGACAGACGTGGCCCCCAAAAACAACCTGGGGCAAAATTGAATTTGAGGCCGGTCGTGGCGTGTGCCTGTGGGCTAGAATTAGAGGATGTAGTATCGACCTCCACTTGCTTGTTATGTAGGAATGTTTGTATGGGGGCATGAGGGTTGATCACAGTGCAGATGGCAGGGATCACTGGAACTGCACTGTCAGGTTGTTAGTGAAGCACTGTGCTCTGAATGTCACATGTTTGAGTCCAGCAACAGTCTGTGCTTTCATCAACTTCAGGCAGTTCAAGTCAATTCTAGCTTTATATCCCAATATCATTATCCCCCATTAGACCCAGTTTTGTGCAGCATAAAGCATCCTCTGACATTTGCCCCTTACTGCAGATAAGAAAAATTGTTACTTGGAAAAAAATCTAACAAACCTCAACCCAAATGTGTTAAATAGAATCCAAGAAGTCAGTTAGCCATTTGTGCCAACAACAGACTAAAAATAATGCAATGAATTAGTCTGTGCTGTAAGACTAAAAGTGGAATTTAATACCAGGAAAAGAAGGATATTGAGCAGCATTTAGTTGTATTTTTTCTGTCAGCTCACCCAAATTACAAAAACATATTTTCATAAAGCTCTTTTTTATCACCGTCACACACCTTCCATTGTGAAACAAAGCCTTCAGTGCTGCTCTCTGCTTTTATTTAATGCAATTATATAACTGATACATTAGAAGCATGTAAGCTAACTTCCTCAGGAGCACTTACAATTGTTTTTTAGAACAAAGAGTCACCTCTCCATGTTATCTCTGTTACACACACATAAGGTAAGCGGTTAACAGTATAGTCTTGGCATTTTCTAATCTAGAGTAATAGTTATTTAGAATGTAGACAATTACTGCTGAACTTGGATCACAGCAGAAAACAACTTAAGGTAAAAAAAGAATGTGTGTGTGTGTGTGTGTCTGTGTTTCCCTGTCAGAGTGGGTAGGATCAGAACAAGATGATGTCAGTGCTGTGGTCACACAGGGTGACGCTGTTCTTTGTGTTGATGCAGTTTAGATTTATGCCTGCATATGTATGTGAGGAGTGTGTGTGCTTACATGTGTGTGTGTGGTGTTTGTTGCCATAGCAGATATCCCGCAGGGAGCAGATAGTGGTGAGGATGGAGAGAGGACGTTTTTAAGCACTTCAAAGTGGCCTCATTCCACACAGCTGAGCTCAGCGCTGCGTGTGTGTGTTTGTGCGTGCTCGTTTGTTCATTATGGCTTTCATAGTCATATATATGTACATATATACAAACATGGGCATAAGTGCTGCTTGTCTGTATGCGTGTGTGTGCATGGGGGGTTGGGGGTCGGGTGGGGGGGGTACAGACTGTCTGTACCTGGCTTTGTTTTTGCCCTCTTCCAATCTGGGCTCCTCTTGGGAATAAACTACAGAGAGCACCGCAGTGCTTTGGGCCTCTTTTTAAGGTGTCTGTGTGTGTGTGTGTGTGCGTGTGTGTGTGCGTGTGTGTGTCTGTGTGCGCGTTTCTAATGTGTATTTAAAAAAAAAAAAAAAAAAAGCTACATCTCAAACACAGAGTGGAAGAGTGAGGGAAAGTGATAAAGTGAAAGACAGGGAGTGTCACAGTGACTGATGAGTTTCTGGTTTCAGCAGCGGCCGCAGTGAGAGTGAAATCCACTGGCCGTTGCTTTGTCTCCTGTTTTCCCGCAGGAGAAAATGGAAATAGCCAACATTGAACCGACACAGTCAATACCACTCTCCAGAATAGGGTTGAGAGGGACGCTCCCTGCCGCAGAGCAAGACTGATGGAGGGAGGAGTGGGCGATAGCCGGAGTATGTCAGGTTTCATCTGCC
Source organism: Hypoplectrus providencianus (assembly GCA_028566105.1). Classification (NCBI taxonomy): domain Eukaryota; kingdom Metazoa; phylum Chordata; class Actinopteri; order Perciformes; family Serranidae; genus Hypoplectrus; species Hypoplectrus providencianus. Next base: position 26,383,760 of record JAOWBC010001255.1, on the reverse strand, counting down.
CCGTGTGACACATACTGCTGTGACAGCTCTGCTACGCTCATCTAGTCTCAAAACTATATCTTTCGTGCTCACACACATTCTCTCCTCTCTCTAACTCCTCTTTCTCTCATGGACACACTCTTGTATCTCTGTCTTTCCCACTCTTTCCAGTTCTCACTCTATCTTTATCAGTCTCTCACCCCCTCTGGGCTGCCATTTTGCAGCATATGGCTCTCCCACACAAGCGCTCACACTGCCATATGCGTTTGCTCATACACCCTCACATGCACTGTCTTCCCCTCTCGTCTCCTGTTTATTTGCTCATCTTCCTTCTCTGTGTCTTTATTAAAACCGCACCCAGCCAAGTCACTGCATTTTAATAAGCTGATTTTGAAAGAGCAACGAGATGGAAAAGGGGGTGTGTTATTGAAAGGTGTTTTGAATCTGTCTTAATTCTTTCAATCTCTGTCTTTTGGTGTTCATTGACCTTTTGACGGGCTGAACTGGCTGTCAGTTAGGTATTCAGCAGCTGCCAGTCACTGTAAAATGTCATGTCTTCTCACATGATTTGATTTGTCCACTTCCTCTGCTCGCTTCTGTCTTAAACAAAAGAGAAACATGCAACTACAGGCCGTGATTCAGTTTGGTCCTTCAACCTTCAGGTGCTCAGCAGTTTTGTATGAGGAAACACAGTTTGTATTAGGCTGGGTTATAGCTGGCCTTTGTGTCATGGCTTAGACATGCTGAAAGTAACACGTAACATCTTGCACAGCGGGGTTGACTAAGATGTTGCAGACCAAGGAGCTGATGTGTACATTTTGTAATCTGAAACACATGTATGCAGATCTCATAGACAGTAAAATATATTGCAGCCTATATGAACTACAAGCGGTAGGTATCAGTCATTACTAATTTAAATAAGGTTTTAAGATAAAGGTTAAAGTTTATGTTACTGTAATTGTGGCTTTTTTTCTACTGAATTATTTATCCAGAGAAAATATATTTTTTATGGTGAGGCCTTGGGGGAGCAGCTCTGGGTTTATCAAGGGGCAGTACATTTTGTTTGGTTAAACATTATAGCTTAATCACAGCCAAGGAATTCATGCTCTACAGGTGTTGACTCAAATCACATGAGTCAGAAATTTGATTGAGACTGGATTACATAAAATCAAAAACAGATACCAACTCAACCAATGACTCATGACTGAGGACTCATGACTCGTGACTCATGACTTGTGACATGGGCATTTTGGCTTGAAAATAATTGATATCGTCCTCTATTCTATATTTTAGCCTGGTCCTTGAGTGCAACTGAATTTTGTTGTGTTTGTTTGTACATGACAATATAGAATGTAATCAGATCATGCCTATTTTATTGTAATTTTTTCAGCACGTCAACAGGAACTCTATGTATGAATCAACCCAACACAAATTTTGAAAATATACATGATTTTTTTTTTTTAAATGAAATATAAACAAAAAAATTGTTGTTTTGGATTGTTTGTTGGAACCAGAACTGGCCTGACTTAAATTAAATGCAAAGACTCATGACTTTGAAAAAATAACTTTGTCCTATTATTCAGGTGTTAACAGTATGAACATGAGGAACAGTGTATAATGACTAATCTGAGACATATACATTATGATCAATATGAGAAAGGTGCAGCATCAACGAGAGGCAGTGAGGGTAGTTAAAAATATGCAGTCTAAGAACTTCATATGCAATTTGCAAGAAATTATATACTGAATTTTTAAGACAGCCATTTACACTTTGGAGAAGCTATAGAATTACTTTTACAATTATGAATAGATAGATGTACTTTATTGATCCCAAAAAGATGGGAAATTACATAATTAATCGATTATTAGAATTACATGTCATATTAATGTATTAGCATCACTGGTACCTCATTAAAGGCATCAAAAATGACACTATGTCAACAGATTCATTTGTTTTTATAACAACGGTATATTTATGTGTACTCGTCTGACAGTGAAAACACTTTTTTTCTGCACCTTTTCCTTTTAAGCTCTAAGTTGGCTGATGTGCAGAGATCCCTCTTACAAGAGATGAATATATTGGCTCCTGAGAAATATATCCAAAATGCTAAGCCACAATGAGACATTATGAAGCCTATAGAAACACTATATTTAGTACTATACAGAAACTGCAGAGTTCACAGTGCAGGAGAAATGTCACCTGTGCCTCTCCCACACAGACACATATAGTACATACATAATCGTTAGTTCTCTTTCTCTAATCAGGGGAAGCTCTGCCTCATTCTTTCCTTCTGTAATTACATCCCACGTACCGCATCAAGCGACAGATTGAATCCTCATCGTTGAGCTAAACGAGTTTCAAGAGGAGAGATTGAGAGAGAGACGGAGAGGGATCTCACCATCTTTAATGAATTCTGTCTGTCTCTCGTCCCTGTCTTCTCCCCGTCACTGTGTGTGTGACAGAATGGGGTTCTTATATGATGGCTTGATCAAACAAACACACACACTGACATGTACACTCACACCCAGATGAACACATGCGGCGTGTTTGATCACAGCGTTGTTGCTTGTATGTTTTTATTACCTTTGACAAAAATCCAGTTCGAATGTTTTATTGTGTTCTGAATGAATGCAAGCAGCGCTTTAATTAGCAGCAATTGTTGGAGGTATTTGTGGCTCATGAAATATGCTGACTAACGAGATGTTAATTAGCTCTTCACAGGCGCTGGCACTGCCAATGGAAGAGAATAGTCCCCATTCATAATCGACAGGGCTGTGGCCTCGCTTCTATGTCTGTGTATTGATCTGCCTGTGCTGCTAAATTAACATTTGTGTGTCTTTGTTTTGTTTTCCTGCTAAGGCTCCGCTCCTCAGTGCGCTCCTGCTTGTTTCTCCTCTTCTGTGTGTTTGTGTCTGGTTGTGTGATCATAGGTATGGATATGGCTACCAGGGGTGTGTGTGGGCGTGTGTTTCATTTGCATTTACATGCAAACTTTTGAACACATATTTGATTGTGTTTGTGTCAAAAAAAGACACCTTTCTGTGTATGTGTTTCTTTGTATACGGGTCATCCATGGGTTAACTGCAAGGATCAGTGCACGCTTTTTTTTCTGTTCTGTTCTGTGTGTGTTTGTGTGTGAGGTGGGGGTCTCAGGCGCTCCTGCGGTGAGATTGCATTGACCGCTGTGTTATTGCTCTTTAATTATCAATTACAGCAGCCCCCCCATCCCGGCAGAGTGGGGGTGTGGAGGCGTATGCGGAGGTGATAATGAATACAGAGCTGCCATTAGGACAGTAACCGGGCTCTCCGTCTGGGGCTGCGGAGCCAGCGAGGAGGAGGAGGGGAGCTGGCTGGTGTGCTAATGAAACAGGCTGCAGTGCAAGACAAAAGAAAAGCCAGCATCCCTCCCTCTCCCTTTCTCTCTCCCCTTTCTCTCCATCCCATCTTGATCCCCTCATCATCTTTTTTTTTTTCTCTCTCTCGTGTATTTTCTTGCTCACTTTGCATCCTACGCTTTCAAACAAGAACGCTCGCCACAACTACCCCTATAGACATAATGTACACACATTTTAACACTCTCACTAGGGACTGCGGTCTCAGAAAAATGGTGCCTGTATTTACTCAGTGGGTCATCTTTGAAGCTGTCAGCTAATCCATTTGAAAGTGTGCCCGTTCTTTCACAGCATATCATTATGCTGAACATTCCACATCTTTTTTCTTGTCAGTTGTTGTTATTGTGCTGTTACTTTTGTGGCCATGTTTCCACTGTGGCGCTGTTGACAGTTCACATTGAAATGATCTTTAAATTTACATTAAAAAAAAAATATATATATATATATATATATACTGTATGGCAGTGATCATTAACTAGGTCCCACAGAATATTAATGAATGCAGGAAATGTTGTTATAAACATAATAATCAATGCTGAAGTTACAAAAAAACTCAGTGTTTCTGCCAACTTCTTCAGTTAGTCAGCGTGGATGCTAGGGTTGAATCCATAAACATTATTTTGAAAAAGCACAGATAAATGTGATGGAAAAAAAGCTTGCTCATTATTATACAGAAGGAAAAACATGAATGATATGTCTGTGTATTAGTGTCAGATTCATATCATTGCTGAAGATAAAGATAAAAACAAAGGACTTTGATTTCCTTTCCTCCTACATGTTATTGAACAGTCTCTGCAGCACTGTCCTCTGAGTGTGTGTTTTAGAGAGACTGTAACTGTTAGGAGAAAAGAAGGTGGAGTATTGCGTTGAATGTATACTTAAGCTCTAAATCAGTTAATAAGCCCACTTAAGACAATGCTATGTCAGTTTTGTTGCAGCTTGCAAGACCTGTTGAAACTCAAATTGATTGTGAGAACAATGAGACACAAGCCTCGTGTGTCAACTCAGGACATTCTTCAGGCAGTTCGTAAACACTGTCTAGTTAGAAATAAAATAGAGAACGTGGCAGAGACAGAAATTAATAATGTAGTGTAAACACGTGAAAATATATTTAAACGTTTATTCTATTCCAGTATTAAATGTCAACATGATGTCCCCTCAGTGTCGGCTTAAAAAAATATGTCCCTTTAACAAATGGAGTTGATGACCCCTACTACATAATATTGTAGTTAGATAATGAAAGACATCCATTTATCTGGGTTTCATGGCTGTCAATGAAACTGCAGGGCAGCCAGCCCTAATACTTATATATTTCTACAATATTTCTTCCAGGATACTCCAGATTTTTATTTATATTATAAAATTACCTGAAAAACAGCAGTGATAGGGTGTTGCATTGCCTTACAAAAAGCTGCCTGTCTTTATGAATAAAACATTTTTGGTGATGGATCCTTTCAGCTCTATTTGTTTGGAGATTTTTAGTGAAAATAGAAAGCTTTAGTTGTTAAAAATAAAAGTGTTTGGATTATCTTACATGAAATAAAGCTTTTAATATGCCGCCTCTCAGGACATGCAGTCAATAAATCACTGTGCCTGCCCATAAAGAGGTGCCACATGACATTATGTCAGCAGCGCTCCCATGTAAATAGCCTGTTTATTTGGCTGACATGTAAATGCCATCAGAGCAGCAGTGTAAAGCACAACGGGACAGATAGCGAGGGGCTTCCCTTTGTCCTTCAGCGCCTGACAGATGAGAGCTGCTCCTAAAATGCAGCTGACATTCACATCCTATTTTCCCCTTTTAGTAAATGAGACACATTAAATGTCTCCTGGAGGGGAAATGTGAAAAATAAACAGAAATAAGCGTGGCCTCTGCACCAGCACACAAGTAAATTACTGAATTAGGAAAAGGCTATAACAGCCACAGGGCAATGTGGTGACACGTTTTCATGTAGAGG
>JAOWBC010001255.1:26328661-26345361 GCA_028566105.1 Hypoplectrus providencianus | reverse complement strand
ACGTCCCATAACAACTGTGGAGAATTGCTAAATCAGGAGTCTCACATTGCCTGGCCTGTGTCCACAGCCTTGGAGAAGGGTCTCGCTAAATCTATTATAATGCTGGGATAAAGGGGAAACAGCCCCAGCTTGTTTGTATTATTTCTGAACCAATCACAATCATATCCTTGGCATGCTCGGCCCAGTATGCAGCACTGGTGCTCCTGCAAAATAGATTGCAGAGATAGGAGGAGTGCTGGAGAGTTTCATTGTTAGCATAGCGCCTTCTCTCATTTTAATCAATCCACATGTGTGCATATGGCTTAGGGGTCAGGGAAGAGTTAAGATTAGACCAGAAAAATGACTGAACAAAGTTTACACTCGAAGAATTCTAAGGCCAAAATCCATGTGTGACACTTAATTTAAAAGGTCATACTTTTTCTACTTCCTCCGGTGGCTGAAACACAACCAACACTGTGAGTTCAAACAAGGACAAGTCATGGTCCAACCATGTTGTGTTTGTACAGTCATCAGTTAAAAACATGTCACAAAGAAATGAACATGTTCTGTTTCATATAAATTCTCGACGCCGCAACTTTCTTACGATTTGTAAAGTCAAGAGCACTTTCCACTTTTAATGTGACACAGAGATATGGGTCCAACTCATTGTTCCATCAGCACGGTGGCAGGGGAACAGGCTTATGCTACTGATGTGAATACTGAATGGGGTGATGGCAGTCAGTTGCTTTTTATGGGTCTTTATGTTTTTCTGACTTCCCATGCGACTCTAATTCCTTTAAAGCCACAGCTCCTCTCTGGAAAGTTTCCCTGCACAAGATGCAGCGGACTTGAAAGGCGTCAACCAAGCAGTAAATTCCTTTACTCAAACCAGATCCTGATGAATTTGCACTCACCAAAAGTGGATGTTAGTAACATGAAGAGAGAACCTTGGCTTGACTTATTGAGTTAATAATAAAGTGATTAATGTTAATCTTACATCCAGCTGTAGCTGATCTTTCGATGAGAGGACAAACACCACACTGATAATACTTTTGTTGAAGCATGATCAATACAAATCTTTAAACTGAGCCTGAAGTGTAGGCAACTTTATTAAAGTTGGCTTATTTCATAGTCCATTTAATTTCCAAAACCTGTCAAAAACTTATTTATACCATTGTCAGACATTTTCCAACCTAAAATTGTGAATATTGTGGATTTAAGAGTTTAAAGAACCAATGAAACCCTTTTTATTGGATAATTGTTGATGGACTTCTTATTATTCTCTGATAAGGTTATGTGTAATCAAATCAACACAAACTAGCACAGATTCATTACGCATCATTTTTTCAACCTACAAATGCTGGTTGCACTGGATTTAAAGTGAAGTTGGTGGTGACAGGTTACGTGCACATTAAACAGGGAGTGGCGGGTTTAGGGCCCTGGGGCCTCCAAACAGGTTCAGGTTCAATCAGAATTTTAGTTTGTGTTCAGACACTGAAGATTTTTGGCAGAAAGTACGAGCTTCAATCGGGAGGTGTACAGTTTAAAGGGCATCTGAGGGGGCGTTTACTGAAGAGGGTTGCTATCTAATTAAATCATGGTGTAGGGTGCAGCACTTTTAGAGCAGACACTAGGGAGTAAAGGTCAATCCGTCTGCTGCTTGGATTTTATACATTAATGCCTCTTACATGTCACACAAGCTCACACTGGAGTAACCTATTCATGCAGATATGTTGACCTGTTCTGCTGTCTGTCACTTATTCCATCTACTTTTAACCATCACACCAACTTATTTAACACGACTGGATGAAACCAGCCATATTCAGTTGTTGTTGCAGCACAACACATTTCCAAACCCTGTTCAAGATGTTTTTCTAGAAGATTTTGATAGGATTGTTGCTGTGAGCTTTATTCTTCCATCTTCACCTCAAGCATGTCACTGCGCAGCTGTGAAGAGCAGTGCCTTTAATAAGATCTTTCCTCTGGGACATGGCTTTGGGAAAATGTAAAAAAAAAAAAAAAATAGAAAAACTAAAACTTAAAATTTAAGCAGTTTTCTGAACAATCTGAATTTCAGACTCCCGTTTAAAAACAAAGGAAGCAGCTGTTTGGGTCCTGGCAAGCACATATAAATATATGTGAATTATTTTCAGCAGCAGCCATCCTGCCAAGGTGGTTATTTTTGTTTTTAAGATACCTGAAACTCTGACTGATCATGGCCAGCCCAGCTCTTTTTAAAGTCCTCCTGTGAGCTTGTTTAAGGAGCTCCTCTCCTCTTTCTAAGAGGGCCTTTTTGACTGAGGGCTGCTTTTTAAAGGCCTCCTCCCAGCAGCTAGCTCTCTCTGCAAGCGGCTCCATAGAGCGTCACATCGGGTTGTGTTCCTTTTTTGGCTTCTGTCTCTGTTCTGGACACTGTTTCAATTCAGGTTTGCATCTACAGTATATAACTAGATTACATTATTTATTTATTTTACTTACTTAAAAAGAAATCTCACCAAGAACATATTATATTAAAATAGATAATAAAATCATAAAAATGCGCAATGGGGAAAAAACACAAGATTCCCCACATTTCCAAAACATTCACACTGCAAAGCCCTCCCAATACTGGCCCCTTAAATCACTTCAGTCCATTGTCCATTTCATCTGCAAAAAAACTTGAAGTGCATACGGATTTAAATGGTGATTTTAAAGCAGATGTAAAGGCCATTTTATGGCAAAGTGTTTTTACAGTGATGGGAGAGTGCCAGGACTTGTGGGAAATTATGTGTCAGTATAAGAGACCTCTCTTGGTTTTTTATAGGCTCTCCACCAGCATGACATTCACATAATTCGAGGCTGTTGAGCTTTAAATCAATTGGCAGTCTGGTTATGACGTGTTACAGCTCCGTTGTGCTTGGCACGTCTCTGTGTGACTTCCTCATGTGCTTTTATTTTCACAGGATTTCTGCCAGTCAGATGAATTCCCTGTCTGTTCCACCTAGGCACACGCGTGTGTCTCTGGCTGTCTGTCTGTCAGTCTGTATGGTGCATGTCCATGACTGCACCTCTCCTGACCTGCTGACCTGACCAGTAAATGAAACCATGTGTACACTCTAAACCAGACTCCTCAGCTGCTGTCTCTGTCTGTCCTCCAGCCTCCCCACTAACAACACACATGTCACCTTTAACACTCCCTGCCAGACACACACTCATTTCCAAAGGCACCGTGGGCATCAGAGGTAGAGTGGACAAAGAAGCAGGCAGTCAGATGGTGCTGGACAGAAATACATCTCCCAGGAGTCATTTGGTGGTGTAATAATAGAGCATTAAGCATCAATTTAGGGTTCAGCCATGAGTCAGACATTGAGTCCCTGCAGATAGACCACCAAGATATGAAAAAAATTACAGATACAGTAGTTTCAATGTGGGTATGTGTGTGCCCCTGTACATGGTCATTCAGAAACTGCACCAACCAGGAAGAGACACAAGATGATCACAAATACACATGAAACAAGTGCAAATGCGAGCAAATCAGCCGCTAAGACAACAGGCCAGAGCTAGCAGGCTAATGTTAGTGGGCTCGCATTAGTTTAGTCATGTTTAAATAAGCTTTTGGATGCTGGCTTTGTCTGGAAGTAAGACGCAACATTTGTAAGGAGACAAAGTAGTCAGCCACTGTTGTTATTATACTTGCTGAGAGAGTGGAGACGTATTTGGCTCTCAAGCCTTTGGAAAAGCAAACAGGTTGAACAGGTGTAAAACACGCGCAGAACTACAGATAGAAGTGTAACTACTAAAAAAAAAAATACAAATAGCAACAAATAAAAAAGTATGTGTGCACACTAAGTGGGAATGACAGGTAGTCTGTATTCCTGTCAGAGCACAGGGGCCAGTTGTCCCATAATCCACCCCTGTGTGCAAGATTAACCCACGTCACCATCAACGCAACACCCATTATGTACTTTTGTGCTGTGAGTCAGCGAGCACAGCGGTCACTGCTCCGACATTTATGACTGCTACCTGCCTCTGACGCGGACACACACACAATAACACACGTCTTCGTCAATTGTGCGTCTAGAAAGCAGTCTGAGTCACTCTGATGCACATCTACCTTTCTCTGTGTGTGTCTGAATGCACAGGAGTCGCACACAGCTTGTGTCGTGAGCAGTAGCGCTGTTGACGAAAGCAGAAACCCTTCAGAGGGCTTGACAACCCTCCCCCCCCTTTGAGACTCATTTCACCCATGAGTCATGTGCACCCATTAACTTCTACGTCATTTCAGATAAAAATAACTTCCATATCAGGATTGCGTCTTGAATTTCTAATTGCACGCTGGTGATTTATGTGAAGCTTTCGCTTTGTGCATCTCTAAAGCCTTTTGAATTATACTCAGAGGACAAGGTAATGAGTGTGACTTCATGAATCCCAAAGCATTGACTCTGTCTCCTCTGCAGGTTAAAAACATTTGTCAGACGCCAGCACACGGGGGGGTGAGCTTCTTCAGAGGCAGCTATGGAAATGACTCCTTGGTTTTGCAGCTGCTACAAAGACAAACTTCAGTAGAAGTAAGATGATCAAGGTGTGTTTAACATTTTACACAACCCAGCTTTTTATAGTTATTCTGCACTGCATCCTGTCAGTTTCAACATTGAGTGGAAAGTACATTTACAAATATTTTATGTGAGTAAATTTGGAGGTACTTGTACTGTACCTAAATATTATACTTCCACTTAACTATCATGCAGAGAGATTCTACTCGATGACATTTATCTGACCAATTTAGTTACTGTTCAAAGGAAGAGTTGAAACAACTGATAAACATATTTCTCTAAATAAATATATAAACATATTTCTGAAAAGGAACTTAGTTTTCACCTTCCTTACTCTGTGAATAATCATCTAATGCCTCTTAGATCAATGTGGCATCCACATTATTTTAAGTACCATCTAGTCTAATTACATTCAAGAGAATAAAGACATTTCTATAGCAGATATCTCCAACACTCTGCAACTCACAATAAATAATCTCCACTTATGCAGAGAAGTACAGATAGGAAAATATATATATTTTAAGTTTGTGGTAAACAATCTCTTTATATCAGTTTTTATTTCATGCATAACTTCAATTTGTGATGAGGTATTTTACAATACCTAATTAAAGGATCTGAATACTTCTCCAACCACTAGTGTTTGGTTTGGAACAACAAAGTGTGTTACTTTTTAGCACCAGACAGCATATAAAAAATCTAGCCTATAATACATCCAATAAATATACAAAAAACTGACAGGTGAGTGCTCAGTTTCCTCATCGTGAGACATGTTTTGTTAAGTCATGACACATCACATGTCACATGAAAAATGATGGAAATCTCTCTTATCTCTTTAATGATAAAATCTCTGACAGCTGCTTTGTCGGAAACATTTATACAAATGTGTGACTTTTTTATAACAAGGTGAATATGTCATCAGTTTACGACATTATTCATCCAGTTCTCCTTTCCTCCCTCTGACTGTTGCTGCCAGTAAAACCAATAAATGACATCCTGGGTGCAGGCTGCCTGCACTGCAGCGCTCACTCACAGGTTTGATCTCTATAAAGCTCTGCTGCAGATAAAATGAACAGTGAAACTGAGTGATGACAGTGTGGGCTGTTCGGCAACCACAAACTGCCACCTTTGTGCTGTTGGAATACTTAACCCCACTCCAATCAGTGTCACTTCAGTTTAAAGTGTCACATTTTAAGGAGCTGCTCCAGAATCAGTCTGAAATCAGGCAGTTTGAGTTTGCTTTGAAAATGTTTCAGTGCACGACTCTCTTTACAAAACCTTTACACCTGAAAAATTGAGTGTGGGTTTATTTGGTTGCCTAACATCATCCGTGATCAGGTCATGTTTTCTTTGGTGATCCTGAAGCAGTCTGTGCTGTAACTGGACATTGCTTCATGACACTTGTCTCCCTTCCATCCTGCTGTTTTTCCTCTGCTGTCATTTGATCTGCGCTCCTGTGCCGTGACGCAGACTGAGCATCATTTTTTCCTATGTGGAAATGTCATCTTAATCAGATGCCCTCACTTACAGGGGCAGCAGTGGCGTCACCGGATCTGTGGATCCACGTATATTTGTCCATAAACACCAGCTCTCCTGCTCACCGGCTGCTCCTCCTCCCTGTTCTGCAGCAAAAAGCCCCTTTAACAGCCTTCACTGCCACTTTGAGGATTTCCTCTTTGTGTCAAGTCTGAACTGTGTTTTTTTGTTTGATTGTTTGTTTTGTTTTACTTCCAGCACAAACATTTACTGTATTTTGCTGGCTTTGTGTTTCTCTCCTCCAGTCACTCTTACACTGTTTATTAAATAATTATGTAAAGACATTAGATTAGGCACACAGAGATGAAACTGTACATTACTGTCTTTGTTAGTGTGTCCATGGTGCTTTGGAGTAAAGATGCATATTTTAACTGCACATACTTTGCAAACACTTCCAAAAAAAACAGTTGAATAAGTCATGAGCTGAATGATTTATTTTCCAGTTTCCAATTATAACATCCCTACCTTAGAGTTTCTGTTATTATATTGAGTATTGCTGGGTATGGGCTTATTATTTCTTAGGTAAATTTGACGAATGTCAAGATATACCCTGTAATGTATAAGGTGTTTCAGTTAAATTTCCTCCTTTAAAATTATGCTTAAATCAGCTAATTTCTTGCGCGTTTCTCATGATTATAAGTGCAGTAATTCGCTCAGTTTCTGCACGCGCTGTTCCATGCAAAACACCATCTTCTTGTGCATGAGTTAAATAATGAGAGTCAGACAGGGATCGACGCATTAGAAATGAGAAACAGACAGTTACCTCAGCGCACCTCTGAACCTGTCAGGACATCAGATGGAGTGTGCGGTTATTCATCGGAAATTCTAGTGAACTCTGGAGACATCAGAGCCATTTGTTCTATTATGCTGTCATTTTTTTGTCTCTTTGAAGTTTTCTTGTTTTATTTATTTTTGTCTTATTTATTCTAATAATTCCCCTTAATTAAACTTCATCTTTCATGGAAATAGGATGCATGAATTTTGCTTTAGACAGCTGCAGCAGCACCGGCTGGTTTTCGTTCATGTCGTTGTCAGGACCTGTGTGTCGAACTGTGCTCGGGACTCGGGAGCTGCTCAGGTGAAGGTTCCGAGCGCACGCCACCATTAATAACACACGCACGTGCTGCATCACATTCCATCCGCCCCTGGAGCACGTGTCATGTTCTCAAAGACGAAACTGGAGCGTCATCGTTATGAATGTCAACCTTTGGCATCATATGCCATTGTGACAACTATAGATACAATCAACCTGAATGCATATCAGATCCATATTTATCTGCAATCTATCAGTGCGGGACATGTTGCGAGCGGGCTGAAGGGCAGACAGGTGACACTGGGGCGCTGATCAGACTGTCAAAATAAAAGCTCCCTTTTCAGTATTTTTATTGAAAGTCCAGCAGCCGCTCAGCATCTAATTGATCACCGTGTTTCTTCTGCTCGCCTTTTAATTTAGGAATGACGCAGCTCAATAAGCACGCTCTATGCATGGCGCTGCGCCCCTGTGCTCGCGACGAAGCTGCTGCGCGCGAGACCCGCCACCGTGCAGCTCAGAGCGAGCCGGGCAAGAATAATGCATGTGTTTGACAGTGTGTGTGCTTATGAAATGGCACTTGTGGCAAATATGCACGTGTTATTGCGCTCGGGTCGTTTATTCCATGTGATATTTCACTCATTGCCTTATAAGGACAGACAGTCGTGCCTTCCTGCAATAGGCCGAGCACTGCAGCCTGCGGGAACCCTGCACTTTAACCCTCTCACTGCTGAATTTTATTTGCTCACACTGTATGAAACAATGCAACCAAGGTTCTATAGACAATTTTAGGTTTTTAATTTGAAAGCAATACATCGAAAATGTACCCCTGCTGTAGATAAGACTATATAGAATAATAATAAACATGTGCAAAATGAAGACAACGGTATTAGCAGGTGGATTTATGGTGTCTTTGTGCAACTATATGAGCCATTTTTAAGCTTCACTGAGCCTTGCTGCCATTTCGATGAGAAACTGTTGGTTCGTGCTGGCGGTCTGTGTTCCCTCCAAAGCCAGGCCTTCTTACGGTGCCTGCACGCACTCTGTCTGTGCTAAGTGATAACAGAACCGGCTGCTGCCTGTCCTGTCGGTGCTCCGCAGGAGTTAAAGCCGGCGGGGTGGGAGCCCCGGCAAGAGATGCTGACCTACATCGGCCATCGGCCGCCACACAACAAGGGGGCTATCCTTTAACACCGCGAAAATCCAGCGGAAAATCCCCGCGACACGGTGCCATCTGACATGTCATCTCTTTGTGTGACCTTGACTCGCAGAGGATAGAGGAAATCTATTCATTGTAATGCGCATAACAGCAGCCGGGCTCTGCGAGCAATTTAACTTTACACGAGCAATGATTCATGGCGCATTATCAGTATCAGCCCCATACCATAGCAGCGTCTGATGGGGATTTGTTCCCCTATTTCACCAGGATTCCGTGCGATGGACGAGGCCCTGTTATGAATCAGAGCAGACTAGGCTGTGGCCTTGACGGTGACTGGGCCTATCGTGACTTTTCAGGTATTATTATTCGTTGAGTGATATTGATTGTCTGAAGCCAACTCTATCGTGATCAGTTCATATATACACCTCAAATCGCTCAGTGTGTGGTATGTATAGGCCTACGGAGGGCGCACAGATGTTAGAGCTGTCCCTCACGCGCCCAGTCTGACGTGTTGTGACTGAAAATCCTAAATGATCAAAGGCCTCAGCGAGCTGCACCATGAGAGCTCATGAGCAGCACTCTGAGGCCACCACAGCGCTCTTCTTTCACAGCACCCTCTTGTAGTTACATTTCGCTACACATCCAGCAACACAAGAGGCAGACATGTTGCATTCACTGTCTCGGCTCAACTCGTATTTTGGAGAACTACATTTTGTTTTTGCAATTTTCCCTCCTCTTGATAGAACATTATAACGAATTTTATTGCCTTTATGGTTGTGATCTGTGTGTGGATTCCCGTGCCATGTAAGTATTAACATATATGTCAATTTTGGCTTAGTGGTACATAAATGGATAGGTTACCAAGGGGAAGTGGGATTTCTCCTTCAGCTCCAAGTCAAAGAAGTTGGGAAAATGTGTAAAAACGTGAATGAAATTCACAATGAGTGCATGTCACAGCATTACATTTCTTGTCTTTGTATTGTTATCAATTGAAGTGAAAGAATTTGCAAATCATCACATTTCAGGGTTGTTGTTTTGTTTTTGTTTTTTCAATTTTCCACAGCATCTCATCCCTTAAATCATGGCTGTATATATTTCAATGGTTTTTTGGCAAAGGTAAACTGGCAGAAAAATAGTAGGTATACTCTACATACTTGTATTTATCCTTCTCTATACTGCCGTATGCCTGTTTTCCAACAAAAACAACAGTAGCTATCTTTACACATGGCTCAACTTCTTCTATGGCACAAGTGTGGAGACCCTTAACGAAATATTACCTCTAATAATATTGTATTCTAATTGTTTTGATACGACAGCACATCCAATGCGCAGTGTGAATTTATAAGTTAAATATGTTTTCATTTATGCAGATGGTTATTGAATGTCTACATCCAACGTCTGGAATTACAGTCTGTGTAAAGGCTTAAACAAGAAGCTAAAATAATCTATATGTATATAATTAACTTGTTTAGGCTACAACCAGTTGTCGCTTAAAGTGATTTCATACAAACGTTTGTGTTTTCCTACAATATAAGTATTTACGTATTGCTCATCTGCCGCCGATGTCGTGATGACACTTTTTCCCGATAGCACGTGAAAGCAACACGGGAACAACCCCCCGCCCCTATTACCTCCCCCTCGTCTGACGTCACGCCAACGGCTATTTGCATGAGGTGTTTTCTAGCTGCAGCTTCAACTCGCCTGCAGAACGAGTCTGTCCGAGGGGAAAGCGAGGGAAGAGGCGCAGTGAAAATAGGAGGAGGAGGAGGAGGGGGGACTCTTGTGTTTCACATCAGAGGAGCCAGCAGGAAAAAAAAAACGGCCTGAAAGCGAGGATAAGGTGTCGGATAGCAAAAAAAGGAAAAAAAAAAAAAAAAAGAGGGAGAAAGAAAAACTGAAGAGCCGCTACTCTTGTGTCGGAAAATGGAGCTACCCGCCGCGGGAGAGCACGTCTTTGCGGTGGAGAGCATCGAGAAGAAGCGCAGCAGAAAGGTTTGTCACAAGAGCACTGAAGGACATTTTTACACACATGCACAAGGAGGACACTATCATTATATGTGGCTTGCACCTTCCAATGGACTACATGTTTTTTGCTTTTTTTCATAAGCTTATTTCTAAGGTGACGGTGCAATAAGAGTGCATTTTGCTGCGGAAAGTAACGCTGATTATCCCGTTTCTCTCCGTTCACAGGGGAGGTTTGAGTACCTGGTCAAGTGGCGAGGATGGTCTCCAAAGTAAGTCATAACAACACTCGTATGTTGAACACAAGTGTGTGAATATGTGCATCCGTAGAGCGTGGGCGCGCATATGGGCGGTTGCGCGTTCTTGCTTTGGGCGCTGGACGCGTTGGCCTCGATGATGGATGTTGTTTTACGATGTATGCAATCCCCAGTGTGCCAATTAAAGGAAGACATGTCTATAATTGAACACTGTGTTTAAGAAATGCTCATGTATCCGCGGCTGAGTGGAGGCTGGGACTATTGTATCCCTCTCCCCCCCCCCCCTCCCTCCCTTACAGCCGCGCGTAAAAGTTACTCGTGATTTATTGCACGTGCATCCACAGGGAGTGCAAGTGTCCCAGCGTGTTGTTTACACATGTACATGCCTACAAATGTGAGCTGTGGGAGGATTTATAAGTCAAGAGGGTCTTTTGGGTGCAGAAACAACCTTGTGTCCTCAGCTAGTGGTTGTAAATGTGTGCCAGAGTTTGACAGGCCATAGTGTCCTCACTGCTCACTGTCTGTTCTCTGGATAGGTACAACACGTGGGAGCCAGAGGAAAACATCCTGGACCCAAGACTGCTGGATGCTTTCCAGGACAGGTACGTTCACAGACGGATACACCTGCTTCACAAGTGATGAATTTGAAGCTATAAATCACAAACTATAATGTATAATTATCCTACATCTTCCTACATCTACTCATCCAAAGTAAGGGCTGTGTCTGTGCTGCCTGGTCACTCTAGCTGCATAATCCAATGTTGATGATAAACTGTGCAGAACTTCAGCAACTCAGGGCAGGAGGGGGGTTGGATTAGGGTTGGTGTCATCAGGGGGTCATGTTAGGTTTAAACTGAGGTCAGGGTTACCAGAGCAAACTGTGACACTTTGTTGCATCTCCCCTCTGTCACCTGATAGCTGTCGGCTTGCCAGCATCAGGTTATCATGCTAATGTACTCCCACTGTCCCAGCACCCACATGCACCTGTGTCATCTTCCACAGACATGGCCGCCAGATGCATTACCCCATACACTTTATGATTAATTATGCTAAATGATTAGCTAGTTAGCCAAACTGGTTATTCTTTTCAGGGTTTACTCATATTATTTAAGTCACTTCTGAAACTTCAGACAATCTGCAGAAATGTTGCAAGAAATTAAAGAAATACACTGCATTGTATAATAACATGTCATAAGGGTTTTTGCTCTGTTGCAAAAAAATGACAACATAGCATCTGTTCCATCTCTATCATTGTAAAATCAATAATATATGACTTTATCTTATTTCAAAAGTTAAACTGCAAGACAATTGGGCTCCAATAACATTTTTTTTGTTAATTCATGTGTTGATAATTTTCTTGATTAATTAATTAGTTGTTTGGTTTAAAAAAAAAAAAAAAATCATGTTCATAAACCAAAAAAAATATTCATCATGAAGGCAAAAATGACAATTAGGAGGCTGGAATCAGAGAATGTCTTTATTCTTCTAAAAAAAAAAACTTAAACAAACTAATCCATTATCAAAGTAGCTGGTGAGTAGCAGGTCAGGACTCAATACCATATCCTACCTCAATGAAAAGTCTATTCTCAGTGTGTGTGTGCGTTTAAGCTTCGCCATCATACTTATGCAAGTCCATATTTCTCATTGACTGGCTTCCAACCCAGCTTCAATGTCACAAACTTTGCTTGTATCAAGCTCCTCATCTAAAAATCTCCCTTCTCAGCAGAAAAATAGTGTAAACTCCTGCTCATACTTCATTCTGTGCAGTAAGGGTCAAACATCCAAGCGTGCAGTAACAATAAGCAAAGCACATTTTTGAGCAGAGGGGGACTTTCCTTAATGGTCTCATGATGTAGTGGAACAATTAGCTTAAGCAGGGAACTAAGTAGAAGCTAAGTTACTGTTATAAATCAGAGGTGCATGCACCATCGCAGCCAGAGGAACTTCCTCGTGTTCTCTATTAGTGCAGGAAAATGTGTTCAGTGTCTTGGAGGCGGGCTGCCCTGGTGAAATTAGCCACTTGCCTAATTGCTAAATAGTCTGTTGAGCGACTGACCAGACAGCTCCACATGAAGGACAGTGTAATTGAATTTCTTCGACGCATGGCCTGTTTAGCTGTCACTGGCCTCCCTCACCTTCAGCTTGCAGCCACCTCTCAGACGCAGGTCACACATTCAAGCAAAACACCGACGTCACTCCGTGTCTGTTTTTGCAATTACCACTCTCTCTCTCTATAGAGGAGGGATTTTATTGAAACTAATTGCGTGTCTCTCCGGGGAGCCAAATCGTCTGAATGCTGGGCTATGAAAATACACCGAGTCGTCATTGTAATTAGATGTGAGGGAGGAGGGTGGGGGAGGGGACTGACATCACTCCTGTCTGTGGTATTGAGTTACTGCCTCGGAGAGACTCGCATGGAGACGGAGGAAGGCTGAGGAAAGTCAGAGAGGGGCTGGTCTTTATCTTCAGCTGTGAATACAGACATTACATGGGATGTTGGGTGTTATTGAAGGAGCCTCAGTGTGAACTTGTGTTAAGCCTTTAAGGACGTGTGGGGGACATAAGGGAGGTAAATAACAATGCTCCTTTAATCCCACTGAATGACTTTCACTTTGCATCAGGAAGTGTAACTCCAACCTGTAACATGGGCTCAGTGTTTTCTAACTCTGCCCGAGGAGGACACCCGTGACACTGTGTTGCTATGCAACAGCGACTCATCTCTGAGATTGTTTCACTGATTGGCTGCTGTTTTCCTCTCCTACAGGGAACGTCAGGAACAGCTGATGGGATATCGCAAGAGAGGACCCAAGCCCAAACACCTTCTGGTTCAGGTGAGAAAATACTTAGTATATCTCCTGATCAGAGGATGAGTGGAGGGTAAACAGGATGTACCCAACTGTCATCCTAGATAGTTAGTGTAATGAAAAATGGTATCAATATATTTCAGCTTAAGATCCATTTTAATGCATGATTCCAGTTCAAGTCCAAGGAAGAAATGTAGAATCAATGTTACCATTTCTGATATATGGCAAATATAAATCTTAAGATCCCATCTTATACAAAGTTAAATTCCCACATAATTTGGTTATAAAACATGTTTAGGTGCTATGTAAAAACCACTGCTAATAAAAAAAATTACATTTTATTTGTATAGTACTTTAAAAGGTACTCAACTCTTAAAAAAAACATGCACGAAACAATCAAAATCAACACCAAGTCATATTGTGAAAGTCCTAAAATGCTCAACATTCAGTACTTCTGTAAGGTTGTGATGTCACAGCTGTACTATATATAGGCTGTAAGCACCTCTATAGTGTCATTACAGTCATTACCCTGCTGCAGGGATGGTGCAGATACCTCAGACCTGAAAATACTAACCAATCAGAGCAGACTGGGCTTTTTTAGGGTGCAGGCTTAAAGAGACACACACTGAAACACAGGGCAAAAAATTTGTATATTCAGACAGTCAGTAGGAGAGAATAATGTTTTCCGAACAGTAAAGTCCCCCTTTCATATTTCACTGTGATAGGGGACGCAGATTTCAAAACTCACAGGTGAAATTAAAACAGTTGGTAGGCAGACAGGAGATGTTATTTAACAGTTTTCACAAACTAAATAGTGCTGCACAGCCATGATGAGATGAATGATCTTCCTGTGTAAAATGTCAAACAGTAAAAATGATTATAAACAGTAGATGTTTTAACTCGTAGGGACCTGTTCCCTGACCTTACCGTCATTTAGTAGCTGGATGGCTGTGAAGCGTACATTAAGTGCATCAATCAGCAGTCCAAAAGGCCAGGGGAACCCCTCAGAGGAGTGCCTTTGTTCCTCTCAGGAGGGTGTTGGTGGTAACACATGGGATAAAGTCAATGACAGGACACAAAGCAGCCAGTGACATTCCTCGGAGCTGAGGTCACAGCCACAGGAGACACTTTGAAATGTCACCGTGATGGCCAGGCTGGTGGCTGAGAGAGCTGCACAGGAGCTGTGGGAGGGCTGTGTGAACACGGAGCCAGGCCCCTGAAATAAACTGCGTGCTCGTCCGGGCCTCAGAAGAGCCCCTCACACATTCCAGGCTCTGTTTCTTCTGTACAGCTTGTGGGCCCCAGTGAACCATGGCTTTTTGTTGTTGCCTGACACAGACATGTGTAGATACTGTAGACAGTTTGACCATCAATCAGATGCCCCGCGGAGAGGGATGCATTCCACTTTAAATACTTGTGTGAAAACACCAGAAATTCTATGTAGTATTGATGGAGTTATGTAATTGTGCTTTTTTAATTAAACAAACTACCGTCTGGTCCCACAGGTCCCCTCTTTTGCTCGGAGGTCCAGTATTCTGGCAGACCTGCATGAGGCGTCCCTGGATGAGGACAGCTGCCAGAAGAGCAGCCCCATCCAGATGCTCCGTCCGCAGAGCCAGCAGTACCAGCTCAACAGCAAGAAGCACCACCCATACCAGCCGCTGTGCAGGGAGCGCGAGGCCGAGCAGCAGGCCAACGGCAAGAAGTTCTACTATCAGCTCAACAGCAAGAAGCACCACCACTACCAGCCGGACCTCAAGGGGCATGAGCCCATATTTGCTAAGCCCAGAGAGGTCAAGGCTCCTGAGCTGGTTAACAAGGGGTACAACCTTCCCCCAGTGCTGCAGCAAAAGTGGATCCGGGACAAGGACTCAGGCTGCCTGACCAAAGTCAAGGATATCACCATGGAGCTTAAGAAGCTTCCTGCCGACCTCAACGGCCACAAAGAGCCGGAGAAAGTAAAACCTAAAGAGGATTCAGTACCGCAGTCTAATGGTGTCAGCAACGGCAAGCTAAAGATTGTGAAGAACAAAAACAAGAACGGGCGGATTGTTATTGTCATGAGCAAGTACATGGAAAACGGAATGCAGGCTGCTAAGATTAAAAACGGGGAGTCGGAGCGTGTTGGGAAGCAGCCGCAAGGATCGGACAGTAGCACAGAGAACCACCTGGAGAAGATGAAACTGGTCAAGAAGCTCGGCCTCATGAACGGATTTGCAAAGAACCACAAGGACAAAGCAAATGTTTCCAGTACTGGATTTAACGGACATTGCCCCAAAGAAAAGGAACAGTCCACCAAAACAGAGCCAACTGTGACAGAACAGGATAAACATGTTGAGGTCAGGGGTCAGGGGCAGCTTTCAGCGGATCAGCCTTTACAATTGACAACCAAGCCTAATCTGCTCACCCTGCCCCTGGAAAGGGAGGCTCCCTCCCTGCCGGACAAAAGAGGAAACCAAGGTGGATTTCAAGGACTGAAGCGACACCTCTCTGACACGGACGGTGAGGAACATGGGAGTAGTAAAAGGTTTTTGAGCTCCAGGAGTATCAGTGCCCCAAACGCAGTATCTTCACCCACCCAAAGCATCAGCATCGACCAAAATGGACACCAGGGTCACAGTGGACTGCAGGACTGTGGGTATGCAGACCAAGAGGAACCTATCGACTTGAGCATGGACAAGTCCAGGCCTAAAGTGATCCAGCCTGAAACACACACACACGCTCAGCCTGTAACACAAGCTGAAACACACACGCAAACAGACACACAGACAGAAACCCAGACGGACACGCAAACAGCTACAGAGGTGGACAAAGTCAATTTATCTGTTTCTAACCATGAAAAGAGAAAAGAGGAGACGTTTCCCTCCTTCCAGCCGTTCCTGGGGAATATAGTGATCACAGACATTACCACAAACTGCCTCACCGTCACCTTTAAGGAATACATCGCAGTGTAACTGCACTGGGCACCAGCTGTATAAATGTACATTAGATATATTTGTATTTTCGGATGCTTGAATGTACAAATGGACCCTTGATGTTGTTTTCATTTTGTATAGTTCACATTTTTTAAAAAAAAGATCCTTTATTGCGTTATTTGCATATTTCTTCTTATAAGCTCTCTGTTGTTATTGCTGGAGATTTTATTAAATGCAGTATCTAATTTCAGCTATTTCAAACTTAGTTTAAAAAGCCAAATTAGGTCAAATAAATGTTGGAACTGATTGGAGACGCACTTAACTCTTGTAAATACTTTTCTATGGATGTAATTTCATTATCCTCTCAACTGTCTGCGTCTCTGAAAATGTTAAAGAAATGCAGGCTACAGGGAGAATTTTGTAAGGGAAAAAAACTATATTGAAACATGGTAAATTACACTGTGTGTGTGTGTGTGTGTGTGTGTGTGTGTGTGTGTGTGTGTGTGTGTGTGTGTGTGTGTGTGTGTGT
>JAOWBC010001255.1:26296705-26322696 GCA_028566105.1 Hypoplectrus providencianus | reverse complement strand
TTTTTTTTTGTCCAAGTCCACCCATGACCATAGCTAACAGTCTCTCTGTGTGGTAGCTTACTTTTGTAATAGCATTTGTAGCATACATGAATATATTTTTTCGCTTTATGCCAGGGTGAATTGGAAAATCAATTAGGCTACAAATAAGCCTACCCTGAAGCTATGCAAGATGATTATGCGTACATGACGCGAGACACCAACAGGAAAACATAACCTTCATCATTTCCTAATGACAGTCGAAGTATAAGTGTAGGAAATTGAACTAAAGGGGATCCCGGCGGTCAGAGACAAGCCTTTTCATTTTGGTATCGGCTTTCTCTTATTGTGATCGGCGCACCTGGTGTCTAATAATCCTCTCATCTCTCACAACAAAAATCATAAAAAATTATCAATATGAGGACGATAATCATGCTACCAGATCTAGCTGTCTCTCTCCGTGTGACTACATGCTCCATGTTGCAGCCTGTGTGTTGTGTCCGGGCTCTCACGCGCGCAGCGTCTTGCCCAGATACAAGGCAGCCAATCGAGTGCACGCGGCGGCAGACTGCTGCACTGCAGGCGCGCCGAGACCAATCGCATCCAGCGTCTGAGCTGCGCCCACATCCCCTTCAGCCTCTGTCAGTTTGTTTGTGCCCTGCAACATATCGCAGGAAGGCTGGCACGATCAGCGCAATGATAAAAAGCCAATATCATAACCGATCCTAACTGTATAAAAGCCTCAGTGAGGAGTAATAGCGTGCATGCAGGCTGCAGGCTCTGCTCCGCTTCCCTGTTAGCATTCCGATAAAGTAGGAGATTTATGTTCATTCCCAACAGACGGAATGTTTTCTGCTAAAATCTGTGTGGTAAATGATTCCCCCTCTGTGAGCAGCCCTTCGATGCTTCCGCTCTGATAATTGAACTCAAATCAAGAGTTTTTTATTTGAGTTATTGTGCACGTATGAAACAAATTAGCAAAGAATGTTGATGAGTGGAGACAGGGATCCTGTGAATGATTTATCTTTGCTGGGCCGTCACTTGGCTGACTTTGATATTGCCACAAAAAGTTTCTATTTGGCATCAGTTAAGTCGCTTCTAAATAGCGGGTATTGAGGAAAAAAATCAACATAGACTGTGTAGTTTGCAATCGCATTTATAAGAAACATGCGACTCCAAATATTGTGATAAGTGAATGAGACAGAGAAGTGCTCTGTGTAATAAATCACCAGTGTGAAATACATGGAGCTTTTTGTCCGCAGCTCTGCGCTCAATTAAAAAAAACAAAACAATGAAAAACTATGAAGGCTAATTGTGAGTCTAAATAATTTTAAATAAAGCTGCCGCTCGGTGCCGCTTTTTTCTTGACATGAAATCACACAAAGCACCATTGCCCTCTTTACTTACATCTGGCAGAAGACTTTCTTGTTCATTCAGGGACAGGTTTGATTGTTACTCCTATTATGCATGTAAACACATTAATCACAGTTTGGTATTAGGCTTCGGGACTGGCTTAGGCAAAGCGTCTAATTCAGACAGTGAGTATTCTTCCATACAGACACAAAGGGGGAAATTAGGCTGCTAGTATTTAATGATAGGTTTATGCATTCATTTATGAAACTACTATACAGACGCTGATTATGGTTTGCGAGAATTTGTTGCATTAACATGTTTGTAGCCTGCATTTTTTTTCTTTTCTTTTTGCCATTTTGAAATCTAAATAACCGTGATTCTCTATATGTTAGTGTAACATATTATATAAAATTACAATTTGTAGTCCCTCAGACATGGGACGCTGTGACTGTTCAGTGGATTGGGCCTGAAGGAAAAACTCGCACTGTAAAAAGGAAATATTTCAATTTCTGTTTATTTAGCTGTTTAGTTCGGTTAATGAAATTAGTAATGCATCCTCATTTAAATACAGTTCACTCACGCCGGACAATCAAACGTATCACTATTGTGAATTTTCTGTCTTTTAACAGTCTGGTTCTTTGACCTGTTCTACTGATCTGTAACGTCTCTAGATTTTACACAACTGACGCTTTTTAGGTCCATATATTATTAGCCTTTGGTATTGGGTATTATTCGTATTAATTACAGTGAATTATTTGATTTAGACCAATTACTCTGGTCTCCCTTTTCCGTTTCCCCTTTATTTTAATATTATTTTTCAATCTGTTTTGTATTTTTTTTTCTTACATTAAAAATTCTACCTACCGACCTTTTCACTTGTTTTTTTTTAATCGCCATTAGTATTGGGATTGGGATTTTATTTTCGGAAGCAAAATTTTTAGAGCCAAAATTAGCCTATATTTTATTTATCTTGCTCTTTGGTTCTCATCTTGCATTGACTGTGGGTATTAACAACAGCGGGGCTAATGAATACTGACGTTTTGTTTTCTTTTTTCAGATCATTATGGATGAACAATTTTAACAGAAAAAAAGCATGCCGACAATAAAGCGGTTTATTATTTCGAAGTTTGTTTTATTTAAAATATGAATCAGAAGTCGAAGCATACAGAGAGAGGAAGGTTGCGTTATACGTCTGTCAACTATTTTCCATAATAAAGATATGCAACAAAAAAAATAAATAAATACAAATAATTCGGAACGTTAATAACATGAATCAGCCGATCATATCTGCCTGCATTTTGGTTTATGACTGTAGCTTCGTTTTCCTGGCATTTTATAGTAATAATAAAAAACAAAATCATGAAATGTCTTTCAGAATGGTCAGTGACATAAATCCAAATGCAATTTTCGCATTTTCTTTTTTTTTAACTAGCCTCTTAATTAACCTACTTCTCCGTTTCGCGTGGATGACAGGTCTTTGATTTAAATGTCCACGCGGCGGTATTAAAAAAAAAACAAAAACAGTTTAATAAGTTACCTGTGTAAAATACACTCAATACGTATGGCTTAAAACGTTGCATCTAAACTGAACCTATAATTTGTTTGAAGATTAAATAAAATAGATACCAACAGGACAGGAACGGCGCTCAAATGCTCCGTGTTTGGCCTGAGACAACCAGGACAGACGGAATGAGTGCGGGCAATGGAGTTCAAACAGAGTATCTGTGCTGTGTGTTTATTGACTAAACTAAAGAAGCTACGCGACTTAATGGCATCAGCTGATAGATGGACTGCTGGACTGACTTCATGGAAAAGGGGGACGTCTCTTCCAGCCTTCTGTTTCTAGCGGCATTGTTATTTCCTGGTTCCTCTCTTTGCTTTACGACCCTGCAGCGCGCGAATACCTACACTGCTTTTGATACCACGTGTATTTTTGAATATCTCCTATAACTTACGCGAGATGATTCACCCGCCGCGCGGGGAAACAGCCTCCATTTCCCCCCCGAAAGAATTCACACACGCTCCTCCCCTTCACTTAGCAACCCGAGCACGTAGCAACGGCTGGACCAATGGGGGCTCTTCTCGTGGTTCCACCGACTGCGGTTTCTTAGCAACGCTGTAAAAAAAAATTGCGCTGACGTCCATTCTGTTCGGGAGTATTATGGTCTGTCGGGAATTCAGAGTGGCTGAGACTGGAGAAAAATATCTGCTCTGCTAGCGTTAGCGTCCACCGAGCTAACGGTAGGTAGCACTGGAGTAAACATGGAGCTGTCTGCCGTCGGGGAGAGGGTGTTCGCCGCCGAGTCTATCATCAAACGGCGGATAAGGAAGGTAGGCATGAGATGAAACGTGCCTTTTTCACCCGGATCTGTGAAAATAATGCTCCAACACCATAGTACTGTTGCCCTGTGAGCTAATGAAGTCATTTCTGTTTGTTTCTGATGGCATGCAGGGTCGGATTGAATACCTTGTGAAATGGAAGGGCTGGTCTCCTAAGTAAGTCCTGCTACATTGTCTCTTGCATGTTTTCATGCCGCGGCTGTGGTGCCTGTACAGTCTCGGCTGTGGCTGTCGTTAGCTCGCCACAGCTAGCGAGACAACCGGATTAAAACTGAGGTGTATAGCACGATGGAGATTTCTAGCTAACGTTATGACCATACGACACAGTGTGTGTCAGCGCATGTTTCCTCGGCTCAACTTAATGTTTGAATTCACAGATACAGCACTTGGGAACCGGAGGAGAATATTTTGGACTCCCGCCTGTTTGCCGCTTTCGAGCAGAGGTAACGTTAAGCTGTCTGGGCTGGCCTTTATGGGCAGAGCCAGTGAATGTGTGTCCAATAAATATATGGTGTTCTCGGTGCACTTTGCTCCCGTGACACTCAAAATGGGTGTCTGTCGCTATATTTTTTTTCAGGGAGCGTGAACGGGAGCTGTATGGGCCCAAAAAGAGAGGACCAAAGCCCAAAACATTTCTACTCAAGGTAAATATATCGGCGTTGATTTGCATTTTATTTATTTTTTTTAATGAATTGCATGCTCACCTCAACTATGCGACATTGTCATCATGTCAATTCTCATAAGTTCTCAAAATTCTCTCTAACATAAGATTTCGGATTGCTTAACGGGTTTTTAAGCAATTGAGTGAGAATAAATGTCTGCATAATTGTATTTCTCCTAACTGCGCAGGACTCCTTAATGATGCAAATGATGCATATGTAATGTGTTCAGCTAGTGTATTTGCTAAAGGGAAACACCTGACAAACGTCAACAGAGGGTTCGTACTTCCTAAACAAACGACCGCTTCTGTTTACAAGTTGAAACGTCTTGCTCGGAGTTTTTAATTTTTGTATGACTAGATCCGCCATTAAATCAGGATGCAATTTGTGTCCTCCTTCTGTGGCGTGCGTAAAACATGCCGTCAGCAAGAGGTTTCAGCTTTTTAGGACAACGAACCGTGAAAATTGCTTAATGACCGACAGTTTGTCTTTAACTAAATACCAGAATCTCCTGTGTCAGGGTCGATGTAATTTAAAAAATGGGATGGTTGAATGTGACTGATAGTGTGTGGTCTGACAGGAATTGTTTGGTGTAGTTATGATGGGGTATCCCTTCAGTAAATGTTCGCTACGAGTATATACTGAACGATTTTGGATAACATTTTTTTGTAGGTATTAGATATATTAGGCCTCTTGTACAAAAAGATGTGTTGATGAGATAAGTGGCCTGAACAATTAAATAAGGAGAAATTCAGCTTAATTCACGAATTTTATCCCATTTAGATTTTTTCCATTGTTCAGACAATTTATTTGTGCACAAGACCCGTTTTAGGAGATTTTACTTATTCTATATTTAATTACTTTGAAGCAAGTTTGAATTTGTAAAGCATATTTATATGATATTGTATTAGATTCTAAAGTTAAGATTAGAATACATAAATGTTTTTGCATGAGGCCTGTGGAGTGTAATAGCTGAGCCAAGTGACAAGAAAGGAAGTTTTCAAGAGTTTTAGGCCTTTTCGTGGAAGTCATTTTGACAGGTGAAAACGTTCCAGTGGAATAATGGTGGAATTAAATTTAGCTGATTTCAGGCTCCTGGTTGTGCCTCTGTCCCACTGTTAGCTTACTGTGACGGTTCAAAATAAGTCCAGTTAGATAGAGTCAGTCATAAAAACCAGGAAAAGTGTTTTTTTTTTTGTATAATTCTGCATAATAACAAATTATTATTACCTTCTTATAGGCTCAGGCTAAAGTTAAAGCCAAGTCCTATGACTTCAGGGGTGATGCCGTGCGAGGAATGCACATCACCTACCCAACCCCAGAGCCAGTCGTCACTCCCAGGGCCAGAGAGGGCCTAAGAGCTGTTGTCCCAACGATCTTCCCTCCCAGCACCGTCAACCGCGGAGAAAGTGTACGCGTCAGACCGCCAGAACTGAGCGTCCGTGAGTACCAGCAGCCTCCCCTTCAGCAAACCAGTCCAGACGGACTCATCCACATACCCAAGAAAAGAGGGCCGAAGCCTAAACCTCGCTACAAGGACGGCAGCTGCGGCCCTGTGCTGTCTGATCCCTACAAGAGGAGAGCAGAGGAGCAGGTGAGCCATGGCCCTCACAAACTGGCTAAGCTCCACGGGGGTGAAGACATGAGGCTGATCAAAATGGCGCACAGACATCCAGAGATCCACGGTCATAAACACCATCATCATCACCACCACCACCATCACCACCACACACACAACAGAGGAGTCTCTGGCGGAGGCTCCTACAAGCAGCTCTACTCAGACCGCAGCCTGCACCCACACAGGACAGATATGGACACACACAGGACTAAGGACGGCTCCAGCTACCTGGCACCTGTACACTTCAAGCACCAGTCCAAAATGAGCCAGAGCCTGAGTCGCCCCGTGGAGCTTCCACAGATGGAAAAGCCTTACTTTTTGGACAGGCCGTCCCCAACCAGGCTCGACGTTGATTTGGATGAAGTGACGTGGAGGCCCTCCATCGGCAACGTGGAAAAGGTCTTAGTGACGGATGTGACAACCAACTTCCTGACCGTCACCATCAAGGAGAGCAGCACTTCAAAAGGCTTCTTCAAGGACAAAAGATGAATCACTTGCATTAGAAACATGCTGAATCAGACAGGACAGAGTGAGATTACTAAGCCAAGCAGTTTTTGTATGTAATGTATAAAAGCAAATGATTTAATGTGCATATGTGTATATATTATAAAGTTGGACATCTGTTTAATGTATTGACCAAATCAAATGAAGTCCATTTTACATCTTGCATTGGTTAACATGAGTGAGTTGCATGTTTCCTCTGCAGCTACTTTGTGTACAGAGCTTGTGAATTTTACTATTTTGCAAATGTAACTAACCAGAATGTATTTTCTCACTAATAACTTCCAGCCTGAGCTCAGATTGTGAGAATTGAGGTGAGGCTTAGATATTGAATTCAGTCAGTGGATTGAATATTTCTCTAATTTGATGGATTAGACTGAAAAAAACCCTGTTAAATTCAGTAGGGTGACTATTTAAAATTGTACTCAAGCACTTTGAATTCAAAAGTATTAAGAAATTATTCATTTGTGTTTTATTGGAAGACAACTTTTAATGTCTAACATTTCTAATTGCAAGAGGCTTAATAATAAATTCAACACAGACCCTAACAGTTTTCCCAGGTGTGTATAGCTACATTTTTTCATTAACATGCTATATTTTACATTTTCATAGAAAAGCGTTCATACAGCTCTAATGTAAAACCATAATTACAGTTGGTGTCAGTTTGCTTTTTAGACGCTTTCCAATAAATCCTTTGAATTTTCTCATTTGTCGTGTTTTGCTGTCAGTTTTTATTCCAGCGCATCGATTCTATTTGAAGGCGACAGAATCTGTAATGCAATTAGGCCTTAAATCCACCATCTAAATATTTTTTGTTTGTTTCTCATACATATTTTTGGTGATCATGATTTTTACCGGCTATTTGGAAATCCATGTAAAGATAAAATAGTTATTTTAAATCCCTCCAACCTGATTAAAGGCTGATTTCAGCACAGGTTAAAGGCCTCAGGCCAGGGCGGAAACACGTCACGTTATGAATCAAATAGCAGCACGCAGCGGCGCAGTAATATTAATTACTCTTTAGTCATGTTAGCAGCAATTACTTCTCTTCCTTTATAAACCTGTATACATCTCATAATACCGTGAATATTTTATCCGTGTTCTGCCTCCCATGTCTGCTTTAAATATACCACTTTAACGTCATTATTTGTATAAATGATAAAAATGGATCTTTCCTTTCTCAAAGGCCCAAACTGCTAAATTCTTAAAATTCTCATTTCCGAATAATATTCGCCTTTATTAGTTAAATGCTTATTTCTAAGGAGAATACATGAGCCAATGCCTCAACTAGCAATAATCGTCTACAGATTGGCATTTAAAGATTTATAGGTAGAAATATGCTTTTAATGTCTAGAGGCCTGGTTCTCCAGAGTGCGGACTGACGGACCTACTTTTTGCTGCTCCGCCCCGCGCGACACTGCGTCTGATAACGTGGGCCCACTTCATGCACAGTGTACATTCACCCCTGAACAGCGCCGTCTGATTTGTGGACTAAATAGTCTAATACTTGGAGAAAGAATCCATATCATTCGCCCCATTTACCATTACCTCAGTGTAAAAATATTCTATTTCAGGTAAACTCCTGCCTTGAGAATATGACTGAAGTAAAAATATGTCAAATCCGCAAAGTGTTGGCCTGGGCCTATAGGCCTGCTCAACCTATAAGAGGTAAAGGTGAGATACATAACACAGGCTGCTATACTATTATATACAAGCCCATTAAATAAGATCGCTATCACTCAGGTTTCAATTTAAAAGCTGTTGCTCATTTAAAAACAATTTTAATCAAGACTGCAGTTCGCGATTTTTTTTTCAAAGAAATATGTAAATATTGTTTTGAATCTGCCGATTATTTTTCCCAATTAATCGAGTGATGCAGTCCGAAAGGTTGTCACATTAAAGCGACAAAATTATTAACTAGCATTTAAAACGATTAAAACGATTAAAAGAAAAACAGAAGATCTTGAGATTCGTGAAGCTAAAACCATGAAATATATTAAAACACTTGTCTTTTTTTTTGTTAATGGATCAATCCACGTATCGTTTCAGCTCCGTTTGTTTATTCATTGGTTTTATGAACAAAACCTTTGATCTGTAAAAGCTGTCAGATGGTTGTAGTGGAGTAAAACTGGAACATTTTCTCCTGAAATGTAGGCTGTGGCATGCCGGGAAAATACTCAAGTAAACAAGTGCCTCCACTGTGAATAGTATTTTAATAAATGTATATATATATAAAATCACAGAATGATGCTGAAGTGAAATTGGGACACAAGCATCAATTTCCCCCGCTGCCAACGGGTGCGCATGACGTCACACGCTCCTCTTTTAGATTACGTGTGATGAACTCTTTTTGTCACGCGCTCGCTCCAGGAGCTGGAGAGGATAACTCCGCGAGCGAAAAACCGCAACAACAGCAGCGTGGAGGTTTGAGTCTTCATTCAGCCTTAAGCCTCACCAATATAATCTACACAATAATAAAAACACACGGTAGAGTAATGCAGTTTGATTTATTTCTGATCAATCTCTATTAAATCATTTTCAGTTTGTGATGATACATGACACACAGTGAAGACAATACATGTAGAAACTACTGATAACCGTAAACTACACAGCTAATACGGAAAGATTATACACATGATCACTTATTTTTCACAGTCATTCAGAAGAGAGAGGGGAAGTCCACAATGTCGTTTTCAGAGTTTAATCCATGTTGTTACCTCTGGCCATTTACTGTGAAGAATAAAAGAGAGCAAAATAAAAAATGATCAGGTCCAGTCAAACATCATGTGAACAGAAAGCCTAGAAATTATAATCATAAGTGTATCTCCCTCAAAGTTTTAAGGAATTGTAGGTGCCTGTTAACAGTCGTGTAAAGTATATTTGAAGGCAGTTTGAGTTTGAAATTATTAAAACTCTTATTATTAAAACTTAAAATCACTGCCTGTTTTACATTATTAAATAAAAGGGGATAGGTTAAATTTCCCCATTTTGGGATTAATAGTAAAAATTTGTTATTATTCAAATATTGATTTTAACATTATGGTCTCGATCTAAAACATAAAAAATCAGGGAAATATAAATGTATAAAAAATAATATTTTATTTAATTTAATTTCCAAGTGAACATATGAAGATAGATACAGGAGGGGAAAAACATAGCTGTACTGCCTTGGTAGAAAACTGATTCAAAATTCTGCAAAAAAGAGTGCCTGTTCTGAAACTGTTTTAAAGGTTTCTGAGGTTTCCTGCTGTGCCAAACTTACAAAAAACAGGAAGCGATTCAACAGAACAGTGCTGAGAAATGACCAACATGAAAATAAATAATTCAATATGCAAAAGAAGAAGGGACAATGAAGAGATTCTTAGAGGAACAAGATTATTTTAGTCCGGCCTTGAAGCAGAAATGGTTGAGTAAAAGTCCCGTAGTTCTAAATTAAAAAGAAATGTAAATGACTCTGTGTTGCATTCATGGACAAGGTGCATTTGGGGCTTGAAGTGAAAGTGGAGAGTTATGGGGCGTCTGTCATCACCATAATTAGACGGGCCATCCGTGGTTTCTGTCACAGCGAGGGGGGCAGTGGGGGTTCAGCCAGTTCTCCATGTTGGTCTCCTGGGCCCTCTGATCCAGAGCCTGCATGTGGAGCAGATGCTCCTGGGCGAAGGAAGAAGGTGATTAAGGTGGAGGTAGATGAACGACAGAAAGCGAATGCTTGAGGGGGGAATCAGCTATTCAGAAGTGTTTAATCTTCTGCTTTCAGTTTTGCATTGTTGCACAACGAGCGGCACATGACGGCGCAGAGTGAAATTACAGAGATGAGATAAACAGACAATCACACGCATGGACTTGCACAATAATGAATAGATGCATTCAGAGCATTAAATTACACATGGAGAGAGCTTCAGTTAGATTACTTTCACTAAAGCACAGACAGGGTTTAAATATCAGCTCAATCAGATAGTGATTGCATAAAGAAAGATTTCCAATCTAAAAAAAACCCCACCAAAGCAAGTCAACAATCTGCTGTCAGAGAAGTCACGTCCAGATTACATAATTTAGAGTCACTAAACTCCTACAGCAGGGAAACTCCTCTTGCTTTCCCAGGGTGCACTAATCCACCCTGACCGAAGGCCAGGGGACAAGCATAGACAGTCCTAAGGACAAAACCAGCCAGACTCCACCAGCAATTTTTGTTTTTTTACTATCAAGATCTATTTTGAAGTATTTTTAATTCACTCTGGAACATATTTAGGTTCAGATAACAAGAGAAATTACCAGTGTGAAACAATTTTCTTTCATTGTGACCTTCACAATTGTCAGCAGGGTAACTAACTGCCCAAAAGTATAAACATTTTTGAATGAATACATGATAAAGTCAAACAAAATAAAACATAATAACTGTAAGATTTCCCAGTGATTGTGAAATGTAGTTATAATTGATTTCATATAAAAATACGAAGAATGTATCTACTTATTTAAAATGTTTTTTTGTTAATCATTTTAAGTTATAGTAACTTTCCTCCACAAAATCCCTTTTTAGAACTTCATTGCATTTTTTTTGTTTTGTTGTTATAAAGCTTGAAAGGAAATCTCCAGAATCCTGCAGAATCAATAAGGAGGTCAATGATAAAAAGAAAAGAAAAAAGTGTGCTCTTTGCTCTGCGTGAACCTTACCCTCATTGGCTCATCAGGATGTCCAGGCTTGGAGGGCCGGTCCTGCCTCTTACTGCGGAGCAGCTGCTTTGCAGAGCTCTCCTTGATGATCGGGTTGGCGTCTGACAGAGAGAGAAAGAGCGAGATAAGACTCTGACTGCAGATAGACACAATGTTTACTTTCATGTCGACTGATATACACATCCCATTCTATTGCTGGCACTCAGAAAGAAAGATTCTATAAATACAAGTACATAAAAAATGAACAGCATTGTAACTTTTTAGGATTTTGGCACATGTGTTTGTTAGCCGTTTCCACAGTGAGGTTAACCTTTGCCTCTGAGTTATTTTGTTTTGCTATGAACGTAACAGCTGTTTGCTTGGTGGCGGTGCATTGGCTAATCAGGAGAACATTCCTCTCACTGAAAGCTGCGTTCAGACCCATGAATAAACCTCTCACCACTATCTGCTGCTGCTGCTGAGCTGTGGCTGACCTGATCTGTTTAGATAGTCCATGTGAGGCTGTTTATTTCCCAATGCAAAGCCCCAAGGGAGCTGCTCACACACATACACACACATACACACTGGCCTCTATGAGCGAGGGCTCTCTGTGTGCCTCTCTCTGACCCAGGCCTGTATTGGGAGGCTGGGTATTTTGGAGGAAGGTAACAAAGTGTCCATTCATCGCCCTCGCTCCCCGGGGAGTCCAGTCCATGCAGCACGTGACCCCAGCAGGCAGCCAGGCTGCCTCTCTCGTCCTCTCCCGCCAGAGGAAGCTGCTGTGACTGAACCCAGCTCTGTCAACACACAGGCAGAGCTGCTGCTGCTGCTGCTGTTTGGGCCGTCACAGCAACGTGGCAAAGCACATTCTATCTCATCAAGACATGGATGTGTGGTTCTCAGAAATATGAGAAATTATGTAGATTTGTATTTGATTAGGTTAGGTAAGTCTTTATTGTCTCCAAAGGAAAATTTAGCTCAGGCATGGTGTACTGTTGCTTCAGAAAAACATCACAAAGACCAGAACTGAATCATCAAGAATATGAAAAGCATTTGATGAAACATAAAAACAAAAGAAAAAGGACATTGTAAACAACATGGCGCTTAATAATCTGTGAATTAAAATTGCTAGCACAAAGGTGCTGGTGTGGTTGTGACATTGCTTTATTGAGCTAAGGTTGAAAAATGTACATAGTTTTGGTATGTTTATTGCACATTGCCCCGCTGCAAGTAAAGTGCTGAGTGTTCATGTAATCCCATATTTATTCCACATTGCACCATTGCACATGATTCAGCATTTTAATGGAAACCAGCAAAAATGTAAACTTAGGGTGATTGGATTTTCATTTGGTACATTTGTGCAATTTTACTTTTTTAAAGCAAGAATGCATGCTGAAATAAAGTCAACTGTATTAAGTAAAGCACTTGTGCAATTATATATATACAATTATTACAAAAATTGCAATACAATCTTGTAGGTTTTCCTGAATTAACTTAATTAGCTGACCTTTACTCACTGTCTCACTGTCTGCAAAAAAAAAAAAACCTATGACAAAAGAAAAGGTGAATCGTAGCATGAGGAGGTGAAGTGAAAAGAGTTTCCTACCTGTGTAGATGGTCAGCAGGACCACGCACAGCAAAAACACCACCAGCTTCTTCATGTTGGTCACCTTTTTGCTGTCTGACCCTTCTTTACTCTCAGGTCCCCACCACATTCCAGAAGGAGGGAAGGAGAGAGATTCTCCTCCTCCTCCTCCTCCTCCTCCTCCTGCATGTCACCCACCAACAGTCCCATACCTGCTCATGTTACTGAGATGAGACTGAGAAAGATCAAATCATCAGTGACATACTAAAACATTGTATCTCCTCATATC
Source organism: Hypoplectrus providencianus (assembly GCA_028566105.1). Taxonomy (NCBI): domain Eukaryota; kingdom Metazoa; phylum Chordata; class Actinopteri; order Perciformes; family Serranidae; genus Hypoplectrus; species Hypoplectrus providencianus. Next base: position 26,309,725 of record JAOWBC010001255.1, on the reverse strand, counting down.
ACAGTTCTGAAGATCCAAAATGACTGTGGAGGAACAGTTAAACTTAAATTTTGTGCTGAATGAGGTGTGATGAGGTAAGTGAGACGCTGTCCACTAGATGGCAATGCAGACACAGTCATACAGAGATTGGAGAGGCTTTTGAGGCCATTGTAATAGTTTAAATATTGAGCTCAGTCTCAGGACAGGTTTCATCTACTTTTTAAAACTATTTCATATTTTTCATTCAAAAGTAATGTAGGGGTTGACTACAAGTACTTTCTATTATCTGTTTCATCTGCTATTATGTTTTGCAGCTATATTGGTCATTATGTGTATGGATGACTTATGAAACAGGTGATGGTGTTACACTGAATATTACCAGTTCTAATCTGTTTTTTTGTTGTTGTTTTTTTATCATTCAAGAAATTATCTGAAAAAAGTGTAAACGGCCATTAAAAATACATTATCTACATGTTATCAGGAATTAAACTACATGAATCATATAATGAGTGAGAAATGCACCCTCTGTAAAAACCCTAAGGATGCATATAGAAATAAAACTGGAAAAAATGAGACAACAGCCTTTAAAGATATGGGATATAAAATGCCATACATTAAAGATGGATCTGGCACAGATGTTTAAGTTATAACATCAAAGCAATACTTCCCTACTGTTATTTTTTGTAGAGTCAAAGTTATTTTAAAGGTATGTATACATATGCAAAAAATTATGGCGAATTTAAGACTCTACTTGATAGTAACTTGAAAGCGACAGGGTAATAACCAGTTCTATCCATTTTTTTTTTGCTTGTGTTTCTCTGCATCATTTTTTAATTATTATTATTTTAACATAGAAAGGTTCCATATTTGTCTTTTTATTTGTTAAACCTGCTGTGTTCAATCACAACCCTGCTTAACTGTCTCTACGGTATTTCTTGTTTTATTTCCAGAGCCGTTTACGAGAGACAGCCAGTGACGTCCGAGAGAAGACGTCATTGTGCGTCACTATTTCCGTTTCCGCTTCTTGTTCCCTCTTGTGTGCTGCGCATGTACCTCCAGTATTCTAAGCACTTTGATAATAATGTTGCTCTGATGATTCCAGGGGCACAGAAAGCTTTTCCACTCAATATGATTATCCAACGCGAGCTCACATGCAACGCAGTGCGCATGCGTGCCCTGGAGCAGCAGTGTCCGCATCAAAATCGGAGATGATGCAAAAGACAAGAAGTAATCTATGTTAGTTTCCGTGATCGCCTTATTTTCAGCAGGCAAACGATATTTTTTTTTTTTTTTAATTTGGCTCAATCTTTTCTTTATTTTCTACCCTTTACGTTGTTGTACTAAAGCTGCTGGAAGCCTACGGTAGTCCATTATGATATATATATATATTGTGTGTGAGGTTGGTTCATTAAAATATTGAGATTTATCTGCAAAACACAGGTCGCAGGCAACTTCGTTTTACACTTGACTGTTATGTCTGTATAGGCCTCTGTGAAGGTAAAAGTGCACCTTTCCATTCTATTTCCGGCTAAAAAGCACTCAGTACAAATAATGAAGTAGGCTATGTACATACTATTTTTTAAAGTTACATTCTGTTGGAAACATTTCAGAGGGAGCTGTCTTACTTTTCAATCCTCTACAATTATTTCTCAACAGACAGCTGTTTTCATTTTTCAATGAAAATGCTTAACAGCATGAACGAAACAAAAATCAAGATAAGCATATACAGTACAATACAAAGACTATAAAAATAGTTTGTACTTGGGCCCTTCCATGTCTATGATTTTAGCAGTTCCAGTAAAAATAGGGATTTTCCCTCCATAGTTCTATGTAAGAGTACTTCCTCCATATTTTCAATGCTCCTGAGTATATTTTGTTGCATAGCGCTGGGTATCTGCGCAGAAAGCTGCACACATGCGTTTCCTTGTTGAACTGCACTATCTTGACATGCAGCTACTCTCTGCTGAGGCTAAGGTAGTGAGGTAGCTCATTGGCCCAACGTCACATCGCTGTCGTCTTGTTCGTAGCCAGTTGCTCATAAAAATGTTTCCTTCGCAGCTGATATTAGTGCCAGCGTCCTGTTGGTGTGTGTGAACATGGCCGTCGCGGGGCAAAGGTGGGGCGCGCGCTGTCTACGCTCTCTGTTTTTGACATAGCTCTCCTCTTCGCTGATTTCCGCTTATTAGCATCACCCATCGCCACCTTCCAGCAGCGATGTACGAGGAGGGGGACGACGTGCAGGACGACAGCGGCTCCCGGAGCCGGGAGGAGTGGACGCTCCTGTTCTGGACCTCTCTTGCCGTCATCGTCCCGGTCATCATCACCCTGTGGTGCAGCGCCCAGCGCTCCAAGCGGAAAACGCACATGAAGGATTTCTTTCGCAAGAGCAAGCACGGCTGGCATTACACAGACCTGTTCAACAAGCCCACCTACTGCTGCGTCTGCTCCCAGCACATCCTCCAAGGGGCTTTCTGCGACTGCTGCGGCGTGTGTGCCGACGAGCAGTGTCTGCGCCGGGCCGACCGCAGCCTGCCCTGCAAGGAGATCATGGCTCCCTCCAGCACCGACGGGGCCATGGAGCACCGCTGGGTTCGCGGAAACGTCCCCCTCGCAAGCTACTGTAGAGTGTGCAAACAGCAGTGTGGGAGCCAGCCGAAGCTCTGCGACTTCAGGTAGGTGGTGCTCCAGGTGCAGCCGCATGAGTGTGAGACCAGTTTATGTGTGCAAATCGGCAGCTGTGTGCGTGTAAAATGTACTTAAAAACAAAACAAACCTTTTTGCACCTATGACGACACACCAGCATGTTTGTCTGCCTTGTAAAGACAGACTGCTTTCCACTCGATGTGGTAATATCCAACTATTTCGATATGATAACGATACACCGTCCACAATACCGATTCTGTTATCATGATACAGCGATTCTACTGATCAATATATTACATGTTCATTTTCTGTGATAGAGCAATCAAAAAAGGCCAACAAAACAAAAACAAAGACCCTAAATTCTTCCTTCAGGGTCTTTACAAACTGACAACGTATCCACATCAGTGTGTTTGATCACGCCAGTGTAAATCATCCATAAAGCGAACAGGTCTGGGGTACATTTGGAAAATTAAATTGGTGGACGAATCTGTTTAGATTTAGATTTGTCTAATGAAAAAATGCATCGTGAAAGGAAGGCAAACTATAATTTCGTCCCACCCTTTCTTTGCACATGGCAAACGTGTAAGGCTGTCATACCATAATGTAGTGCAACATGTTATCATAATCCGTCTTTCATTTCCTCTAATGGACTGCTGCTCTGAATGATGGCAGGGGGTAATCTCGTATTGTCATATTCATGACTGTGCTAATCCTGATGGTGACAGCTCCTCAGAGTCAGTTTCAGAGGCAGACCAGCACCCCTGCAGCCAGGCCTTTGCTTCCTTTGACAGGAATTGCTCTTTAGTATTTTCTTGCTTTTTTCTAATAGACTTGTGTGCCTCCAGGTGTGTGTGGTGTCAGAGCACAGTGCACGATGACTGCATGGACAGCCTGACGGTTGCAGACCGGTGTGAGCTGGGCGAGTTCCACAGCCTCATCATCCCTCCTCACTACCTCTACCGCGTCAACAAGCTCCGGCGCAGACACCCCGACGAGTACAGCAAGGTGCTGCAGATACAGCATGCTCAAACTGTGGGCTTTATGTGGTCTCACGGAGCTGTTTTTAAGCAATGTTGACTGTGTGTGTGTGTGTGTGTGTGTGTGTGTGTGTGTGTGTGTGTGTGTGTGTGTGTGCGTGTTTGTGTAGCTGGCGTCTTCCTGTGGCAGCAGCTGGACTCCAGTGTTAGTCTTGGCTAACACACGTAGCGGCAACAACATGGGGGAGGCTCTGCTGGGAGAATTTCGCACCCTTCTGAATCCTGTGCAGGTCAGACTGCAGCTGCTTTTTCTCAGTTGGACTGAATCATCTTTTCAATGTCTCTTTAGTTGCATTTATTTTTTTAAAAAAAAGCTGGGGATTATTTTAGATTTCAATTTCTATGAATATTACATAACTTAAGACTATCCCCTGTCTCTTCTCCCCTCCAGGTGTTTGACTTGTCTGAGCTGACTCCATCCAAAGCCCTCCAGCTGTGCACCCTGCTGCCCCCCGGCAGTGTCCGGGTGCTGGTGTGTGGGGGTGACGGCACAGTGGGCTGGGTGCTGGATGCTATCGATACCATGAAGCTGAAGGTCAGCTGAGACTGTCACTGAACTGTGAGAGTTCACTGTCTGCGCCAGATTAATAACACACTGCTGCTCTTATACTCTCCTGTTTCAGGGCCAAGACCTGTTTATCCCAAGAGTGACCATCCTGCCCCTGGGGACAGGAAATGACCTCTCCAACACGCTGGGCTGGGGTGCTGGGTATGCTGGAGAGATCCCTGTGGAGCAGGTGCTCCGGAACATTCTTGATGCAGAGGTGGTTAAAATGGACAGGTGGGCAGGGTTCAATCCTTATGGTCAGCAGCATGATATGAAATAATCAGCGTATATGTTCTTCTGTTTAATAGGTCTCCATGCATGAACTCCTGATATGTCATCTGTTTAGGAGTATTTACAGATCTCAAAAAGTGTCACATTCAAGTTGATGGAACTTTTGTTTGTGTTTGCATCTTGCAGTTTAGGACATGCGTGATATGGCACAGCTCTGCTTGACTTGACCTGCTCTTTTGTCTTTCCATTAGCAAAAAGTTATGCATACTACAGAGCACCTCACCCTCTCTTTAGTCCCACCTTTTCCAAGCAAAGTTCCAAGCAAGTCAAGCTCAGAATACAAGGCTAGTGCAACATGCATATACCCATATTTTTTTTAAATTCATTTGCAGTTACATCAATTGTAACTGCAAACGGCTGGGTGATATAGCCATCCTACTGATATGTAATTTCATGTTCTGATGATGAATCATTCAATAAGAACAGAGTTAATATGAAATAACCAGTGGGAACAACCTGTCAGCAGACATAACAGCACCTGTTTGGTTTGATGGTTAAAGTATTTAGCACATGTATCCTAGATGATGACACGACAATCCGGCCTACACTGAAGGGATACTATCCACTGTGAAAAATGAAATCTAAAAAAGTTCAAAAGACTTGAGCAACTCCAGTTGAGTAGAGCTGCACCCTGCAGTGAAACACCTCGAGATGTTGGAGTATTTTACCAGCTGCTTCAAGTATATTTAGACTCAGTACATTTTTATTATACAGCCAAGTGCCATCTGTTTTTATGGGACCCTAATAATACACCTGTTTGTGTTTCATCCCCACTAATTTCCTTCAAATGAATTTTTCAGATGGAAAGTGCAGGTGGCTTCAAAAGGCCTCTACTTCCGGAAACCAAAGGTGAGTTTAACCTTCAGATTTCCTTTACTTGCAGATATGTTGTGATTCAGCCCTGCTCACACACTCAACGGCACATATTACTACAAATATGTACCTAACAGTTTATAATATAAGTTTATGCTGCATGTCCTCCTTTAGGTTCTGTCCATGAACAACTATTTCTCTGTGGGGCCCGACGCTCTGATGGCGCTCAACTTCCACACACACCGTGAGAAAACACCGTCCTTCTTCTCCAGCCGCATCATTAACAAGGTCCGAGAGTTTAATCCATACAGAAATCATTTGCAAATTTTACTGAGTTTGTATTGGTTTATTGATAGAAAGGTGTTTCATTTGACTATGCCTGTTGCTTGTTGAAACTCAGTGTTTTATATAACTACTTACTTTGCTTTTTGTTTTTCTCCAGACTGTGTATTTCCTGTATGGTACCAAAGATTGTTTAGTGCAGGAATGTAAGGATCTGGATAAGAGGATTGAGGTACGGTATCCGTGTGCATGTGACCAAGCCTGATGTTAGTTCTGTCTTTACCTGCAGGTCTAAAAGGAAAGCGCATTCACTGTTTGTGACATTCATTGCTGAAAATGACTGACTTAAAGCCTAAATCCTTAACCAGAGGCTCTCTGCCTCCAACAAACTTACCGGTACTATAAATGTGACTTTTTATGTAACCTGCCTGCTTAAGCTTTACTAAAATAAACATTTATATAAATAGCACATTATTTTTAGTTATATAATTTGTCTGTGCCTGCTTGGATTTTTTTTTTTTTTACATTTATAGAGGTTACTTTTCTTAAATGAACATTTACCGATGAACCCTCGACCTGTATGTTAATCTCTTCTATTCTGTGCTTTGTTGCTAATTTAATATCCAGAGCATACAGCCAGGGTAAAAGAAAAGCTAATTTAAATGTTCTCCTTCCACTCCCTGTAAAACCACTGCTGGACACATTTATGTTTGTGTTTTGTTTTTAAATAAAATATAAAAGCAGCTCAATTCTTGACAATTTTAGAGCAGAAGCACATTGGTGCATGCAGTTTAAGTTTAATGTGATCAAGTAATTTTGACTGTAAAAGTTATTGATATAATTGATAATTTAGTAACTAGATTATGATAGAACTCCCTTTATAATAAAAATCATAAATGCATAATGCAAAATAACTATAAGGAGATCCTCTCTCTTCTGCTCTTTATGCTAACTAAGCTAGGGGAAGCTGGGGGAAACTGTTTTAGCAAGTCAAGACTCAGTGTTTATGCTGTGTGTGTGTGTTCTTACCACAGTTGGAGCTGGATGGAGAGAGGGTGGCGCTGCCCAGTCTGGAGGGCATCATCGTGTGTAACATTGGCTACTGGGGCGGAGGCTGCAGGCTCTGGGAGGGGATGGGGGATGAGCCCTGCCCCCCCACACGGTAAAACCTGCACTGGCATACATGACATTTATCCTTCCATTAATCATGATAAACTGCTTGTCCAGACTCTGGTCACAGACAGTCCCAGCTGACATTAGGCGAGAGGCGGGGTGCACCATGAACAGGTCTCTTGATCATCATGCTGCTGCATAGAGACAGACAACCATCTACGCTCTCATTTACTCCTATGGGGATTTCAGAGTGATCAAATTAACCATATCTTACCTATCACTCTATTTGTATTGGGGGCTTTTTTTGTTCAATTGAATAAATGGCTTAAATAAATCAATTGAATATTACATTTGTTAACCCCCCCTGTTATGTTGCGGGACAAATTGACCTATTTTAAAGGAAATAAGTAAATTAAAAATAAAGCAATTTCTGTCCATGTAACTTCTTCTACTTGGTTATAATCAACATATAAAATAAAAATGAATCAATTCATATAATTGCAAAAAAAAAAGATGAAAATGTGATAGTTAATCAGTGCTACTCCATGGAAAGATCCAATGTAAAATACATATATTTTAATAATATCATGTAAAATTATTGGATTTTGGAGATGTAGGTCTCTCCAGTGTACCAAAAAAAAAGTTACGTGCATTTTTGTCATGAAAAACGTTACGAAAAAAGTGCATGATTCTCATTTAACCATGATCTGTAAGAGGTCAAGGAACTAAATGTAATTCCTGTGTCTCTGCAGGCTTGATGACGGCCTGCTGGAGGTGGTGGGTGTGTTCGGCTCCTTCCACTGTGCTCAGATCCAGGTGAAGCTGGCTAATCCTGTGCGGCTGGGACAGGCCCACACCGTCAGGGTGAGGCCATCACACACACACACACACACACACACACACACACAATTAAGGGGTCTGGTGAAACATAATGAGGGAGTTAAACTAGTTTCCCTTGCCATTTGCCTCATCACAGAATCTTATTTTACAGTAATCTGATTACCACGTGCAGCCCGGCTCCTGTATGTGCTCACATCTTTTGCTTGTTTCCAAATCAGCCTGCTCTGCTCTGAGCGTGGTAATCCTAAACCTCTCAGTATAATGTAGCCTGAGTGTGACTATGAAAACCACAGGAAGCACAACAGGGAACGATGATTTGAATTATATTTTAATGCCTTACAAAGCTATTCACAAAGTTCTATCATAACACCTGCAACTAACCCACAGGGTAGGGCTGCAAAAATGAATGTTATTGCAATGCCATTGTTATAATACTATTGCAATCTAAATATTTCTATTAGAGTAGCATATGACATGTTATGGTGAAGTTGGATAAACTAAGGTGGACAACAGCAACATGTAGCACAAGGTAAAAAAAAAAAAAAAGATAAACTGGATGTAATGGAGAAACAGTTTTGATATTTGACAGGACACAGTTCATATTCAGGTGTTCGGTGTGATTTTTACTCTCCAGCTGGTTCTTAAGAGCTCCAAGATGCCCATGCAGGTGGACGGGGAGCCGTGGGCCCAGGGTCCCTGCACCATCACCATCACCCATAAGACCCAGGCCCTCATGCTGTACCACAGCTCCGAGCAGACGGACGACGACGACGACGAATCCAGCGCCTCGGAGACAGAGAGCCCCACCCCTCATGACTCACCCAGGCCCCCGGGCCCGGCCTCCGCTCGAGCATGACCCAGCCTGAGCATCATGTGATCTGAAGCTCCTCTTGTCTTACTTTTTCTTCTTTTCTTTCAGCCCAGTTTCCATTAACCCCTCATTTGTAATGACATTTAGTCGTCCTCCTCCTGTGATCTTTGAGTGCCATCGTTAAGCACATTATCCTCAAATCCAGCTGATTAGAGTAGGTGTTAATTAATAATTTTCCTGTGTAATCATTTCATGAGTTTTCAGTGAGCTCGCAGGGGTTGGTAAGGTTAGTTTGGAAATGGGCTGGTGTGATTTGTTTTGGTCTTTTTACCCGCCGTTTATTGTAACCCAGAGCTCAGGCAGTTCCCCCCATACAGGGGGGTCAGTCAGGAGGAGGTGAATGTTTTTGAGAAATATTGCAGTTTATTTGCACTGATTCCTTGTGCCATAGACAGCTAAAGTCAGCTCTACTGTATTTATGATACTGTATTAACAAATGAATGCCCAGGGTAGGCCTGCAGGTATTAGTGAGCTCTTTTTAACAGCTTCATCTGTTCAAACCCCCACAAAGCCATGTTGAAATCAACAGCAGGTGATAAGCAGGACAGAACAGGGACTGTACAGAGCTAGTGAAGTGGAGATACATTCAAGGTTTTAGTCCCCAATTTTCTACCCCATAAAGAGCACAAACAAACAGCAAAAACAAAACAAAACAGATGAAACTGCACAAATTATCTGTTAAATTCCCCTCTAAAGCTCCTCATCACTTTTTTTAACAACCCTTAATTGCACAAGAGTTGGGACACTGTCTAAAACATCAAATTTGGATACAGTATATTTAATTTAAAATTAATAAAGTAATGTCTATCATAAATGGCATCCTATGCATAACAAGCAATCATTTACACTTCGACTTGTCAACCATAATGGAAATTTGATTTACTCCAAATGGAAACGTAAATAACAAGATAAACATGTTGATTTGAAAAAGACCTAAGACTAATAGGTGAGACCATAAAGTAATCATGAGAATGTGTATTCAGTTAATAAATCAAGTAGGAAGTAGTCTATATTTCCTGTAGACCTAAATAGAAATGTATTTCTTTAGCAGCCACTGGAGCTGCCTCCTCCTGGCCATTAAAGGGAATGCAGGTTTAAGGCAATTGTGCATTGACTTCCCTTTGCAGAGCCGGAAAACTGCTAATGGTTTTAGACAGCGTCCCAGATTTTTTTTTTTTTAATTGGGGTTGTAAGTGTCTCCTGAGCTCAAGCATTGAAATGTGCGTGTAAGCCAAAAGGTCTCTGAATCTCGAAAGAGCAAAGGCTCTGTTACAACTGCAGTACATTGTCGTCACTGGACATGAATGTTGGTTTGTTTACTTCATGGTGCCCTGCCTCAAGCAGCTGCCCAAGCTGCTGGACTGTGCTGAGATAAGGTCATACACCTAAATGGAACTTTCCTGTAGGAGCTACAGGAAAGAGCCTGACTTGTTTATTTTGAAAGAACTGCCAAGTATCTGTTGCTCAGAGGGTGTATTTTGCAGGCATGTACCTTTTTGTTTTCCTCCTCTTAACATGTTTCATCCTGTTTACATATTTTTGTTGCACTGTTGTGGCACTTACACTGATAAAAACCTTACACTGCTTAGGATGTAGATTATATACATGAAACCGAAATGCTGACCTGTGATTTCGCTGCCGATAGCGATAACTGCTGATGAGATTAAGCCGTCCTATGTTATTTTAGGTTATAGATGCATTCCTCTTGCATTTCATCACTTGTGGTTTACCAAATAGTCACCACAAGGTGGCGGACTAATCACAGTATTTTCTGTTGCTAGATCAAGTAGAGTTGGTATCTTGCCTAAACCTCTAAAGTGAAATATTAATGCCATCAAGGTTACTTGCATGTGTTTCTCTGTGTAGTGAAAGTGCTCAAGCTGTTGACTTTTATTTGTTGCATCTTTCCTGTACTCTGCATTATGTGTGCAAGAGGTCATTTGTGTTTCTGTCTGACCGCACTTCGGGAACTTTTTGTCTTTTCCATTTGAGATGGTCCTGTTTATTGCAGAATGCTTGCCTGTTGCTTACAGCCATATCAGAAAAGCCTGTAGAATGTTAGTTTATGCTTTTTTTATGAACCTGGAGCCAACTTCTGCTCAAAAGGCTGAACAGGGATCAGTTTTTAGCCGCGTGATGCCTAAGCTTTTGGAATATGCACCTCCTCAGCAGGTAACAAAGCCTCATGGTTTCATCACCCTCTCTCTGTTTGGTGAATGTCTTGGACACCTGCTTGACCTTTAACCTTATCATTCATGTTTACCATGTTGTGTGTGTGTGTGTGTGTGTGTGGTGTTGCACTGAATTTACAAATATGTATCTGGGGGGGTGGCAGGTGTTTTAGCCACGCTAGCATCACAGTTTGAGTTCAAAACTCTGTTTTAGGGAGAAATATCTTGAAAATGGATGAATAGTTATGGAATTCAGTATATTTATTAATAGTCTGCTGAGAATGAATCCTTGTGACTTTGTTAAGCCTGATGTACCTGAACCTTTGGTTAGTACCACCAAAAGGTCAGAATTGTGCTGGTCAAACACTGTAATTGCTGATGCGATACTCAAACTCAGTGATCAACTTTCTCCTGGCCTGAGTTTTAGTAGGAGTGGCTGGCCTGCGGTGCATGAGGGTGTGTGTTGGCAAAGTCTTATCAGCAATAACCAACAGATGAGAGACTGGACTGGACTGGCTGGCTCTTTCAATTTGTTGCCAAGACTAGAGACGCTCAGATTAAAACACACTGAGGAAGTGTAAGTTTGTTTTCTGGGCAGGACTAAACTTCTGCTCTATATTACTGATATGTTGATGTTCTGAATGTTGTGAGCAGCTACTGTAACAATGGATAAAATTGTTGAATTATGTAACTGCTACTGGCGAACCCAGACAGTTATCACAAACTCTGCAGCTCCCCTCTGTTTTGGTTTTACTGCTTCAATGTTTTGGTTGATTCTTTCATCTCTGATCAACATTGTTTCCAGCAGCAGACAGAAGCTCAATTTAGCAGAAAAGAAAACCAATCTCAAAAACTGTAAGTCATGTGCCCAGCACTAAGAGCACAGACAAAGCAATGACTGTCTATTGGCTAAAGATGCTAAATGTTATCTGAAAGAGGCTACAGACCAAAAGGAGCTAGAGAGAGTGAAACTTTACTTAATTATGTTTCTCAAAGATGCACAAGTCGGCTCTCTTTGCTAATTCGACCCGTTTGTTCTATGGATCTCTGTATCATTTTTGCCCCACTCATAGACTAGATTTAAAAAGCAAAGTTTTCCTTCTATTTTTGTTTTTAACCATCCAACAAATGTGTTTCTCTGAATAGCTATCCCACCTCCAAAGCTTGCTAGCGTGGCTAAATTCTTGTGACTTGTTTGTTTTAGAGGGACTTGACTGTGATGTCATTGGTTGTTTTGATGTTCCCAATGCAAAGTTCTCAGTTAATTATTTGTTTCGTCTTGGCAGGTATTGAACATTATTTATATATCTCTAAATTTATTAAGGCAACTCTCTCTGTTTCTGTCCCCATGTGCTTTCATTGGGCCTATGACTTAAGGAATATTAGAATATGTCTACTTTGCAGTTAAGTAAAATTAAGAGCTAAAACCTGAAAAGCTAAAAAGATGAAATGGCGTGGCAAGAAAGCCTTAATAAGGGGGCTCTGGTAAACAGGAAGTAAAACACAAAGAAACAGTATGTGAGAAAGAAAAAGCTTTTATTGGTAACAATCATGAAATTCGTAGTTGTTTACAGAAATGGCAGTAAAAAAAAGGTTTGGTGAAATTGGCAGAGAGTGATTCTGGTTGAACTGAATGTAAAGAAGCGATCTTTTGAATTTGAAGACATTCCCATAAATATTTTCATATATAAACCACATGTTTCTGTGTTTTTATTATTTATTTTATTTTTAAATTGATTTGATTATTAAGTCATATATTTAAAAAAAATAATAATTTAAGGTAAAGTGCTACTGCTATTATCCCTCGTAATACATTAAAGCGACCATATACAATAAAATCCCACCGACATCATTGTATCGATGGATGTGTTATTTCATTTATTAATTCCTTATCCAAACCTGGATTATGGGTGCCTGGAACCAATCAATCAGACACTGGGAGAACTTGCACCATGTGGCCCTGAATGTTTTTAATCATTTACCAAGTTAACAAATAATAAGAGCAAGTTGCTGTGTGATGCACCTGCTACCACACTATAGACATATTTATCTAAATCAATAGCTATAAAAAAAAAAGTTCTGTGATATACTTATGACTATTATTCAAAGTAGTGCCAATAAGTGCCCATGCCCAGCTGTGCGTATGTCTGCAAAGCCTTTATAAGCTAAAGAACAGTGTCAGTCCCCAGCATGTGACTGGCTGTTAAGATCTACTTTTATGCCTCATGGTGCCTCGATGTTTCAGGCCTGCAGGAGCAAATGTGTCTGCTGTGCTTCCTTATTTCTTTTTAGGCTGTGAGTGTTGCTTGAATGGCTTCTGTGGACCTTTTGGGAAAGAAAACCCAGAAGAGCTTTCTTTTGGGAAAGAAAACCCAGAAGAGCTTTCTTTTGGGAAAGAAAACCTAAAAGAGCTTTCTTTTGGGAAAGAAAACC
>JAOWBC010001255.1:26265354-26277224 GCA_028566105.1 Hypoplectrus providencianus | reverse complement strand
GTCACCGGACAGTCAAAGGGACTCAGACAGATGCTGCAGGTCAGCTCTTCCTCCAGACTCAGCAGAGAAAACGGCACCTCGTCCGGTCCGGCCATCATGAAACGCTCCGGTGACGCTGCAAAGAAGAAACGAAACTTAACTTGTCCAGCCAGCGGAAAACGAAAGTTAAGAGGTATATCGTTTCAATACACGGCAAAAGAAACTTAAATTCTTCATATCGACTGGCTTTTTAAGTTTGGCGAATACTGTTAGCAAAATATCAGTAAAAAAACAAAAAACCCGACAGTTTACAATATTAACCCTATCTGACTGCTTGGTTTAAACAACAAGCGCGACGCGGGGTTTGACTTTGAAATGTAACAATCACGAAAAAGGCTTATAAGAACGACATAGACGTTATATTTCAAATGATGTTAAATGTTCCAACCTCGGCTCCTCGGGTGTGAATGCTGCGGTTGCCGCTCTGTGTGGGCTTCACACAGCTCGCTGTCCCGCCGTGGTGCTGCTGAGTGAGTCAGTGTCAGCAGATCAGCACCAGGTGAGCTGCTGCTATGGCTGCTCTGTAACCTGTCAGACTTCGTCATGCTCCGAGAAACACGCCCACTGGAAGGGTCAACTAAAGGTGCCACAAAATCAACCAAGAGCTGTTAGAAAAATCTCTATCTATCGAGAAACATAAGATTTGAGGATGTGAAATAATATATTTTAATAGCAAGGACTAGGAAATTAGCTATGTGATTTTAAGATAGGGCACTTGCACACATAGCTTACTGTAAAGCTTTTTTAAATGCTCACATTCTACTATAACAAATCAGTGCTTTAATGCAGACCTTTAACATGCAATTGTGACTTAATGAGTCAAAATTGTGAAAAGTACAACACTTTTTATCTATAAAGTTACTCATTAGACTTGTTATATACTTGTTACTTGCTAGTTGAGTTACATGCTCAGTAACTTTATGACACATATCTGTTGATGTGGTTGCATTTTATTGGAACAATTTCTCCAAATCCAGTCCTGTTATGTTATAGATCTCCTTTGTAAGAAACTGTTGATACTGCAATTCTGGTCATCACAGTAGATTTAAGTAGGGAAAAAATAATTATTATGTTATTATTCTTCCAGTGTATGTAACCTTCTGGATACACCATTGAGGTGGCAGGGACACAAAAACGTACTATTTTCTTGAAAATAATTATCTTATCTTTAATGTTGTAGGTGTTGTAGTGGGGCAGTGGGGTAACTACTCGGGTTGGGTAGTTCATATTTCATATGTTTTCATATCAAATCTTAATTTGCTCTAAGTTACACCTGTTAAATACAAGTGCAGAGCTGCAATGAATTAGACACATAAAGCAATTTATACGATGAGTTATGACAGAATGTAAAGAGAGAAACATTAGTATTTTTTATTTATCAGAAAGGTTTACATATCAAACACATCCGTGGCTTAAGTACATTTAAAGCTGAAATGAAGACAAAACCAGTAGATTTCATGTTAAACTCTGTCAGGCTCTTCACAGTAACATCACTTTAATTATGTTCAGAAACTACACTTGATAAAGAAACCATAACTGACTTCAAGCAGTTGCCCCCACATTAACTCTACGTATGTGCTAACACAAAATTGTGATTTCACAGCTCTGCATGTTTGGCTGTGAGAGTTCAGTTGCTGTTGATGCGCGGCTTTTCCGGATGCTGCATGTTGTTCTGGCCACTGTTGAGGGTCTCACTGAGCTGGTGAAGGTCCTTAAGAAGGTCTGCAAACTGCTCCTCCTGTGAGCACATAGGCACAAGTTTTTATTTTATCCATCATGTGCAAATCAGCGACTGTATAATGCCAATTAAGGGGTTTCTTCCATGATACCTGCATAATACCTAAATATTAAAGGGAAAAAAGCACTGAATATGAAATGATAATAGGAACATAAAGAGATGATTAACTCCATCATTAAGATCTGAAATTAGTTAGATTTAAATTTAAGGACTCAAAATACCTTATGCATTGCATAAATAGTAAATATTCAGCCACAAAACACTTGAAATAATGCTTTTCACTGCGAAACTGTCAAAAATCACCTATTCAAACTCAATGTTGGCAAGTTAGCCACACACTACACAAAATAGTTTTATGGTTTTAAAAAACTCAGTGCACTTTTTTCTGATGGTAGTGAATAGATACAACTACGAGGTGAAGTTTTTCTTGAACAAAGTTTGATAACTGGCTTTTTTTCTCTTACCAGTACGTTCATTCGCTCTGCTGCTGCGATAGCAACGCCCAGCTTCCTCTCATCTTCCTCTCTCTCCTCCTCAATCACACCCAACCTGAGACAGACGCAGACAAAAGAGATGCACAATCGACAAATGATGCAAATGTTTAGTAAGTTAATGATCATAACAATGCATTAATTATTAAGAACAATTACAACATAGCCTAGCCTTTTGTGAAGTAATCGAATATTAAATACAGTATGCAGGCCGAATACAAATGTGCACCTTTAAAGACACAAAATGCAGGAAAAAACAATATATCCAGCTTGAGAAGTGAATGCATTTACTGACAAATGCACCATGACAACTTGCTATTGCACTCTACTTTCTTACCTGAAGGTGGCACTGGCGAGCTGCTCTTCTTGCACAGCCAGCTGATTGCGGAGCTCGATCACCTCGGCTTGCAGCATTGCATTCTGGTCCTGGCTTTGAATAATGAAGTCCTCCAGACGCTTTGCCATGTCCAACTCACGCTCCGTCACCTGCTCTATCCCCAGGCGGAGCTCGGATAGCTCCTGAGCATGCTGGTAGGTAAAGGACAGTTTGACATCTGATGAAGTTAAATTCCATTAGCTGCACCTGCTGATCTGTTCAAGGGTTATAGGGGCCACAGTGCTCACCACAACACCACCGTTTGGCCCTGTATCCTCCAATGCATTCTTAAAAATATTAATAATTAAATGCTACTCTATCTGATATATGTCACTTTAGAGGAAGGTAGATTTGACATACCCTATCCAGTAAGTTGAACTGTTCGTTCTCAGTCTTCATCTCATTTGACTCCCTGTTTTGGCTGACTTTGATCCAGGGAACTGGCGCAGGTGCACGTTTGATGCTGGCTCCCTGAAAAACAAGAGTCGAGTCACAAGTCTTATAGTTGATTATTTTGGAGAACCCATGCATTTACATTTAGGTCATAACTCTGTGTTTAAAATGACGCAATTCAAGACGGACTAAAAGGAGTATTTATTACCGTTTTTATTGCAAGCTAGGCTCACAGTTCCTCTGTGTACTCACAGTATTTGGTGAAGAGATGGATGGTTGGTTGGGCTCCATCTCTTGTTCATCGTCGGCTGTCGGCAGAGCTTCAGAGCTTGT
Source organism: Hypoplectrus providencianus (assembly GCA_028566105.1). Taxonomy (NCBI): domain Eukaryota; kingdom Metazoa; phylum Chordata; class Actinopteri; order Perciformes; family Serranidae; genus Hypoplectrus; species Hypoplectrus providencianus. The sequence goes on along the minus strand of JAOWBC010001255.1, from coordinate 26,273,854 downwards.
CTGCCTCTTCAAGGTATGTCTTGCCTGACCAGGACGTCTATGTGGGGCACTCTGAGTTCTGGCGACTGGCTTCCCTTCCCTCCTCATACTCCTCCGTGGCCTGCTATCACTTTTTTTTTTTTTTACGAAGGAAAAATTTATTTATTACTAAGTGTCAGGCCATGTAACGTACTCCTGACTAAATGCAGTAAAGTAGGTAAAGTAGGTTTATATGATTGCCTACATAAAGTAATGCATAGTAAATCGTATGCTATCCCACGCAACATGACCAGTCACTGTTTAAAAACATTTTTACGTTGTGAAATGGAACTATTTTGCACTGAAACTGCTTGTGTGAGGTTAGGGAATTAAAAACAGGGTTATGGTTATTAAAAAAAGCACTTTTGTTGGAAAGCAATGATATTTCAGTTAATAACTTTTTGTAGAAGATCATCCATGAGATCCAGTCTTTTCCATACCTCAATAACAAGACGGTTCCCAGCACCCTGTGATGTTAATGTGTTAGAATTTTTCCATAACTTGTGAATTCATAACATGCAGATGTTTTCTTGGCAGATCAGCAATGACTGTTATTGCCATCTGTTAACTGGACTGAAGCAGTTAAAAAAAATAAATCAATTAAACAATATTAATGGTTATCCCTAACATGGTAAGGTAATGGGCCATGGTTAGGGGTTAGAGTTGGTTATAGTCAGAGGTTAGTTTTGCTATTATCTGGCTTGGGAGTACCACTGTTTTGGGGGTGACGTGGCCTTCCTGCACTGTAGCTGCAACAAGCCGTACCAGATAAGTGTCAGAAACTAAATGGATGAGTGGATGAATCATTGGTGCAAAAACTTGAGGGGCAATTACAACTTCATGATGACTGACATCTAATAAGCAGTATAAGCTGAGCCCATCTTGAGATATTCAAATGTCATACCCATCTCGCAGGCCTTTAGACTCAAGCTGCTGGAGGGATGATTTGTAGGGGCTGTATTTGTCCAAGACTGAGGGAGGAACGTACACTGGCTTGGTTTGTCCCATTTGGCTGCAAAAAAAGAACCGCCTTAAGTAACGTGTAAATAACTATAAATGTAACTAAGTTGCTGATAGGTCATATATGAGATCGGCCTTCAGCATACCTGCTAATTATGATACGATGTGCTTCAGGGCCCAGTGACTCTGTTATCTGGTTCAGAATTGAAGGCAGAGGGTGCAGCTTGTCAACTGTATCCTGAGGGAGAAACAAGCAACAAGTCAGCAGAATTCTCTTCAAACAGACAAAAAGTATCTTCACGCTCTATATGAATAAGCATTACACATGCTGCTCACACAAACATCAGTCATTAGTCAACTGCCTGATAACACCTGTAGCTTGTCTGGCAGATTGTAATGAAATTCTAATTGCAAATTTGTGAAAACTGTACATCCAAATAATAGAGACTTCAAGTGATGTGATGGCTGAATGAACAGCTTTGGTGTTCAGAAAAATAAGACTGTTGTAGCACAGTGTGTGCAACAGGAGAATGTCAGGTATAATCACTACAGAAGCAGCCCATAAGAATATTTTCTCGAACATTACAGCTGTCCCTTCAACCGTTGCTTTTAAAAGTCCCTAATATCTGAATACAACTTATTACCAAACTGTGTTTATTCGTTCTACCTGGTCCTTCTGATAGATGATGTCTACCAGAAGGCCATGGAGCACAGCCAAGCGCAGAGGCAGATCCACATAGCCATCAAAGGATGACATTGGGATTTCGGTGTCCTGATTGGACACAGTTTGAAGAAAACCCCTCATTCCATCCCAGTGCTGCTGCAGGAATTCATTCATAAAGAGCATGTACTCCTCCTTCTCTCCAAACCTGAAATAAAATAAAAGATTTGATTTGTTTTAGCCATGTCAGGTAAACGATTCTTCCTATTATTAGATTCACAGCAGATAAGAAGTCACTGACAGGGTAAAGTTTGCCAGATTCTGGATAACTTTGGCAGTCAAGGTGAGGGTACGCAGAGTGTTCGGTTCTGGGTAAGGTTGTGTCAGACCAAACAGAGATGGACTGAGGATGGCAGGACATAAGAATCGAAGGAAGAGGGAAGCAGAGATGAGACGCTGGCCAATCTCTGGTCTTCCCTGGTCTTCACACAGCTCTACCCAGCTGGAGAAGATCTTGTTCAACTCTTCAGGAAAGGGTCTGAAAGCAAGAAACATGTCAACTATCAGCTGTGTAAACTTTCCGATCAAAAACTACTACTGGCCTATACATTATATATTGTTCATTTCAAGTCTGTTTTCTTTATAAGTTCTCTTTTCTTACCCATGGGTCCCAATGATCTTCTGCACCACCTCCTCACAGGCTCCCATCAAGTGCTTCTGGTTATTTGGTAAATCAGAGGCAGGACATTTACGAGGGTCAACTTCACAGTTCTCGCCTGAGGCGTATAAACGGGTAATAAAGTCCCCTGCAGTGACAAAGAGAGGACAGAGTTCTGTAAAATCCTAGAAGTCCTTGACAAAACAAAAAAAAAGAAGCCAACTTTACAATTGAGTTACCCTACCTAGTGTGCCTATTAGGTACTTCTGGCCAACCAGCTTCATATATTCGTCTATGGCTTTAGTGGCCAATGTGTTTTCTCTGAAGATAAGTGCTTCCTTCTCTCCAAGACGCTCCACCTCTGCACTGCCGAGATCAATGAGGAACTCCTGAAGCGTACACATTTAGATAAGAAAACACATTTCTGATTATTCTATTCTGTTGTATTTTAAAAATAAGTTTATTATTAGTTAAGGTTAGTTTGTATGCTCTAAGATTTTACCTTGGCTTTGCCAATGCTCTGCAGTACGTGGACCAGAGCTCCTGCCAGCTCTTCCTTCTCCTTTACATTCAGAAGGGGCTCCAGGTTTCTACACATTTCTACATAATCCAATGTGACATACTCGGCAAACTCCTTGTATTTCTCCATGGGAAGCACTTGTAAATTCTGAAAACGGGCCTTAATGCGGAGTGATGCTTGTAGCCCCAGCAGTTCTTTGTTTCCTGCTGTGCTGGAGGCCTTGTATGGAGTAATGGGATACCACCTCTCCTGGTAGGTCCTCCCTCTGATCTCAGCTAAAGGTATGGCCACACTACCAAGTGGGTGCAGGCTGGTCTCGTCTCGGGAGTGACGCTTTTTCTTGGGGTCTTCTTCTCGGAAGAGGTGCAGGGTGATTTGGGAGACACATGGCAGATTATCTAGCTCAAAGAATTCACCCCAGAATAGCTGACATCCCCCAGCTGCACCTCCACTGGCCCCCAGTCCCCCTGAAGACCCAGTGGAGCTGTCCCCTGCCAGACTGGAGCGGTTGGGTGGTTTTCCAACAGCCCGGCTGCTGGTTCGGGCAAAAAGGGTCCCATCCAGGTGAAGCTCACAGTAGTAACTTCTTTTGGCTGGCAGATCCTTTGCTTCATTTACCCACAGACTCAGGGAGTTCTCTGTCCGCTCAATGTTATCCTGTTAACAAAGATATATTTTGCTCTTTTATAAGGATTTTGATTTTGCTATTTTTAATTGAATGACTAATGCCTTACCTTGTTGGGCTGGGCAGCCCGTCTCAAGTCTTCTATCCAACGATCACGTTCAGCAGCTGAGGAGCAGCCAAAGCAGTGGGTGTTCTCAGAGTTTATCACCTGTAGGTACATTGTAACCAGGGGGACCATGTTAGTCTTACTGAGATAGGAAGTTTCTCATTGCTACGCAATACAGGAGCTGAGAGAAAGCACAAGTCAAAGTTCACCTCAAAGCAATACTTCTCCCCCAAAATGGAGCTGTGGACAGGCCTGATGACAGTGCTGGTGTCCGCACTCAGATCAAGACTCCCCACAGCACTGACTGGAATTGACACCGACTCCCTGGAACCATAGTGCCTGAGAAAAATCAAGTAAAAAAAAAAGTCACTATATAGAAAACATGAAAATATGACATTTTCTCAAGGGTAATGAAATGTATCCTGCTATGAGTATTATGAGGTTTAGTTTTTGTCATTGTTGGAAGTTTCAAAAAGAAGGCCCTGTAGTGATAACAATTTTTTTTTGCGTTTATTAGTAAAATGTTCTTGCTAACTTTTGGGTGGTCTGCCATGCCATTTGGTGCAGAAATCCAGGGTGCCTAGAGAACGAACCCTGTATATTTTCTCTGACCTTTCCCTGACTTTTCCTCTAGTGCCACTGACAGGTCAAAGTTTTCTTATGCAATGAAATATCTCAAAATTTACCACACTATTGTAACTATTGTATGGATACAGACATGTAGGCCTCTGTCAGCATAAATTGCAATAATTTTATTATTATTTGCCAATTTGTTTGATACTTTGGTTTGGAGCAACAACTGTAATACAAAGGCACGTGCCAGCTGTGTTTTGTGGCAATTCAGGTTGTGCCAATGTTAACATGCTAAGCTAGAAGGTTGTAGATGGTCAACATGATACCTGCCTACCATCATCAGGGTTAACATTATCTTTGTGAGCATACTAGCATGTTGATGTTAGCATTTAAGTGTTGGACAGTGCAGGAGGGTAATGACAGGCTACCTCACTAATAACACCTTTATGTATTCCTGTAGCCTCATATTCTAGGCTGGATTTTAAATTTGATGTTCTGTAGTGCAGATCCAAATCAGTAACAAGCATTTATGAAAAACTCTGTATTTGCCTTCACGGACATTGCAGCTGATTTTACCTGCTTCCTTTGTTTAGTCCTAGAGGGTTGAGTTGGGTGTTGCTGTTCCTCTTGGCCCCTTTTTCCAGACGTCTCTTGATCAGGGCCTGACAGCAAAGATGGTAAGCAAGGGTGTATCAGTGCAATTTGGTATTACATCAACAGGAAATGTGGGGTAGCAGAAAGATTGTTATCTCTTGTGTGTACATTACTTACCCTCACGCCGCCATCTTGGTTCTTTGGTCGAGGTCCGCCTGCCAAGCCAATGTGATCGGGGCTGCATTCTGAGTATTGTGAAGGAATAATTTGACAATGGCCTGAAAATGCCTCTTTTTATATTCTTGGGAATGTGTGTTTGTCCAAACCAATGCAATTCTACACATAGGAATATAGTTTCTCTCAATTTAGCGTTTGTGGTCAGTACTTTCTTAAACTTCTGTGTCATCAATGCTCCTACACCTCTGGCAGCACTCATTTCTGTACTTCCACTGAAAAGACTGAACTCTAAAAAAACACTAGCCAAAGCTGATATATTACCAAATACCTTTGTATTAGGCCATACAGGATGTGGTATTTATCTTAAGTTGCAGGTATCTAAGTAACATGTACAAAACATGAATACTATCATTGCAGGCATTCTTCTTGTTAAACCCAAATTAAAGCTTGGAAGAAATTAAAAAATTACATTCTGTCATGATTTTCTATGATTTATCTCTTCAGCACCATATTTCATATTTCAGCACCAAGATGAAAATATCTTATTAGTCAGATGTAAATGTACGCCACAATTTTACAGAGTAAAGTACAACAAGGCAGAATTTGTCTCCTTTGCTTACCGAAAGCCCCGCCACAAACGATCCAGCGTCTAAATCCCATCATTGAGCCCGGAGATGTGCCACAGTCTTGCTACTTTGACCTCTGTCTCTTTTACATTTCCCTCCTAGCTTCATTAACATATGTTGATGGTGATACCGTGTCAACCAGCCAAAAAGACTACAGGATCAGTCACTTCCACAGTGTAGCTTGTTCTAAGCAAAAACGCCAGTGATAAATGGAAGCAGATACTAAGCATGCCCTCCCCTTAACTGTGAGCTTTCATTGGCCTACAAGAACACCCAGGCGAGATGTTATCTTCCCCAAAAACGTAGAGGAAGTTATTTGATAGTCACTCGCACGCAGAAACATTCAGCCATTTCCTCTGTGACTGTCTGCAGAATCATACTAAGAGTGGCTGTGATGTCAGTCGCTGTTACACTCGTCCAAATTACAATTTAAAAATACAAGGACTTACTCTTAATTTTTATGTGTGTGTGCATTGACGTGTCAGTGTTTTATTAACCTGTGTCGATATCTACGAGGTTCTGCATGCTGAGGTTGGACAGGCAGCTGCTGACTCGATTTCGGGTCCACATAGTTGGCTGAGAGAAACACATACACATTTTGTCACTTAATGCTTTAAATTTTCTGCTAATTTAAAATATTCTTCTGATTTAATGACTTTTGTTGAACAATGGGGAGGGCTGTGTGTGTGCTGTGTGCACATGTGTCTACCTCTTCCTCTGGAGAAATAAGAATTTGTCCATCTTCAAGCATACAGTTGCTAATGTCCCATAAGGGTACCTCCTGAGGGGGGGTCCATGGTAGTCTTTGGAGTTCAGTAGGTGCTGCTTCAACCTCACCCACATCTGCCACACAAACACACATGTTTTCATCACTCTACAGCCTACACATTTGCAAGCAGTCCTTTCCCTCGGTCACATTCTTGACACATTCAGCAAAATAAACAACGGATTTCATTTCTCTCTCTCTGGAGAATTACGAGGCTAAACAAAATATGCATGTAGCAAGGACATAATTGCAGGCACATGCCAGCGCTTGTTTGTTCATTATTTTATGGTAATTACAGCACTTATCTCCCACAGCACATGGCCACTCCCATTTGTTTGGTTGCCAGGGTAACTGATGCTATCGTTGTCTTTTCATGACACACCAGGATAAGCTGCGCACATCCTGTGCCTCTGTTGTAGTTTTTTCCTGATGTACTCGTCATTCATCATGAATTGCATAGAACTTTAGGACTTAAGGTTTTTTTTTTTTAGTTTATTCCACATGAGCTTTATTGAGTTCTGCTTAAAAATAATTATGTACAGAAAATAAAAAGTTAAGTAAATGAGAATAGCAATAAAATTAAAGCTATGGATAATAAACTACAACTACAACAGTAAATCATCCATTAGTCTGACATGACAGATGAAGAATGAAGGTGATGTGAGTTACTAGCTAAGGAGCACACACATCATCACCATTGGATAAATGTATATTTACCAATCTTATTTACTTTTCCATATTATCACATGACCAAAAGGAGATGTGACAATGGACAATGTATAACAAGAAAGCCATGATTGCATATCTGAATATACGTATGACAACTACTCCACCAAGGGCTAAAATAATAATAAGCAAAAAGGAGGGCAACGAGCTTCAAAATATGCTAAGTTTTTCTAGTACTAAAGACCAAAGAACATAATGTAGTCCTTACAGAATGTTTTATACCACCCTTAAAATTTGTGGTTTATGGTTTTAGTTGTAAAACTTTTGTTGTTATCAGCCACACACATCAGTGACATAGAAGTGAATAGATCGGCCCATTTTCTTCTCAGGATCTAACTGGTAAACGTGCTTTACCCTTGAGTTCCTTCTCAGCAGAGCGGAAGTTTCCTCTCAGGGTGGTTTGTAAAGTTGGTATCGGTATTGGTTTGCTTCTTTTCAGTCACAACTGCATGACATTTCTGGGTCATTTCCTGGTAGTTTTGCCTTTTTTTTTGGATAGTGCTGGTTTTGGTCTATGCCATGATCACATTGTCTGGTAAAGAATGTCTGCTAAAGTCTATGTTATTGGGTCAGATGGGAACACTGTGAGTAGCTTCCTGAGATAAGTACTAATTCAGATCTGTCTGGAAAGTTGTCCTGAATCTACTGCGAAAACCCTGTAAACTCAATAAACCTTTTGATGTTTAATTGAGCTGCTGCTAAATGTTTCACATGTGGTCAGTGATTCCAGTTCCAAGTCAATGATGATGTCTCGTAATGTCATTTATTGAGGTCTTTTAGTGTTTTCTGAGATCTGGTCTGTTCCAACCCTTGTGCATCCCCCTTTCTAAGGATATCAGCAAACCTTTAATTTTTCTGATATCCTTAGAAGACAAAATGTTTCAATAAAAAATGTAAATATATTTTTTTTACACTTTCACTGAGTCAAGCCCAACTTAAAAATCAAATGCCAGTTTCTTTACAAAATGGCATTTTTTAGAAAATACACAAAAATGATTTTAAATCTGTATTAAATTGCTCAAAAGACATATTTTTGTTTGTTAGTGATATAATTTTGCTGCAGATTAATTTCTTACAGCAGAATTGTTATATATTAATATTATTTCCCACTTGTAGTAATTTTTCACCACATCAAAATCCTGATCATACTGAATGAATGAGAAAATGGCTCAGTCTGGTGGAAAAAGGTAAAAACTACAACTTTCTAACTAGGGCTCTAGATTGAATGCGCTTTATAATGGAATCTATGATTATTTTTGCTGTAATGGCTGTGGGATTACACATTGTGATTATAATGACACATGTTTGTCCTTAAGGATCAGAGTGTCTGGATTTTGACTGCACTTTATAGTTCTGATGTTGAGCTTCTAAAATTATTCTTCTAAACAAAGAAAACACACAAAATGCATATTGTCCGCATTTACACTCACAGCATGTAGTTTAATTAAGATATTGTTCTATTATTGCTCTTTTAACTTAATTAACTTAAC
>JAOWBC010001255.1:26237128-26261343 GCA_028566105.1 Hypoplectrus providencianus | reverse complement strand
TCTTTCTTTCTTTCTTTCTTTCTTTCTTTCTTTCTTTCTTTCTTTCTTTCTTTCTTTCTTTTATTTATTTATTTATTCTTTTATTTATGAAAGTGTGTCAATAATTCCTTCCTTATTAGTTGATTTTTATTCTATTTTGGAGTACCTCAATTGCCTTCCAAGTCATGGGAGTCGATAAATAAAATGTCAGTCTTAGGGGTAATATAAATCCCCTGAACACATTAAAGATGCAGGTTATGCATGTATGCATGCATGTGGTCTTATGGCATAACAGACGAACAACACTGCTGAGCTTGCTGAAAAATAAAGCTTTTAAAAGGAATAGTGCACATCTCTAATGGCAAATTTACTGAATATTTGAAATACAACAGTAATTTCATGAGTTGAGAAGTAAGCTACATTTCTATTTACGTTTATATATTTCATGTTTGCTTTGCTCATAGATGACTGTCCTCTGGTGTTTGTCCTTCACTTGAGCAGATGTGGTCAGACAGGATTTTTCTGAAAGCAGCACTGCGCAGCCCTGAGTGACTGAGAGGTGGAAAAAAACTGGGCTTAGAAAAAGGGGAGGAGCGACGGCATCACAGAGAGGAGGAGAGCACTGAGAGAGGTACTGTGTGTGCCGACACTTCAACCATTTAGGTGTGATTTAACACGGGGCTGTCTAAGATATTTAGTCTGCCGCTCTTACTATGTCCGTCAGTCTCGGGCTGTGAGAAAAAAAAGTTGTCCAACCGCTAGCCTTGTTAGCCTATTACCCCGGCTAAATGGCCAGCTAGCACAATAAAGCTAACTGTCGTTAGCTTTTGGATTCAGCTCAGCACCCGGACCCGGCGAAGTGAAGAGCCGAGGAGGGGAATGGAAGAGTTTGCTCGGGAAACCCTTTGAGAAGAAACGACCACCAACCAGTCGAAACCAGCCCTTAATTCTTCGGTTATTTAATTCACCAGTAAGTGCCATTCATAATCTGTGTGTGACGTTGACAACGATTTATTGAAGTAAGCGTTAGCTTGTGTGCTAGTCTCAATTAGTCAGCAGCACAGTTGTTGTTGTGTAACGTATGCTAACAAGTCGTCGTGGCAACTGTGGTTAACTACTATCAACGGGGCTGTGTTTAAATAACAATACCTGTAATTAAGTTTAAGCTAGAGACATGACATTGTGTGTCATTTTAGTCGTGTTTCAGTTTAAACTGTTTGACTTGTGTGCCACCTGGCATTACTTAATTAATACATACTGAAGTAATTGTCTTGTTTTGACCCGTCTTCAAAGTTGCTGACAGATCCTGAAGCATGACGGTAATTATGTGTTGCAGCAGTAGCAAAAGTTAGACATAGCGGTCTGCTGTCGTGTGTATTCTGTTTGTCCTAGCCTGGTTATTATTAGTCTGCCTGCCCTGATCCCAATGTAAGTAGTGCTGGGACTTCAGCTCACACCCCTATTTGCAGCCATGTTCCCATCACTGCACTGCAGGAGTTACAGACATGTATCAGCATGCTGAAAAAAACACACAGCACGAAGTTCAAGACAGACTTCGTTTAAAATGCCCGGATATGCAGAACCTCTCGTTAAAACCCCATTTGGCCATGTATTGTTTATAACGTATTGTATGTTTATTTGTTTTACGAATGTCCAAGTGCCTAGAAGATTCCTTTCACACATATGTTTTTACTCTTTTCCTGCTCTATAGCCTCTGCTCCAGCATGCGGAATGTGCTGTTTACATTTTAAAGAATGAGCAGCACGTCAGCACCTGTCTTTTATCATTACGTGTATTGTTGTTTTGTGTAGATGTGCACCTGAGCCTCTGCAGAGAAAGTAGATGGACTTAGCCTAGTTATATTCCCAGTAGTTTGCAGTGGAAAGCCATTGCAGTGGTACAGTCTGCTTGATAAATGAGCAGGACAGGCTGCATCCATTGATCAGTGACAACCTCGGTCATGGCTCAGGAGAGTTCCCTTCTGCAGCCCATCACTATACATGGTTTTTTACTTCTCATGGCTACTTGCACACAAGCGCAAGACGCAAGTGCAACCACACACACACACACCTGGCATTATTCAAGTGGTCAGCCAAAACACACCTTTGTGTAATTTCACGCTGAGTCTTCTGTTGTAGGGCAAGCAGCAGTTATAATGCTGTGATTTTGGCGCACATTTTTTGTGATGCAGAGAGTAAATAAAATGCTGCCTTACATCTGGAATCTTTTACAAATGCCTGTGATCATAGGTTGTTTTTTTTCGTCTTTCTTAATTTGTTGTTATTTCTGTTCAGGTTGTAGGTGGTACTGTAATCCCCACCATGGTGCAGAAGTACCAGTCCCCTGTGCGGGTGTACAAGCATCCGTTTGAGTTGGTGATGGCGGTAAGTGTCTTTACCTGTCTTTCGCAGTCAACTCTCTGTCCACATGAATATTAAATGCCATGGATGCAGAGTTATGTAATGGGGCTGGAGTGTGGGCGCTTCAGAAGTCACCCTCACAAGGTAGTCATTGAATTACACACCTAGCATATGAGTGGCTCACAGACTCAAAATGCTGTTGCTGGAGGTGAAATGCAATGCTGCACAGTTTATTTCACATCACTATTCTAATGTCTTGGCTAGTTTAGGTTAGGTGTTTGTCACCTGCATTATCAAGGTTTTGTTTGTGATCTGCAGCAACTGCAGCAACTGCAGCAGCACTACTATGAGAGTGGCTTCTCATGAGCAAAGACAACAAAAGCTTATAGAAATGTTTCTAGAATAAATATTGAAACCAAGGCAACCACCAAAACACAAAGATATGATTTAAGGGAGCATAATAAACCTGTTCTGATTTTCTGTTGTGTATATATATATATATATATATATATCCAATGTTGGATGTTCCTATTAAACAAGACCAAGTGCCAAATAAAGATCAGTGGTCAATGTAGGTAAAAGTAATACCTGTATGCAAAAACTTCTGACAGCCCTAAACACTCAGTTTCTAACAGTCTTTTTAATTTAAGCTGGTGCAAGTCATCTGCCCCAAGCACAGTGCTTCAGCGTTTACATCGTAATTGTAATTGCTGATGTTGCTAATTTGTCTCCAATTTTGGATCAATTTCAAGCTGTACCATAATTGATGTGTTGTAGTTATTGTAGTTATTTGCATAAGGCACTTTTATTGGTGGTTTTTCATGGCAAAGAACACCACTGTGGCGTAATTACCAGCTGTGACGCCACAGAGATGGGAAAGTGTGCAAGACTTGAAAATGATGCGTAATCAGAGCAGGCTGTGCTTAAAGGGATGAGTGCTCCAACAGTGCCTTATAGACCAAGGCTGTATAGAGGAGCAGCAGAAAATAAAGCCAGTAGCAAACAAAATTACAACCTGAAAATGAGCACAATTAGATGACAGACTTAGATCTTTTTGAATTGCTTGCAAGTGTAACTGTCAGTCAAGAGGTTATCCTCACGTGGCACACACCACACACTTTTTCTCATCATGTGGGCTCCTGAAATTTCATACACCACTGAGATTCCGATGGTAATTCAGTCCGATGTTGAAGGATTCGGGTGTACATGTGAATCACATAACAGAGAACGCAACATGTCTTTTTGTTTGTTTTTATGTATATATTTAGTTATAAATAAAAAATAATTACACTCAACATTATGGTTTAGCTATAATGATGTACTCTATTTTTTCTTTTAAATACAATATAAATGAAAAGAATGACAAGTTATAGTGTGTTACACCATGAATTATAACCTCACAGTAACTGGTTTGTGGATGGATGACTTGCTCAGCAATGTTTTGACCTCAGCTGCTGTTTGTCAGTAATATGTGGTGTTCGTGCATGCTTGCAGAGTCCTGACCTGATTATACAACCCGTTGATTTCAGCCAAACAGCCTTACTAGTCAAAGATATTCTATTGCCGTTCTGATAATTCCAGCAATATGTAGCTATTCCTGCTTCATTCATTCAAATGAGCTGTGATCATCAGGAAGTAAGTTGGGAATTGCTTCCTTTTAACATCATGCCATGGGTGTTTTGTACACCAGGTTTCAAACAGGTGCTGTTTTCTTTAAATGGAAATCAGCTTTCTATACCAGCAAGAAAGCGAATGCAGGAAGACTAAATCTCCTTAGCACAGGCTGGATTGAGCACCAGGCAAACAGATGGCTATAAATAGAGGGCTGGTACCTACACCTGGGTCTAAGCATGCAGCCGAAGGGGGAATAGTAATAATAGCAAAGCAGACTTACACGAGCTGTAAGCTGGAGATGACCCGCCTCCTGGGCTTTTTGTAGATGGGACAGGCTTACTTTCGCAAACACTATTAGAGACGCTCTGGGTGTTTTTTGTTTTTTTTTAAACCAGGGCAGAAACAGGGTAGATGTGAAAAGTTGGATACTGACATTTGTTTTTGTTAATGTTCTCATATTACTATCACTGGACCTGAGCAATGTGCCCAGAGTCTATAGTGAATTTAAGTGGCTAAAATGTACAGTTCAGTTGGTTTGAGTTTGGTGCATTTGGATTATTTTCCCTTCTTGTGACTTTCCTCTGCAGTGAGTATTTCTGCAGACACTGCAGAGCAGACTTAATGGTGCGTCACAACACTTGCTGCCTCTTTTTATTGAAAACCCAGTGATATCTCTCCACTCTCACTTCCTCTATAGCAGGCCTGTCACCACTGCTGCATAGTTGTGTAGGAACATCCTGCGATAATGGGAAAATATCATGAAGAATTGTTACAGTGGAATGTTTATCTTCTGTATTACGAGAATCAGTTTCACTTTTCAATGTGTAGAAGATGTCTATATTGCAAGACAGGGCATTATGCAGAGTAGTTTCAAATATTACAAGCTGTGGCCCACATAGCTTAGTTGTTCTTCCCTCTGTTTCCTCTTTCAGAAGCCTCTGAAATATTTGCCAGTAATGGCTTCTCCCTTGCCTCTGTTTGGGGATTATATTTGCCATTTTGCTTTGAGGAATTTGGTGTTCTCTTTCCATTTGACTCTGTTGTTTGTATACTGTCACTTCTTCGAAATACCCATTTACTTTTCTGAAGGTGCAAACCAAGGCTCTACATTCCTCTTTTAAGCCTTTAAATGCATTCTTTTCTTTTCAATGGGATTCAGCCTGTCCTCAGTTTGCCTCAAGGAGCCACTCTGACAGGTGCTATCAAAGTATGTCAACCTCTGGCTAACACTGCTGGTGCTTGAGTGTACTGTTGCATAAGTCATGCAAAATCTCAGATGCCCTTCAGCTGTTTTTGTTCTGCAGTGGCTAATGTAGCCTGCCTTCAACATGTTATTCTCAGTATTCCCAGTGTCGACAGCTTTATGGCAGGTTTAACACTCTTCTGAAAACTTGGTTGTTGAGAGTCCAATCTGATGCTTGTTGATTTGAATTTCAAAGGCATAAACACAATATTCAAAGATTGGTCAGAAACACTCACCCCTTACCGTGGTGAGTGACCGTTGTTGGCTTTTACTCACTAGCAAGTAAAAGCCAATCACAAATTCACTTTCATTTTGAAGCAAGCTTTTTTCGGCTTGATGTTTCCCTACACTTTATTTGTTTTTGTTTTATTTGTCTATGTGTCTGCCATGTATAAATGTATAAATATGATCCAGGACCTTGTTTCTGTTTTTTCACTGAGTCTAGCCCTCACACCCTGTGCAGTGGCTTACCCAAGGTTAATGCCCACAACAAATGAGTAAAAATGAAATGAAAGGGGAAAACACATGCAGAGGGCAAGTATTAAGAGCATTAGGTCTTTTTTTTTTAGGAAGCATTTTCATTCTGCCTTTTTAACTGTAACAAATGTAATTTGACCAAGTTAGAATTGTATTTTAATAGCAATCAAGTTTATGTATCAAGATGAAGTTACCCATGTGTATAGAGCTGCACCTACCGAATATTTTGATTATTCATTTTTTTTGCTGATATTTTGTTTACGAAAGTCATTGGTAAGTCATGGCTATCAAACTAAGAAAAAAACAGGTGTCCATGCCCTTGTATTATTTGGTGATTTTGCTTTGCTTGTTTTGATTTGTGCTTAAGGGTAACAGAAATACACGACAAGACTAGACATTACACTACAAGATGTGGTGTTGTACTAAGTGATTTATTGCAGTAACGCCTGAAGATTAGGATTGCATGTCACTGAAGAAGCCAGCTCCTCAAAGTACTGACTAGATTAGAATGGCGCCAGAGTGAAACACACACCACAACTTCAGCATTTACCACATGAGAAAACTCTAAACTTCCTTTGTAGTTAAAGTAAACTCACATCTCAAAAGGATGAGACTGTAGATAACTTTGGCCACTGGATGCCATCAACAAGCGACTGGGTGTATTAACATTAACATTGTGAGCCTCATTGCCCTACATACTTGGCCTGCTTTTTGTAGGGCTTTGGAGTATTAGTAAAGTAAGGAAGTACAGCAGCAGTTTTTTTAAAGTCACACTGGCAACAGCAGTCCCCTTGAGTCTGCCGCTGCTGCATCTCAATAACAGGAAATGTAGTCGATGCTGTTGCTGCTATTATCGCAGCAGTCCAGTTTCTGAACCTCTAGTCTGTCCTCAGGGAGTCACATAGGAATGTCAAAAGCACAATACAATACCCCTGTTGCTGTTGTTTCAGGCCTGAAGGGACAGTTGCTTCTGGAACATGTCCACAAATGAAGAATGACTTCAGTAGCCACAAGAGAAATAAAACCCTGTCTGACCCTGAAAGGGGAAATAAATTCCAACTTGACTCTAAAGACACGACAACTATATGCTAAATCCCTCAACTCCCAGATAAGTAGGTATGCTGCAGAGAGAGGGTATTAATGAGTCAAAGCCTTTCGTAGCTTTACCTGCTCCATGGAAACCTATGGGCCTGTAGCTAATCTACAAGGACAAAGCCATTTGGTCCTGCCCCTGTCCTCATAGAGTTCCTGCATGGGAAAGAACAGGATGTGCCATGCCTGCTGGACTTGTTGGCACCAACAATGACAGGGGATGTTAACTTCTTAGTGACTAAATCCTTTTTATCAGTAGCACTACCACAAACAAATACATATACTTCATATACTGAATGTTTTCATGACAACAGAGTTTCAAAGCAATCTTGAAACAGCAATTATATGGCCTTGGTTAATAACCCCTGTAAAGTCAGAAAATTCACATAGGTTTAGTTTACTTCTAGAGAGCAGAAAAATCAAATGACTTGGCTTAAAGTTGAGGAAATGGCAAAGGTGTTTAATTGACTGAAATGACACAAGACTGACAAAAGGGAACCGAATGAAAGAGAGAGGCATTACGTGTTAGCTACCTATTAGGCTAACCTTTAACTGCCAACACTGTTGCCTCAACTTGCACCTTCAGATTCTCTAAATTTCAGCGTTTACTTTCTGTTGGGCCAACCCATTCGTTAAAATCAGGTGAACGCTGCGGGTGAAACTGCACACACCTCCTTCTCAGTCACAATGGAGGCTGTTCACTTCAGAACAAGTTGTTACCAAAGACTCATTGCTGAAGTCCTCGGTTTGTTACTGAAAATAACAGGTTTTTTATATAATCCAGGGTTGCATGAGCTGCCCTGTCATAGTTTAGTTTTTGTATGTATGAGGCAATTCAGTGGGAAATAGAAGCTTACCTGCAATAAAACATAGTGTACTTTTTGAACAACCTTCAGATGTAACCTCTGAAGTGATTGTGTTAAACTACTTCACCCGCTTCATTTCTGCATTTGATTCCTGTGCTGCTTTGATCGGCATCTTTGTTTCTTTCTGTTTGTCTATAATTTCTTTGTTTTTATATCAAAAAAATGTTAAAGTCAATCTTCTATTATGCAAAACAGAAATAAGCATCTGCTGGACGCAGGCACTTCCTTCCTATAATTTATGAAATAAAATGCTCTTATCTGTGTCTGTTTTGCCTGTGGTCGATTGCATAACATGACCACAACCCAGGAAGACAGTAGAGCTCATGTTACTAGGTTCAGTTTTTTTCTGAGTAGAGATAATGTCTTGCTGCCTCACTTGGGCACTTAGATACTGACTTTATAATCTACTAATTCTGTTCTTTTTCACACCATAAACTACTTCAAGCTCCTTGTGCCTCCTCTTTCTGTCGATATTTGGGTCATCCCTTGCACATTTTTCCAAGAGTCCGATCGCCAACGCATTGTTTTGTGCCTGTTTACTGATGAGCCAGGGTTTCTAAACTTGGCTCATCCTGCTGTCCCCCTTGTCTGTCTCTGTCTCGCCTGGCTAAGCGCAGATCGGCCCTGCTAGGGTGACATCCTGCCCCATCATGTCCTGACCCACTTTTGGCCAGGTCTAGTTAAGGCTTTTGCAACCCAATTCTATGGCACAGTAGCATTACTCTATTGTTTTAATCCACTTGTAAGCTGCTTGCTTTCATGCTTATATCACCTATAGAGCTCTGTACTTAAACAAAGATTCACCTACATGTTCGCCTTGCATGGAAACATGGTCCTTTGGAAAAAATAGAGCACAGATGATAGATTGTAATCTGATTACATTCCATTCACAGCAAGACATATCCCCACAAGAGAAATTTAATATCAAGAATGCCATTTAGCATTTCTGCTTTATTGAAGGTTTGCTTTGAAATGTTTAGCTGTTTATGTGCATTATTCTCAGCTAGCGCCTGTCTCTTTTGATTCAGAAAATTTCCATCCACTCTTCTGAATGAGTCTGTCAGAGCTTTGCCTGCAGTGTCTAATTCACTTACTCGGCTAGATGCTGCTTGCCAAAAAAGATGAAGAGTTATGGCCTGCTTTGGGGAGAGCAGCTTATCGTGCAGCATGCTGCTTCAAATGGCATTAATAAAAGACTGTACCATCACCACGTGACTCTGAGAGCCTATTGGAGAATTCTGGGGCTGGTTTCATTCACTGATCAGCAGGACACTCATTCACCCTCTTTCCTGCTGCAAGGTCGAGATGCTACCCCAGCAGCCCCCCTCCCCCATCCTGCTTCGCTCTGCCAGACACAGATGAATGTATAAGCGCATACTCTTACACAATGACCCTTTAGCGTATTTTACACTGCAGCAATAGCAATGCGTAATGACTCAGATCCATGCAGCAGCTGTGTGACGTTAATGGGAATGGTACAGTATAGTGTCACAGTCTGTGCGTATGTATGCTTGTTGCAATTGCATGCTAGTATGCTGGTTAATTAAGGTTTAATTTTTTTTAGGGTTGCCTTTTTGTGAGTGCAATTACAGGTTAAAAAAAACAACAAACAAATGTTACAAATGTCCACAATTGGATGGTAGCAATAGTTTTTGTGAGACAAGTCTACCTTTCAGCCAGATTATTTTGAGACGAAACATTGGTATTATTTGGCATTATATAACCTGTACACATCTTAGTTATCTACCCTATTACACCGTTTTTTTCCCCTTTACTATGGTGTGAATTCTCTCAACCTTTACTGGAGTATTTATGGAAACTTTATAAGATAGTCATCACAGTTGATGAAAAATGACATGCTGTAATAGTGTTGACAGAACAAGCAGTATGCTTTGCCAGCACCCCTCTTCCCTTTACTGTAAAGCAGGACATCAATAATGCTGCAGTTTCCTGTAACTCATTGCTTGTGAAGAATTCTCATCTGCAGTGGTTTGGTCCTGTTTGGAAAACAGTCTGAGTGATGAGTAAGGCTGCAGTTGATAATTTTGAATGTTTAAAAATGATGTGTTCACATTACAATTTATGTAAGGATTTGAAAGAAATAAGAAAGAAAGAAATCAGAAAAGAAACAACGGAAGCTGAAGTCGATTTGATAAGGTTTTGTGTTCAATCGATTCCCTACTGGACTTGGATATAATAAAATGTAACTAGATCCAAAAAATACAAACATCATTGTCTCAGCAATTTCGGTACATTTCCAACAAGCTGACAGAGTAAGTTCAAAGCTTTTATTAAGTCGTTACTTTATTTTAGAAAAAACCCATATAGTTGAGCATTTGTTGTTCTGACTGTGATAGCTTTTTGATAGCTGACAGATGGCAATCCTGCTGCTTTCTATTCCCTGGTGCGCTGCACACATATATTCAGGCATGCATGCCTAACATAGCAGTGCAGTTTTGCATATTGCAAAGCCCAGAAATATTTAGGACATCACATTTATATAAGGTCTGTGAATAGGCAAATTGTCCCCCTCCTCTCTCCAAGTTTGTAGTTCCAGGCAGTTCTGTCATTACAATGCACACTGTAGCAGTGAGCTCACACCATGGCAGTGGGTGGTATGGCATGCAGAGACCAAATGCTCTATTGTTGCATCTGTTCAATCGGGAGCTTGTTTTCTACCTTACCCCACGTCCATTTTACACCTATGCTCAGATGTATTCCTGATGGTTGAAGAAATTTTGCATCTTGCCTGTCTTGTCCGATGTTTACCCTGATGATGACTGTCTATAGAGAACCTTTTACTACTTACTGACCAGTACCTCTCTTTTTTAGGTGTGACATTTGGTCAAAAGAATTAAATCTGGTTAAGTACAGCAAATACTAGGTAAAGCACTGTACAAACAAAGTAGTGTTTGTACTATACTACATCAACACTGGAGGCTGTGTCTGCAGCATCCCTATAGCATTGCATTATAAAGCGGTTAAACTGGTTGGCCCAGCTATGGATAATAGGGACATGGAGGCTCTCAATATATTACAGGATGTTTTCCCAGGAGTTGGTTTCACCTACTTAAGCTCATACAAGCTATTCAGATGCTCCACACACATTTATTCAAAACTCACACTAGTTGTTGGAAAAACCTGGCTTGTTGACAAGCCTAATGGAAAGCCACAACCTGCTGCCGTTGTTCAAGCCTCCAAAACTGGGTATAATTAAGTAATCCCTTCAAGTTATCTTTTAAAAGATAGTACTTGTATTCGGAAGGTTAAAGTTAGGGTTCCAAACCTGTGTAAATGTAATGCATAAAGCTGTGTAAATAAGAACTTAACAGCAGTGGTTTTGTTTTGTTTTTTACGTTGCCTGTCAGTTAAGGGGAAAGCCAGAATTTTCAAGCTGCCTGCTCAGTAACATTCCTCCTGCTTCCCCCCCCATCCTCATTGATGACCTAGTTTAGAGTTTATGGCTTTGCTCTCTGAAATGAAAACCAGCCGAAAATTTCCTCTTCAAATGCTGTTCTTTACACCTCTGTCTCCAAAACCTGTTCATCTAAAATCATGTAAACAAATGTTGGAAATTCCTTTGGTGTCAGGATCCCTTTTTCTGTAGCATATTGTGTGTTTGACAACCTGTTTCATGAATGAACGGGACATTATCTATCATTAGGCAGTGCTGGCTCACTAATCTGTTGGCCTAATAGTCTCACAAATGTTCTTGTGACCTCAATTTCCACCAGACAGCATCAGAATATCCTCTCTACGAGTGACATCAAAGTTGACCTAGTCATTCAAATAAATGAGTGGCATATAAATGGTGGATGATGCCCCCCAAAAACAAAACAAATGTTGCTGGAATGTGTGCAGGATACAGTCCTTTTTTATTAATGCTGTTTGAATCTCCACCACTGTAACCACGTTCCTAACAGGTCAAGACCCAGGGTTGCCTGAGGTGGTGGGTGGGAACTCTTAATGATTTTAGCCACCGTGCATTGGCTAAATGACGTCACACCCCTGCCAGCAGCACTCACTGAATGCTAGGTTTGTTTGTATCTGACGTCAAGAGTGGTGTGCAGTTGTTATTCAAAATGTACTGGGTCTTTTAAGAGCAGTTTCTGAGAAAGCCTTTGGCAGCACTCCTGATAATGTAGCCTGTTGTTAGTTGTCAGACACTGGGCCTCATTTATCGGTGTGTCTGCGCACATTTGACACTTAAAGATACTGATATGTTACAGGGGAATTGTGTGAGTGTTTTAGAAAGCACATGCTGGTATGTTGGTGTCTCCTCTGTGTACTACAGTACTGGTTTATTATAGAGGCCATATGTGTCCTGACTCATCTGTTTGCCCCAACGCTAACCAAGGGCACAGTTTGTTCTGCTTTCAAACATTTGAATGATGGAAACCAGGAAGAGAACACATCAGGATTTCCTTACAGAACTCTGAAGTTAGTCACTTTTCTCTTTCTGAATTTCCTTTTAGTACTTCGGAAATGCAGCCAAATCATCTGCTGCCTCTCAGCTTTTCCGTGCTTTGTTTGCCGGCATGTTTTTACATAATATCTAAGCCGTTCTCATCAAGTATCTTAATCTTTTAAGTGCCCCTGACCAAAATGTTCCCAATTTCCCAGCCGCCTATAGCCTGCTGATAAAAATAGCAGAGGTTGACCTCTGGGCGGCTGCTGTCTCTATTACACAACCATTTTCATAAGCTCAAGAGATGTGACACTTCTACCAAGGAAGTTGGAAATGTCTCCAGTCACTGTTGATCCAAGGAGACCTACAGGAAAAGGATTTTTGACTTAACCATTGCAGATTGGGTCACATCTAACTGTCAGCATTGACTTTATAAGCAAATAGCATAATCTTTGATTCAAGACACCGGAGAAGTGGAACCACTGTTTTTTAAAACCTTCTATAGCCTGGCAGCAACAGGAATTTAGTCTTGTCTAACAAATAATCGGTAACCTTGTGTGTTTGTGGCACTAGTTGTCTCATTGTCGTTCATGTGAGGGCTTATAAAACTTTATTTACCAGAACATTTTCGATCAAGTTTGTTCATGTCTCCCTTTAATTCTTGTGAACAGCTGTAAATTGGTAGGAACATTGCATCAGAGCTTCGGTTATGTTACAACAGTATAACCCCTTTAGGGGAAGGCGTTTCTTAGTTCTTGTACAATCCAGTACAAATATTTTGTGGCCTTGCACCACCTCCCTACTCTAACCACAGTCATGTTATATGTTATGCCACCTCTGTGTGCAGTGAATATGTCATGTGTATACAGTACATACAGATGGATGAGTTCCTTTACTATTCATCTCGCACTTCTTTGCTTTAAATGTTAGTTCAGTGTTTTTTGCGACTCTTAATATGACTTAGCAGTTATCTTACCAGACCCTGTTTCTGCATGTTTATTGTAGTTGATGAATAAAGTGTTAGTGCTTATTGGTACTTAAAGTGCTCTGCTATTTTGGTTCTCAACCCTTAAAAGGAAAACCAGGTCAACTACTGACACACCTTGTGCAAGCTCATACCTGCTCCTTAATGTTTATTTGCATTAATATTACAAGAATAACTGAAGCTTGTGACCTGGTATTATAAAATCGCATTGACATTAGGACTGTGACCATAATTGGCACAAGACATGAAAGATTAGAGGTTTTGTTGTTTTGTGTATCCTTCCTTGCTAGGTTGACCGTATCAAGTGAACCAATGTAAAACCAATAACGAATAATGTTTATGATGAGATGGAGTTTTTCAGTGCAATAAAGTACATTGATTTTAATGCAGCAATGATTGTTTTCTCTGTTTATAGGTGTTATGTGAACTTAAATAATGAGAAACTGGAACTCACAAACAGCCAGGTTCAGGTGATTCTGGCTGTGTAACACCTTCAGAGTTACTAACAGAGCTGTGAAATTGGTGAGATTGGTGAAGCTTGGGTCAGAGCAGTTCTCCATCATCATTGTTTTGATTTCACTTGCCGCTGCTGTCGCTGACCGTACACAGTGTCTGACGCTTATTTATTTATTTAAAAAAAAAAAAAAAAATTTTGGCCTTATTTATAGAGACAGTGAAAGGGGGTGACAGAGGGGGAGACATGCGGTAAAGGACCACGGGTCGGATTCGAACCCAGGTCAGCCGCGGCAAGGACTGAGCCTCTGTGGTACGCGCTCTACCAGTAGAGCTACTGGGACGCCCCCTGACACTTATTTTTAATGTACAAACGTCGCTTACAGTACACAAAGTGTCAGTTGCTTTTTCTAAACTATCAGAAGTTGCTTATTACACAGAAAAAGTCTCAACATTAACATACTGTATTGCGTGATCGTGTTAACAGTGTTAAATTGCAATGTTAATGGATGCTAGTTGTTGATTGCTCGCACTGTGCTTTATCAAGAGCAACAAACATTGTTAACAGACTAAATTTATCTGTTGGACAGAATATGTAACATAACACAACTTTGTAATGTTATGTGTTTAGACAAGGACCTTTGCGCCATCATTTGACCACGACTGCAGATAAGAATTTTTTTCAATTATATCACCAGATTTTGGGTGGATGCCCACTTAAATTTTGAGTTTAAATTGGTATGTGGTCAGTGTTGGTAAATCCTAGTACGCCCTTTATCCTGTGTTTGTGTGGATTGTACAGCATTTTTTTTAAGTTTGCTTTTTTAAAAGCAATAAGTTCAAGCAAGATAATAGGTGGGCTTCCCGCCAGCATCCTTGTTTTCTAGCCCAGTGGTATGCACATAGTCTTAAAATGTATTATGTATCCCCTCGGAACTCCTGGATTTCCTGTACCTCACTTCCTGAGCAAAATAGATGTTGTTTTCCATACCCATGCCTTTATCCACATTGTCTGCTATCCAAAGGGAGAATGGTTTCTGTGTTTTCAGGAAAGGATTAAATCACCATGTATTGTTTTTGTATTTTCTCTCATGCCTCCCTGGAAAGCACATAAAATCTCTAGCCAAATTCCAGGACCCATTTGTCATGGCTTGGCTAGTTGAGGTGTGTCTGAATCTTATTAACATGGAGGTTGGAGGATGTTCTTGCCCAGTTGTTTGAGCCATCCTGGAAACTTGGATTGGTGGACATTTGTCATATTTATGACTGTGTCGGCCTGCTTAAGCTTTCCAGGGAAGAGTTGATGCAAAGGGCAAAGGAATCGGTGGAGTCTGTTTACCATACCTGTGTGTATTGATGTGGTATCAATGGCGGTACCATATCCCAAAGACTGATCTCAGAGCACATGAGGTGATTCGAATTTTGCCGTTGGCAATTGTACAGTTTATTGTTGTTACACTGGATTTTTGTTAATTTGTTGGCATGTACCTGGCAATGTTACGTAATGTTGATCCATTATCAGGAGGTTCTGGCAATGTCATATCCCCCAGGTTATCAGCACCATTTATCTCAGTGAATAAAGAAAGGAGAAATATTGATAATTGAATACTCTTAAGAAGTGTTCTACACTGTTTGCAAACACTGCATTGTAAGTCAATATAGACAAGAGTAATTATCTTGTTTAAAGTCAAATACCTGAACCTGAATATTTACTTTGAGTCATGCACTTCACGACATCATGTATGACTGGAAGAGAGTTTTCCAGTGGATCAAAGGAGACAAATGTAGAGTAGTTCCTGTAGAAGGTGAGCTGAGACATCCTGGAGCTACTTCAGTGTTAAGGTTTATCTACCAAAACAAGTTTTAATGTAAATAAAACTGTGCGGTGCCTACTTTCAAAGGTTTACGATCAGTGCCAAAGGGCCAGGGGTTCATTTGAGAAATGGCAACGATGTATGTGGTAGCAACAATGTAGTTTGATCAAGGGACTGATGTAACATTCAGTTATACAGTTTATATATATACACACACACAGTGTTTCATGTGTGCTTGCCATAGTGTGACTAAATTGGTAACCTTACTAAATATTGCAAACTTTATGTAGCTTAAAGTTTTTGGGCAAAATTCACATGTGTAATGTATAATAGATTTGTCAGCTGGATGACCAGTGTCATGTGAGCTATTGTGTAAGTGATTACTGTAGCTGAGCAGTTTGCCCTTACATTACCTTTTTGGGGTATCCTGACCTTCCTGTTTCCTGTTTTTAACACTGGTATGAGAAGGCTCTTAGTGCACAAAAGGCATCTAAAAGTTGGGTTGTTTGTTTTGTTTTGTGTGTTTTCATTATGCAGAACAAGGTGTGTGTGGGGCATTTTTTGTTCCTCTTACAAGCTCATGCAAAGTAAATGTTTTTGTACAGTTTGTAAGTCCATTCTTTTTACCTGCGCATGGCATTTGTGGTTGAGGTTGTTGTTGATGTATGGTTGTTTTTAATGGGCTAAATGTGTTTACAGTGACAGTGCTGTTGTGCTGACTGCAGTACAAAGCCTGCGCCCAGTGTTCCAGAGCATCAGGGCTGAAAAACAGAGCTCAGCATTCAGTCAGTCAGTGGACAGTGGGCAGCCGAGTGGCTCACAAGCCTTGGCAGCCGTATGCCAGGAGCTGCTGAACCCTACTAACTGCCTACTCACACACAATACAATAGCCACTGTTGCTGATCAACATACTAAAATGTCTACACCTACCTTGTGGATGTTTCATTGTTTTGAAGTTCTTTGAGCAAGGCAGTTCTGTTCAAACTAAACATATAAATCAAACAATTATTTTGACAATTAATAGATTAATCAGTACAAGTGGCTCTGGGACAGTTATCATATTTCTACCGCTGACACGAACTAAAAGTCTTGTGAGAAGCACTCGCTCTTGCACAGTCTGTCCCTGCCCTCATCTTCCGGACTCTCATATCTTCAGGCCTTCTGCATATTTGGTCTATGTCCCTGTTGATGAAATTGTAGATTTGCACTAACACATTCATCTTGGTGGTTTTCTTTGTCTTTCTTAACACTTGTGTTTGCTTTCCTTTTACTTTTTAAATCTTCAATATGCACCTATTGCTCCTTTACTCTAATATTAATGCTTTCATTTATATCCAGAAAACTTAAGTTTCAGGAAGGTGTTTGAAATGAGGAAATGTCCTGTTGGTTTGTGCAGAAAGGCTACATGACATAACAGTCTCAGTCTAGCTCCATGTTATGAGTAACTTAGGCCATCTCCAGCTCACGTTATCATGAAAATCACCCTGTGGTGGCGGATAGTGTTGCGTTGACTTACCAGTCTGGTCTGATGTTTAGACTTTACAATTTTGCAACCACGCCAATCAGATTCAAGATGTGTGAGCGGTGATAAAGAAAAGGAAGAGTTGGGTGCTGCTGCTGCTGCACACTCTGCCAGGCAAGGCCATGTTGCATAACAGCTGGCTGCCCTCTACGCAGGAGCTGGATTTGTCTGTGTTTTGCATTTAAGAGAACACATAATTTGGAGGCTCTGCGTGAACCTTTGGCACACAACTTTTTTTTGTATATTGAGCCCTGTTTTGTAAAGTTAAAAAGTGCTTTATTTGAGTCTTGGCCAAACTCAGAATGGAGCAGAGTTGAAGGACCTTTTGTTTGGCTTCTCACTTGTTTGCTGCATACAGCTATTCTCAGCCCACCTATTCAAATTCTTCACTCCTTCTTGGCTCAATAATTGCATTCTTCCAGACTATGTGAACTTTTTT
Organism: Hypoplectrus providencianus; assembly: GCA_028566105.1. Taxonomy (NCBI): domain Eukaryota; kingdom Metazoa; phylum Chordata; class Actinopteri; order Perciformes; family Serranidae; genus Hypoplectrus; species Hypoplectrus providencianus. The sequence goes on along the minus strand of JAOWBC010001255.1, from coordinate 26,244,091 downwards.
GTAATTAGTTTTATACAAGCAGGCATTACAAGACTTCTAGACTTGCCGTGTATAACTGTGTGGTGTTTGAAAGAGGGTTTTATCCTTGACCTATCAAGTGTATTTATTGAATACATCCAATGTTTTCTAAATAAAATCTTTTCCAAAGGTTTTCTTAGAAACCTTAACAAGAATGCCATGTTTAGGAAGTTTATTGAAAACATAAATCCCTGCAAAAAAACTCAGTTTGCACTGAGTTTTAATCCAAGCATATTTAAAAACTAAATAATTAAACCGGCTTCTGCACAGCATGTACAGAGAGTTATTGAAATTATTTTTCTTTTGTCCAAATCACTAGAATGAAACTTGAAGCCTAAAACATGCCTTGCTAGGTTGCAAGCCATGTTGTTTGTTGAAAGTTCTGCTCCACCCTTCTTTTCAGGCTTATGAACGCCGGTTCCCCACTTGTCACCTTATCCCTATGTTTGTGGCGAGTGACGTGGTGAAAGAGGAGAACAGTGAGGACGGTTCCACCAACAAGGTCGAGCGCCGCTGTGCTCTGGATGTTGATGCCCCACGCCTGCTCAAAAGGGTATGTTTGTCAATGTTAGTGGTGTAGAGGACCATAGTTGATCCTTGGATTGAGGGCACATTGTAATAGGGCTTTAACATTTTAGTATCCTGTATAACTCCAACCTTAAGTTTTATTGATTGTCAATATTTGTCAGTGACTTTGAGTGTCATATTATTCCCTCTACATTCAGTACATTGTTATGATGTAGCCTTATACGAGTGTCTCATTTCAGTGTTGTATCTTGTAACATGAGCGATTGTGTGTGTGGTTTCCAGATTGCAGGTGTGGACTATGTCTACTTCATCCAGAAAAACACGCTGAACCGAAAGGAGAGGACACTTCACATTGAGTCACATAATGAGACCTTCTCTAACAGGGTCATCATCCATGAGACCTGCTGCTATTCGGTCAGTAGCATACACACCCAAGTGCTGTTTACTGCAGTCTGTTACCCAAAAAGCAGCTTAGAACACACAAGTGTGTGTTTTGTAGTACAGATGGCCCAAGAGAGAGCAGTTTTATGCAACACCTAACCAGCTGAAATCTACAGAACCACACATCTACAGTATTCCCACAGACAAATGAGCAAACATACACGCATTCTGTAAATCTGTTGTTCAGCTGCTGAATGGCAAACTGCCGCCAGCAAACCCATGTTAATGTTTGTGTCTCCTCTAATCTCCTCCCTGCTTCCCTGAACAGAAAGCCATGTTGCGACTAGCACTAAGCATGTTGCTAGCTCTCTCAGCCTTTTTCTCTCTCTGAATTATTCAGTCCGCTCACATTCTGCCTGAATGCTCACAAGTACTGATCTGAAACCAGCATGTCCTGGCTTTTCTCTCAGCCTGACTTCTGTGTGCTGCGTGCTTAATTCTGACTTCCGATCTGCCTTTTCATGAATGGATGTGCTCAGAGTTAATGAGGTCAAGCACATCATATTAGCCTCCAACCAACTATGGCACAGAGTTTCTTGCTGTACTAACAGTAACTAGGATGGACAGTTCAATTAGACCGAGCTAATGGACCTGGCTAAAGCTGAAATATTTTGGTAGCCAAGGGTAAACAAGCTACCAGCACTTGTACAGTCCTTTTACCATTTAGTTTATTGTCATGTATGACAAAGAAAAATGCGAAAAAATGAGTTTAGGGAGCATGAAACTAACATATGTTTGATTTTTTATTTTTTTATTTTTTTATTAATTAAGTGCTAAAGGGATTAATAAATTATCTAAATTGATGCTGGTTCCTTTAGTGTTAATCCATTATTCAGGCAATGGCACCTAAAAATTCAAAATTTTGGTTTGTTTCATTTTATATCAAGCACCATGTAAATCTGCTGTTGCAGAGTGAAAGTTGGATCAAAAGCTAAATTATGTGCTTTGTTTGAGTTCTTGTTATGGATTCTAACCACAAATAATGCTGATTTTTATTTAGTTTTGTATAAAGAGTGTTGTCTTTAATATTGCCTCTCTGAATGTTGGTAACATATGTGTCCTTGTATGTTTATGTGCTGTCCTTTTTAAGCTCCACACTGTTGATGTGTAAAGGGTTGGCTAATTTTATATGGACAGACTGACACACACACTCCTACTCACAGCGCACAGTGTGAAAATTGCTCTCTGCGTGCGTCATCATCAAGGGAAGCTGGGTGTGTGGTTACTATAGTAACCTGTTCTTCATGTTTCTGCATTGGTATATAGTATAAAATACAGTACGTATTTGTGTGTGTGTGTGTACAGGTTCACCCGGAGAATGAGGACTGGACGTGTTTTGAACAGACCGCCAGCCTGGACATCAAATCCTTCTTCGGCTTTGAAAGCACAGTGGAAAAGATTGCTATGAAGCAGTATGCCAGCAGTATCAAAAAGGTGTGTGTGTGTTGGTACACCTGATCTGTACATGTACATGTCTTGCTTGTACTTTTTGTTTATACACAGAGACATAAACTCACATTTGACAGTTTGCTGCAGGACATTCATCTGCTCTATGAAGTTTGGAGCATCATGAGTCAGTTAGTCCATCTCATGCTGTTATTGCATAAATACACTTGCATAATCTCTTTGAGTGGACAGGGGTCTTCTACTGTGGGCCCAGTGAGTCATCTGCCTGCTTTAGGATGGATACAGGCAATATTGGATGCATTCCCTATTTTTTCTCCCTGTTTCTGTTTTCTGACAATTCAGTTAGAAATACTAATCAAATAGGCAGATCTTTAGCTTTCGTTTAATGTATTTTGTTTGTTTGCATTCCAAACACTGTGTACTTAGTACATATACAGTGTCTTTTGCTATGTTTGCCATGATTCTCACCCTTCATTCTTTCTCTTCTTTACAGGGAAAAGAAATCATTGAGTTCTACCTGAAGGAGCTACAAGACGAAGGGATCACTAATGTGCCACGCTGGACTCCCTCCTCCCTTCCCCTACCTCTCCCCAGACCAACCAGCCTCCTCACCAGCCCACCTGTCCTCCCCAAACTGGCAGTCACGCCCGCCGTTTCTATCCCGCTGCCCACTGATGCCAGGGACAGCGCCGCTCAGGACACAAAGCAGGACACCAGCACGCTTCAGGCCGACAGCCTAACTGAGATCCTGGCTGGTACACCTGAAGGTCTGTTCCTAAAGATTGAAATATACAATCCAGCCCAGTTTGCATTTTAGTTTGTTATGGAGGGCATATTTAAGAGCAAAGGTTGAAAAAAATTTATTCTGCGAAAGCTGGTAAACCTTAATAGGTCCTGATGTGACAAATTACAGAATGCTATGGGCTTTTGGTTTTGTTAAACGTGCATTTGACACTTTAATGAATAAGGTGTTGTTGTATTACAGATAAATTGGATGCAGATTATATCAAACGCTACCTTGGCGACCTTACCCCCCTGCAGGAGAGCTGTCTGATCAGACTTCGTAAATGGCTGCAGGAGACGCACAAGGGAAAGGTAACTGTTTAACAGTTTCTGTTATAAAAGAATAAAGCACAATAGTATGTTTAGGTGCTGTATGTTGAACTTTGATGACCTACTGTCCACCTCTGTATTTAATCATTCTCAGTAGCAGCTGCAGAGATTGTTGGAGATTTTTGGAGATTTATAATTTGTCTTTTGTAAATGCATTATTCTCAAATTGAGTAATAAGGTACAGCTTAACGCTCTCCCCTTATGATTCAGATCCCCAAGGATGAGCACATACTGCGTTTCCTGCGTGCCAGGGACTTCAACATGGACAAGGCGCGGGAGATCCTTTGCCAGTCGCTGACATGGAGGAAACAGCACCAGGTGGACTACCTGCTGGAGACCTGGACCTCACCACAGGTCCTACAAGACTACTACACTGGTGGCTGGCACCACCATGATAGAGGTACGGCCTGACCGATGTTTCCAGTGTATGCATTTAAATTGAAGGGGACATATTATATTCTTATACCATTTTATTCACCTTATTGATTTGTTGTGGATTGGTTGTGATGACTTCATTTACAATGTGGGACCTTAGTCTTCTTACAGTGGGACACTTTCACATGTGCACACTTACAAAAGTTCATGTATGCAAATGATTTACATAGGCTGTCCTAGCTGGCTATACTTGGGTTGTTTACTAGAGGAAGAGCTCAAGTTTCTTAAAGAATCAAGTTACACACTCCACATGCACTAAAGCCATTCTTAGCAACCCACAGCCATTCAAGTAAATTAAACTTGTCAGCGCTATTTGCTCACCCAAATAGCTTAAAACACACTCACACGCAGTCACATTCTTTATTTTGATACATGCTGAGGACTCATTGTTTGGAACACAGGGTGACAGTATAAATTAAATTTAAATTACCACATGTTCCCACATCAGTGAGTAGTCTCTTCCCATTTAAAGGGTTCCTCAAGTATGTAAATGGATCAACAGAACAACAAGATAAAAGCATTTCTCAATGTCTAAAATTCCTTATTGTGTTACACAACAGCGGAAAGACTGTGCAAACATTTCCATGTTCCATGTGTCCCTGTAGAGTGTAAATCAGGTTATAAATCATGAAAATGTTTTTTTTTTTTTTTTTTACACCTCTAGATGGTCGTCCTCTGTACATCCTGAGGTTGGGCCAGATGGACACCAAAGGACTGGTCCGTGCTCTCGGAGAGGAGTCTCTGCTCAGACATGTATGTGACACAACTTGAAACACATTTGTCTGCTTGCATGTGTCAGTGTGTATAGATATAGGTTGATTAGTTTACAGGTCACGCAGTTGGTGGCTGGATTACAGTTTAGGGAATTAATGTGCACCGGCATGTCCTGACAAGTGTATTAACAGCAGGATGCATACAGTACAGTACATATATAAATAGTGTGCTTAATTTGGCACTCACGTTAAGCTCAGGTTACAAGTATGAGAGTCAAGTGCTCGATAGACCACTGAAGTCATGTCATGTCATTCCAGGTGCTGTCTATCAATGAGGAGGGTCTGAGACGCTGTGAGGAGAACACCAAGGTGTTTGGTCGACCAATCAGGTATAATTATCCGAAATTTATATATATTAATCCTTATTTATGGCACAAGGATAATGCATATTTATCAGCAAAAGTATGTTAAAGGTTCATAATACACTGCAGGTTAATAAAAATTCAGGATTAATTTAATGGCGAGGATTTAAAAAGTCCCCTTTTGGAATACTAGGCAGCAACCAAGTTTCAGTGATGAGTGAGTCCGGCAGAGAACAACCTCCCCCAAAATGGAAAGAATGCACCATGCTCTTTGAGTTCATTGATTCAGATGATGATGGAGAGAGTGAGAGGAGAGAAACGGACAAGGCATCTGTCATTTGTCAGTCCTGTCAAACAGTAGGAGGTGGCTGGGATAAGAACCACGCAGGAAGGCATGTGAACTATGAATGGCTTTTAAGTCACAGCCCTCAGCCGGCACAGACAGAGGGAGGGGGAGGATGTAGAAGAGGAAGAGGAGGAGAGGGTTCAGAATTAGGAAGCATTGCCTTCACCACTTAAGCTGTACTTCAGGATGACAGGTGCTAAGTGGTCGGAAGCAGGCTGTGGCCCAGTTGTGTGCTAGGGTGTGTTTGTGCCGTGCGTTTATCCACTCTCTAATCCTCTCTTTTCTCCTGCTGTAGCTGCTGGACGTGTCTGGTTGATCTGGAGGGGCTGAACATGCGTCACCTGTGGCGACCGGGAGTCAAGGCGCTTCTGAGGATCATCGAGGTAGTGGAGGCCAACTATCCAGAGACTTTGGGACGGCTGCTTATCCTAAGAGCTCCCAGGGTTTTCCCTGTCCTCTGGACACTGGTAAGAATCAGGACAGAATACTTTCTAGCACAAATAATCTGGCATTACTACACACAGTACTAGGTGATAGGGAATTGAAAGATGTTACTAGTTTATGGTCCACCCTCCTTTACACATGGAGACATCTCAAATATTAATTTATAACAGCACAATAAAACAACACTAGTGTGTGGTCAATCTAGTACATCAGTGTTCAATCACTTAAACACACTGCTCTGCTGCAGTCATAGCTGTACATTCATACATTTGGATCGATGGAATAACAAGGATTTGTTCTATTTGTTGTGCACATAAAACATACCCACATCTGCCTCCGCCCTTAGGTGAGTCCATTCATTGATGAAAACACCCGCAAGAAGTTCCTCATCTATGCAGGCAATGACTACCAGGGTCCTGGAGGGCTGGTGGACTACATAGACAAGGAGATCATCCCTGACTTCCTGGCAGGAGAGTGTATGGTGAGTGACAGTTGAAGCTTATCATTTTGAATTTGAACTTTCAGAGACATGACACCATTCACCTTGATATGTCCTTTGCTGACCTAATTCTGTGTATGGCTTTGTGCGCATGCTCCACAGTGTGAGGTACCAGAGGGCGGCCTGGTCCCTAAGTCTATGTACCGAACAGCTGAGGAGCTCGAGAACGAAGATGTCCGCCTGTGGACTGAGACAATCTACCAAAGCGCCAGCATCTTTAAGGGAGCTCCACATGAGGTGACGCTTAACTCAGAGTCACAAAATGAGAAGAAATGATTGAATCCTGTGGTGATGATTTAGATGAGTATGTAGGCCAATACAGCAGAGAGCTGCCTGGGTCTCAGATGGAGGTTTTGTGGAAAGGGCTGCCATCTGGTGGTTCTATGTGGTAGAGGACTTCCTCGTGGTTTTGAATTTCAGATGTGGAACAAATGTGGCGTGGCTCTGTAACATAATCTGTCTGCAGCGAAATACAGTTTAATCATGTTACATGATTTATACCCAAAGGCAGAGCTACATCGTCACACATAATCACCCCTCTGGAAATGGTTTGATTTCATGGTAATGAGCCTGTCACAAGCAGATGTCCCGTTTTCTGTCGCTGCTCTTTGTCACTTAGAGTGTGTGCTTTGCAACATTTAGCTGTTGCTTAACTCT
>JAOWBC010001255.1:26155936-26199510 GCA_028566105.1 Hypoplectrus providencianus | reverse complement strand
CTGTGTCCCTGGGTGGCAGAGGAAGAGAAATAGAGTTTCTGTCTCAGTCAAAGTGAGAGAAGAGAGACATGAAAGACAGATCAGCAGGAGAGGAGATGAAGAGATCTGAACAGAGGAGGGAAACAACAGGGGTGCAGGCAGAGGGAGGGGAGGAGCAGGAGTGAGGAAAAATCAATGCCTGTATAAGAGAGAAAAAGAAAGGAGTGAAGGCCAGAGGATAAAAACTTCTCAGTGGTCCAAGTGACGGAGTGGTGAGCTGGTTGTTTCTGGATTGATTTTTTTTCACTGCTACTGATTGATTTTATTGCTGAACAGCTGTGTGATTTTCATTGATACCCAAACTTTAGTCAGATCCTTCCTACAGGTGATGACAGCAAAAACAAAACAAAATCCACAGCCATCATGCATTTCTTTGCATTGCCGTCCGTCTGACCTCCCATCCCAACTTACATCACAGTTTGTAGTGTTAAATCAACGTCTATGATTGACCTTTATAGGATCAAAAAACCTCATCAGCTTGCTGGACTTCTATCACTGTCAGTAGAAGTTATACATGTTTACCTACAGGATCTCCAACCTAAACGACAGCATAGGTCGTTTGTCACTTCCACCCATCATGACCCATCAAAATGATCAGCATATTTGGCACAGGGTAACTCCCAGTAAGGTATTATAAAAGACCCTTTAAAAAGTGAATAAACTACAGTTAATAAATGTCCGTAAATGCCTGTAGATTTTAGGTTAAACAATTCCTCTATTAATTTCCCAATAAGGAAATTCAACCTCTGCATTTAACAAGTGACATGTTCTCCCTTCCTGTTGTTTCCTTATATATTTCTCCAGAACCCTGCATCCTCTGAAAGGATACGCTAGTATAGCTAATGGGTGGATAGATTTCAAACATGCATTTCATTTTAACACTAACTGGTGCATTACTGTTAAACAGTCTGCATTTTCACATGGTCAACTGTCAACAATCCATCAGGAAAGTCTTCAGTTTGTTTCAATCAACTTCATGCTGTTATACAAACTTTACTGGCCTATTCAGACACATTTGTAAAATGTCATGGAGCACGTTGTAGATGCAGTCGGTCCAAGGCTGGAGCGATGAGCTCTGTTGGGAGCAGACACGCTCATTAAAAAGTTATAGTGATACAAGGACACAGCTTGTTGCTGCAGGTACTATTCAGCTCAGTATTAACGGGAGGACTGAGCTGCAGAGGCAGTGAACGCTTCATCACCATCCTCTGTCCCCTCTTCACCACTGCTATGTATGTCACTGACTTAAACACCAACAACCCATCCCACCCCCCTTCATGGTCATTTAATTAACCTGTTAAGATTCATTTATCGATCACAACATCAAACTTTGGATAGCTTATTTAGTCTGAATGATGAAGTTCTATTTTTACAGAACCGAACAGTTACCTGCTAAGACTTTGTTAACAAATATACACCAATTAGTCAAATTGTTCAGTGCAGTTTTTCTTCAATTTTGAAAATATAACCTTGAAAATACATGTTTTTTTTTTTTTTTGGTTATTTCTTATCATTGACATCCATTTAGCAGAAATTCTAAATTCAGATTGGGTTATTTGAAAGACTAAATAGTAGGAGTTTCCTCTCCTCAAGGTTACTAGGCTCCATGTTTCTCACTAGAGCTTCATTTATTAATTGGTTTAACTTGTTAGGGTTTTTTCAGTGTATTTCTCAAGTTTTACTTAACAACAGTAAAAGGTTATATGTTGATGATAAATGCTAAGAGGTCATTTAAAGGAACACAAGTTAGGACAGTCACAAGTTGAGATGAAAGGGTGGACTGGTGTTTTTGGCCTGGTGCTTGTTTGCCGTCTCAGAGAAATGTTTTATTTATTATTTCAAAATGTGCATAGTCCTGCTCTGAGGTTTAAGTTTATCTTTTATATTTTAATGGTACAAATCAGTCACACATTCCAAAAAGTTGGGACACTGTCTTAAACATAAATAAACAGAATGTAATATATTATAATGTTTCACAGCATCCAAACTTTTCTGGAACAGGGGTTGTAGATTTGGGTCAGCCCTGTCTGTGTGTGTGTGTGTGTGTGTGTATGTGTGTGTGTGTGTGTGTGTGTGTGCGTGTGTGCGCTGTTCTGAGTCCTGCAGGACTGTAGCCTGTGGACCAGGCGCTCGGCCCAGACTGACCCAGACTGTGGAGCAAACAGTTCTGACGCCAACTCTGCTTCTAGGGGACGGTAAATAAAACATGTTCAGGTGACTCAGGGGCAGAAAGCTTTAATGATATTTTTTCCTCTCCATCAGTCTTTAGTTCTCTGTGTCTCTGCTTCCAAGTTTTCTTTCACACATACACAGAGAATCAAAGCCACTGTAGACAATCAAAGGATATGGGTGGCATGGCAACATTCTCCCTATTTAAGTCAGTGTAGCATCAAAATGTTTTTGAAGCTGCTGGTTTTTAGTAAAGAAGCTACATTATGTTGCTTTTTAGCTTTTTGTGGAGAAATAAAGGTGGATGCTGCTGTTTAAAACCTTTCAAAGAGAACATTCCTGGATTTTCATTTCTTGTTGTAAAACCAAACTTGTGGCATTTCTGGAGGTTGTTTCTTAAATAAAGAATAGCAAATACATAGTCTATTCAAGCTGGCAATATCTAATCAACCGTTTTTTTGTGATGCATTTGCAGACTGTGATACTGCCATAAAACAGCCTTTTCCTCAGACCCCTAAATCCTTGCATCCAATACAGATTACCAAAGTACAAATGTTCATGGATGTTCATGCACATACACAGATATTGTTCTTTTTAATTGTATATCAAAATTGAAGATGAAAATACAGCTAAGCCATTTTCCCTGTTTAAGGACTCCCCTAGGTATATCTTCTGCTGTTTCCTTTTCTTATTTGTTCTTGCCTTACTTTCCTCACTTATTGTCCCCTCATTTGTTGTGGTATCACTGCTTGGCTTCATCTGAATGTGCTTATAATATATTCAGCCCTCTCTAATCTGTTCTGTATGACTTCTCCCTCATCTGGCAGTAAGATGAAATCACTGGCGCTCTGCTTCTTGTTGGGATAATAACAGATGGAGCCATTAGTATTTTTGAACTAGTGAAGGACAACTTTCAGCCAAGAGGGTTTTTTTTATTTATCATCTTGCTGGCATTCCTAGTATTCATGTTTTCAGCCTTTTTTTTTTTTTTCGCCGCTTTTTATTACTCGACCCTCAGTTACCTTGATGCATCTTCCCCTCCATGCGTTCCTCCCAGTGGAGAGAGCTTCACAGTATGCCTGGGGCAGCTGCCGCCATAGTACAGTTACAGTGTGTTTGTGTGTGTACAGTATCTGTGTGTGTATTTGTGTATTTATGCGGTGAAGTGGGGGATTAGCAGAGGAGATGATAGGGAAGGAGATAAATTGCAAAAAGGTCAGAAAGTGTAGGGTTGGAGAGGGTGTGTATGCTGATTTAAGGGGCTGGGAGCACAGAGGGAGATAAATCAAAAGATGGTTTGAAAGTTAAAGGGTGGGCGGGAGCAAGAGGGAGAGTTGACATCATTGGACTGTGAAAGAGTTGCATTCCCCGTATCGGCATTCTGTCATCTGTTTCCACACCGAAGGAGATACAAATTACACAGAAGCGAGAAAAAAGGGAGAGGAAGAAGTGTGTGTGCACATTTGCAGAATAAACCCTTAAAGACAGACTCCCTGGGATGAGAGGGGAAGGAAGAGGAGGAGGGGGGTGATGTGGAAGGAGCGTTCAGGGAGCTTGTGTGGAAGTGGAAGCCTGCAGATAGAGGAAAGACCTTTCCCTCTCCCCTCCCCTCCCTCTTTCCCTTCTTCATCTATCCTCTCGACTGTCTGTCCGAGGCAGCGGAGGAGAAACCGCATCCATTTCATCACGCCCGGCCTCACACAGAAAAACCCCTCAGTGTCGTGTTTTGCGCGGCCTCGCCTCCCTCTGCCAGAACGCCGCCAATGCGCCGCTCAAGTGTTGATAAATTGCCACCACCTGCCTCATTTTTCACCAGCGCCGCCTCGTCGTCAAACGCATACGCACTGACACAAACCCCCCGTGCACTCCTCAGCGATAACAAGAACAATCGCTGAGCCCCGGGAATGAGAGATGGGAAGACATAGGGAAAGGAAAATGGGTTGGTGAATGTGGTCGGGGTCTGCGGAGGGGGCAGATGGAGAAAACAAGAGGCAGCAAACATTGCTCCATTTAGTTTTTGACAGACAGGTACGGGCGTTTGCAAATGACAAAATCCCTGTGCTTTGAAGAATAAGAGCTCAGAATGATTTCAGTTGAATAAAGTTGATATACATATTACAGATTACTGATGGATTTATATGTCTATATCACAGTTTGTGGAATTTTAATTATAGTGTAATACATTTTATTTATCATTTATAATAATGTTACATTTTCTTTCATTCATTAATAAAAGCAGCCATCCAAATACATTCCCAGTAATGTCAAGAATCACTTTATAATCCCAAAATAAATACATTCAAGTAAGTAATTTTCACAATATTGGCCGCCATCTCAGTTTCCCATGAGTTTTGCCCTCTTTTCTTGTCATTGTATTGTCGTAACAATGCCGTCATTTCCAGCAGTCTTGATTGTAATTCACACCCAGAGACAGTTGTGTCAGAGGTGTTGAGTCACACCATAGATTCATGTGGCATACTCCTGTTTCCAGACAAACACATCGCTCCAGCAGGAGGAGGATGTGATGGTGACTCAAAGCAGTAGAAAGACACATGAACGACTTAATCAATAGGCTGTTCACTATGTCTGTTTCCCATCATGCTGTGACCTTTTCCACACCACTCTGTTCCTGCTGGCGGATGATGTCAGTGGGGTCGTGGTTGGCTTGTAACTTATTATACTTTATACACGACTCTTACAGCTAATTAACACTTGGTTTGTATGTTTATTAAGGTTAAAGGTGGATTATTCCAATTTACTACAGCCTATGTGTCTTTGTCCCAGCTGAAGTAAAAGAAAGAAAAAAAAAGGTGTGGTTACGGATGGCTGTAACTGATTTACGTTACAGTGGCTGCTCCTGCTCTCTGTGCTGTTGACAAAGCGTTATGTCCTGCTGCCACTCACCATTACATGCTTCCACTCAGCCACAGTATAAAGAGCCCAGCACAAACAGGGGCCTTGTTGCACGACACCCCTGTCTATAACCATAGCAGCTGACAAAAACAACACATGGAGTGACTGGATCATTAATAAAACATAAATGCCATCTTAGGTGTGAAGCAGCAGTGAAATGCTTTGATGTATCAGAGTTTATGGTTAAATATGCCATTTTGTCACCTCTTCCTGAATATATTTGCATAAAGATCGACTTGATGGAAACACAGACAATAACTTTTTTTTTTAAAATGCCACGTATTTGCTTATTTACATTTTTTTTGTTGACAAGCTGGACATGAAAATGGTGATTATATTCGATTGTGTTAGAGCTGTCAACATACTGTAGGCCCGGTGGTAAGCTAGCTAGCTAACGGGCAGATGGCTGGCTAGTTAGCATGCTAACTCCACCAGGCTTTAATGACAGACTGATAACAAATAATTAGCCAAATAACAGCAGGCGAGTAGAGTAGCTAGCTGCAGCACTAGTTACAGAAAATATGTGGACAAAGTTGGATGCTTTCTCACACTGTGATGGTAATGTGTGGGCGAAGCTTAACGTTGTTATATATGACCTGTTTAGCAGCTAACTAGCTTGTTACGGGGTTTAGTTCTCGCTCTGGTAAAACTGTGCCACGTCACTGGTATTTTAGCATTCAGCAAATAAGTTGTGGTTGTTCTGCAAAATGCTGTTTTGTTCAATGTCAGATCACACTGATGAGCTTAGTCTCCCTTCCCACGGTATAAAAATGTTGTTTCTTTTTATTATGGAGATACAATGTGTCTAGCACTTATTAGCACCTATGCACCTAGCACTTATCCACCTACGACATTTGAGGTACTTTTGCAAGGTTGAATCCAAACTGAAGCAACTCACTGTTTTCCTGTGTTGGATTTTGTTTCACTCTAACACTGACAAAACGTGTCCCGGCAGCGTTGTACCATATCTCCACTGTTGTCAGCAGCGTCTTGTTCTGTTGTGGCATCCTGACACGTGTGATTGATAGATGACCAGGCCGACACCGCCTGCCACTTGAGTTATAACGACAGGTGAGCCGCAATACCAGACAAATGGCCTTGTTTATCTCCAATAGAGGCCCTTGCAACAAAACACACACTCAAACCAACATCCCACGTACACAACTGTGTGTCCTCACCCCTGCATAGAGAAGCCACTCAGGTGTCTTTCCATCCACCTCACCACAAACTTGAACTTCGCACATGCTCTGGCAAGAAACAAGAAAATCAATAGGGCTTCTTTTTTTTTTCAGCTAAGGCTTCTAAAGACAAATCAATTCAGGCCGATCTATTGTAATAAGGACACGTCAGCCTTGGACGAAGGCAGAGGAGATGCTGCGAACATCGGTTATTAGATTTTCTGACGAGAGGGAGAGTGTCTCGGCAGGCAGGGCCAGGGCTTTTGTTTTCATTGAGTGGCTGTTATGTGAAGTCCACCCCTGCTTAGTTACTCTATTGCCTGCCAGCGGGCCACAGCGCTCCCGCTTGCAAGGTGCTTCAGTCAGCAGCGATGCTCGGCTTCGTCAGGAGAGGGATTAACACTCTCAGAAGCCTTTCCCACCGACTAGAGGCTTTAGTTGTTAATGAGCTTCCCACCTTAGCTTTGTTGTTGTAACATTAAGCTGTGTGTCAAACTATTCACAAAGTCTTTGCCAGATGTCTATTACATCCTTGGTAATAATGTTACACTTATTTTTGGTAGGAAATTGCCGTTTGATAAAATGTTTATTGTTTGTCCAGTTTGTTGAGTTTAAACCCTCAACTCTCTGGTCTAGAGTAGGATGTTTTCATGCCATCAAGAAACAAAATAGTGCCAAGTGAAATACAGTTTTGGTATGCTCAAGGATCATTGTTTTGTGTTGGAATTGTTGACCTTTTGTGTACAAGTGAAAAACCTTGTAGCTTCTTTAGCTGGAGAAAATATTTTTTTCTATGATCTAAACCCGCCAGAACTCGGACATTCGAGCGCAGAAAGTAAGCGAATAGATTTGCATTCACTACATTACTGACAAGAAGTTCATACAACTTAATGTCTACAACCCCCAACTCATCCTTTGAATCAGTCAAATCAAAAATGCTTTATAAAAGCCCAAGGGAAAATTCACTCAGTCTGATCGAGCTCTGTAGATTGTAAAGCCTGATGGCTGTAGGGACAAAATACCTTCTGAGTCTCTGTGTCCTGCAGCTGAGCAAGAAGATCCTCAAACTGCTGCTCCTCTGGTGAACAAAGAAGCCATGCAGTGGATGATCTGGGCACCTCACAGTGTTCTCTAACATCCTGAATGTGCACCTCTCCACCACCAGGCAGTGATGACAGGCACTTAGGTTTTGTGGAGTAGTTTTGTGTCTGCTTGTGAGGAGGTCACGTGGAGAGCTGAGAGCCTTGCTGCTGGCTCCTGCAGCAGCATGAGGAGAAAGAGGGTGAGATAAAGACTGGCTTCCCTTTTTTATTAACCTGCTGATAGCAATGGAGTGTCATGGGTCACTGACCGATGGAAGAACTTCATCCAGAGGTGTGAAAACCCTTGCAGTTCTGGTAATTGAGTTCATACCTGGCTGTCTTTTGTCTACAGAGCCAAGGATCTCCACTCTCATTTTTAAGGGGAAGAAGTTTAGGAAAATGTTACTTTTCCATTAAGTCCTGTTCAAAGTGCAGAAAGAAGTCAACCGTGGACTTTGAGTCATATTGAAATATTGCATGCCGCGTGGTTTTCTGGGATTTAATTTGATGAAACAGAACATGTATCAGCAATATACAAATATAAGCACAAAGCTGAAATGGATTATCACACTTGGATCCTCATCAAGATGGGGCCTCAAGTTCAGGTAGATAATAAGGACCCACCTTCAGGCCCTTATGATGTTCGTTGATGTTGTGCCTCAGTGATGCATATTTTCAAACAAAGTTACAATGGAATTATAACACACCAGATGCTACAAAATGAACCTGCAGCTTCCAGGGCACCCAGGGCAGTTTCATACTTGATTGGTAATCCAGCCTTGAATATCCCCACTGCTACAGGCCAGATTGTGAATTAATCCGGTATAATTAATTCCCACCCTGGTTACCTCCAGGCCTTTTCTTCCAGTTGCACTCTCAGGAAAACTTTAGGATTTGTCACTACTTGTGAATCAATAAGATGTTGATTTCATCATAAATAGAGGTATTGTGGTGCATAATGAACATGAGACTCCCACTGGACTGTTAACAAGTCCAGAGCTTTCGTTGATGTAGTATACTTTCACCCTCCCTTCTTCAAACCTCCAGTTTACATCTTTCAAAATATTCAGACAACATGTTTGATTTAAGGATTCTGTTTACTGTGTTATTGCTCCACGAAACATAATCAGCTTTTCTTTTAAACTCACAGAATCATTCACATCACTGCAGTCCCGAGATCTCAGGGAATAATACCAGGGAAGAGGATTTGTTTAACTTTGTGCATGTGTGTTTTTGTGAGTGTGTATTTGTGCAATTGATCAGAGTTAGGTGATGCTGATGAATATTAATAATCCTACAGAGAGCGTTAGATAGACATCTGCCCAGAGCACTTCGGCTCACCTCATCTCAACAAACTGAGCCAAACATCACTCGCTGAATAAAGATCTGATTGTCTATTCTTCTGGTTTTCTAGTCATGTCTTTCCGTCTGTCTATTTAAGGTTTCACTGCTCAACTAGGCAAGTGCTAAAATGACTGCGGGCACTGTTCCTGACTTAAGTAATTTTCACCATGCAGATTAAGAGTTTTTAATGTAAAAATAGATTTCCTAATTTTTCCACATTTATTTTTATTATATATATTACATGGATGAAATGGATCAAAAAAAGATTCACGATAAGGCATGATAAAGAACAACAATGAACCTTTAACCAAAGAAAAATAAATAAATAAATTTGCTCACTACGAGGGAAACTAAAGAAAAGCATCACTCTTATTTTTTCTTTTTCTGGGCACTTTGCTCCACTTTAAAGCATATATTAATGCCCATATTACTGAATAAAGTAGAAAATTGAAATATATTTCCACTAAACTGGAAATAGTTTTTCCCTCACTGACATTGTTTAAGTTTAAAAAAAGAAGAAATATATACACTGTCGAGGGCTGTCGACATCTTGTAACCTATATTCTACTTTTAAAAGCCTGGTGGCACGCTAGCTAGCTAACTGGCAGATGGCTGGCTAGTTAGCATGCTAACTAATAACAAATAATTAGCCGACTAACAGCAGGCGAGTAGAGTAGCTAGCAGCCAGCAGAAGCACTGGTTATAGAAAATATGTGGACAAAGTTGCCACATATCTGGTGAACGTTACCTGTTTAGCAGCTAACTAGCTTATCACGGGGTTTAGTTTTGACTCTTGTAAAACTGTGCGGCATTACTGTGATTTCAGCATTCAACATAATAAGCATAAGCAAACAAATTTATATTGTATTTTATATCTTCATAAAATATGGCAATGAGGCATTGATTAAGTAATGTTAAACAAACATTTTAAAATATTTTTTATTGCTTAAGCAGTTGATGTGTACATCTTCGTCTGGGCCCCTCGTGGCAAGGAGGCCGGAAGAAGGGGGGTGCAGTGGGCTTACCTGGGCTTGGTATTTCTTAAGAGCTGTTTACGGCCCTGTAAGTGGTCTGTCTTACTATCCGCAGTGGCTTTTCTTCTAATGTACCTCTGGTCTATTTTTCCTGTTGACACACTTCACTGTGCACTCTCCCTGTTTCTGGTACACACACTTATGGCCATAAACACTCCTGATAACCCCAGAGGAAATAATGGATGCAGCGTACAGGTTCAAGCCCCGGAATAATCACACGCTGATCCACAGCACTGCCTCTCATCGCTGCTTTCCCATCAGTAGCTGCGGTGCTGTTAACCCTTTCTCACACGCACATTCACATCACATGCGTGTTTGTGCTCATGAGCTCTTTTATGAGCTTTTTTCAATATGCCGTCATGCTCACTCATTATTGTGGGAAAACCAGCATCTCCTACGCACAAACGCCTCCCCTCACTCATATGCATCATTACTCACCATAAAGGACCCGTGGCCTCTGGGCTCTTTCACCGCAGCCCACCGTAATACCTCGTCTCCCAGGCCATTCATAAGCCATAATGTGCGTGTTGGTGCGGAGTGGATCAGCATGAGTGGTGGAGGCTTGTAACGCCCGCGAGTTTCCCGAAGACACTACATCCAATTCCATGCATCACAACCACTACAGCTCATTTGCATCAGAGTAATGTGGTGTTTTACTACAGGCGAGGCGAGAGTGTGATTTGTTGGCGAGATGAGCAGTGAATCAATGATGTTGATATTTGACTTCAAACTCAAATGTCACACAAATGTGTTTTTTTTTCCCTCTGTGCGTGCAAACGTGCTGTGTTCATAGATTTATGAATGACACCCTGGTATAATGCTATATAGTTATAGAGCACATAGCACACAGTGTTTGCAGTGGTAAATCTTGGCTGTTGGAAAGGCAGCGCTGCAGATTGTTCTGTGCACAGATTGTACTATTCCTTATGTCAATTCTCTTCACTGACAGGGTTTAACAGAGGGACCCTTCATCTCTTCTCCTCCTCACCTCACCAATCAGTGTCAATGCTCAGCCGCCTTATAAAGCCAGTCCTCTAAATCCAGACGGCTTCAAACATCCTTTCTTTCTCTTTGTACATGACTCATTTCACACCTTTCTGTCTTTTTCTGAACATCTCTTTCTTAATTTTCCTCTCTTCCTCCACTTTTGTTCACACCTTCTGTCATCACACCTTGCTCTTTTTCGTTCACTGCCCTCACCTCCCGTTTTCTCATCTCTTCAGTCCCAGCCGTCTTTCCAGCTCCACCTCCCCTCCATCACCTTCTCACTCCGGTACACAGCTGTCAGACATGGCAGTGCATCCTATCGCACTGACCCAATCAGAATTCAGTATGAGGGGGCATCTCTTCAAAGCGATGTGGCTGGTGGTAAGGAGCTGCAGGGAGAGACAGACAGACAGACAGACAGACTGACGAGAGGTAACAGGGACTCAATTTCTCACTGTTCACTGACTTTTGTCTGCTTAGAATTCCTGATCAGTCCGATCTCTGTAGGTGTTGTGAAAGTGGCCATTCAGTCACACCACATCACAGTTTACTGTAGCAGTAATTAAATCACACTGATAAAGTTTAGTTTATGAGGCAGTATTAGGGATGAGTCCTTTTTTTAATTGAACCTCTAGGAACCTTTTGAAATATTACATAAAAATGTGGCATACTACAAACCCCACTGGTCTGTCAGCCACCACAATAGCAGTCTGTTCCTTTTCACTTCCTCTGGTTGAGGGGAGGGCAATATTAGATTTTTTGCAAATAATTTCTCCTGGGGTAGGAGCCAGTGGGCTCCAGCAGGCAAGCTGTTGATGTTCACACTGCCAAAACCAGTTTTTGGTCTCTGCTGCTGTGCTTGAAATTAAATATTATACAACCTTTTAAAGCACCATTGTGTAGCTTTTAGACTTTTAGGTGGATCTATAGGCAGAAAACGTAACATTCACAGCTGTGTTTTCATTAGTGTATTATGTAGGTTGGAGGTTTTGTTTTGTTGGGTAATTGAGGACAAGATGCAGGAATTCCACTAGGATCTAAAGGAACTGCAATGTTTGTTTAAAGTCTGTAACCTATGCTGTACATTGGCAGAAGTATTTTGTTTTTTTATAAAGAAGTAAATGTTGGTTGTATATTGAATGGCTAAGGACTAATGGCACCATCTGTGTTTACATTTGTACATTTAAGAACAGTACAGTTAACAGTACAGTTAGTAAAATTTACAGCCAGTGTGCATGAGTTGCACTTATATTTATGAAACTACTATCATTACTGCTGCTTCTTCTGATAACAATACAGCTGCTTCCATCCGTGCCAATACTGGGATTATAAGTACGACTTAATTTGGGGTAACTAATTTTACCACCTATGCTATTGTTACCGATAATGCTTAACTACCTCTGCTACTCCTGTTACACCTCGCACAGTTTGTAGCTGCTTCTGCTGCCATTATTATAACGTTAAAGTATTTGATGCTTTATTTATGCGAAAGTACACAGTGCCAAGCAGTCCGTACAGAAAATTCAACATTATAAACTTAATAAATATTAGACTGCATTAGTTCTATATAAACTGACTACTTGGTGTTTAAGGAGCATTTTAAGTTGTGATTCTGAGGGTCCAGCTTCTTAAAAAAACATTGTATTTTGTTGAATGATAAAGGTGCATCATATATCATAAGCTAATCAAATGTATTTGAAAGCTTTCTGGTGTACTTTATTAGTTATATATACTTACATCTACTGTTACTACTAGAAGTGTCAGTCATAAATATTAGGCAAAAGTGTCAGCTCCTATAAAATGTGCTCTGGGTGTCATTTTGAATCATGAAGGCACAAGTTCTTAAAAACTCTTCCTCTGATCCTGACTTGCGGCCTGTCAACGCGCTGCAGATGTTGCCCATAAATTTAGGCGTTTCTGGGTTTTTTCCCTCCAGTCGTCCATCAGCGGTTTGCGTAGGTAGCGAGCGTCTCCTGGGGAGAGGGTCGATGGCAGGTGTCTCTGTCCCTGTCACGCTGCCATGTCCCCATCACTCAGGTCACTGCTAACGTCACACCGTGTAGGTCTGAGACCTGATTCTGCATCTGATGGACTCAAAAACTCCACTTCGTCACGGCTGACACCTCAATAGTTGCCTAACTTTCAACTGCATGAGTAGTTCTATCAAAAGTGAGACCAATCAAGAGTCATTTTTATCCATTCATGACAGAACCCATGATATTAGGTTTTATGTGAAGTATGACTAATGCTGTTCGAAAAAAACTGATTGAAAAATCTATGAAAAGGTTTGAATATGAGACCAAAGCATCTGCATTTACATGGGATTGTTTTTCATCAAACTGCTCTCAGATGAGGCTGTGACACAATATTGAGCACGGACGAAAAGTCTGTATGAGTTGGGTTAACTCATCTCATTTGTTTAGTTCAAGGTTGAATAACAACCTGGACTTTTTATGAAATCGAAGAGGTGTTGGATTTGTACGAAATGAAATGACCTTGAGGCCAAACCTTGCCGTGTGTGCACATTATTTAAAAGCTTGTATGAATGCACCGGTTCAGAAACACAAATAGCATGGTGATGCATCTGCACACACGCACGCACACACATCACACGCATACATTTTATTTGAGTAAAAAGCGGCCTTTTGCCATGAATAAGAATCCAAGTGAGCCACTTAATATGCAGCAGAGCCTCATGCTTGATATTATGAATGTTCCATGTAGGTGAAAGTAGCCATTGTTATTCTATTAAATACAACAAAAGGAGGAAGAAAAACTAAAATATTTATAACATCGACTGATACTGAATATTGAGCTCTACCTGGATGTTTAGAGTTCATGTCCCCAGGAATCAAACACTCCTTTGATTGTTTAATCACTACATATGAGGCACATTGGAACACATGATTCTTTATTGTAGGCTTTAAGCAAAAGAGTAGCTCAGCACAAATCCAAATGATAGATGAAATAAGTCAAGCAAATGATGCTGTTGCAGTTAAAATTGTTAAAGTTTCAGTTGTGGTTGATCTAAAGTACCCCTTTGTTACTGTTTGTGGACACAACGTCCCTCCTCCTGGGCTTAACAAAGGTAACAGATTCACTCTCATTTTGAAACCATCTTTGTTTTTGCTATATTTGCATTTCTTCAGTTGATGCTTCAGCCAATTTCATAGATTTGTGTCCAGTCATTAAAAACAGCAAAATGAAAAGAAAGAGAAAATAGTGGCAGGGGTGGGGCTCTGCATATACAGACACTTCTAGAAGGTTTAAGTCACTGTTTAGGAAAATCCAGCGTAGTATACCTATAAGAAATCTTATTTTAAGCTGTTCTATCCCTGCAAGATATTTAATTACTTTTCTTTGCTTGGCAAACCATAAAAATCCATGACTGCACAAAAAACATACAGTCAGCTGCTAGCAAAGTACGAGTTTATATCCAATATCTGCAGTATCAATGTGAAGGATGTTAAGCCTGCCTTACATGGAAAATACAGTGTGTTTAGCCGAAGAAGGTGAGTTAAAGCTGTTAAGCAAATTACAGGTTATGTTTTTCAATTTCCCTTCACCTTTTGGTTGTATATGAAGCCCCAGGCAGCCTCATCTGCATCAGTGAAAGCAGCTCTGCACCTCTGCTCTGCTGACAGTGTCTGAATAAGATCCTTGGCCTCTCTCTGCACCCCTGAAACCACACACACACATATACACACACACACACCCACACAAACCATAAAGGCCAGCCTTCCCATGCCACATCAGGGCCCCCCTTCCCGCTCTCACACGCAGTGACACTATCCACCATGATTCATCTCCCTGGCAGTGTGAAGTGTAAAGGAGATTATTACCAGTGAAGGGCTCAGCTCCCCTGAAGATCCACTGCTCTCCCGCCTGCCCTGCAGAGGAAATGGGAAAATATTGCAAATGTTTACAGCCCTGTGAGCATGTGCGCGTGTGTGTGTGTGTGTGTGTGTGTGTGTGTGTGCGTGTGTGGGTTCATGTTATGTGCACCCGTAATGCCTGAAGCCTGACCAGCATGGCTAAGCAGTTCCCAGGCTTGTTTACCGTCTAGAAATGTGCTGACTTCAGGGGCTTTTGTGTGCAAATGTTTCTGTATGCATGCGTTTGCAGAAGTAGCGGTGTGTGTTTGTGTGTGGCCATGGGTGTGTCATCATGTGTAAATTTGGTTTTACACATCAATAAATCCAGATGCCAGCTGTTGTTGAAGGCTGTACAGTATGTTGTACGCTACTGTTTCTTTGTGTTTTCTTCCTTCTCTGTGTGTTGGCCTTCTACTACTGCTGACCACAACAGTTTTGAGGCCAATTTAAGCCAAACAAATGACAAAATCTCACTATTACTCAAATAAGTAGCTGCATGTACTGAGTGGAAAGCTGATTAATGTGCTAATATAAATGAGGGCCTATTTGCACATATCATGTAAATTATCCTGTGGGTCACTCTCATTATTTCTTAATGAGTTTTAGAATAGGGGCATCTATATCAAGACTGCACTTACTTCACCAATTAGCGGGAAGATTTTGAAGTGTTCAGAACAGTTGCTGTGATTGCAGTTTGTGCATGCAGGTGGTGTTGTGTTAGTTATGTGCAGAGACCCAATTCTGAGGCTCTGTGCTACCACGGGATTTGCATAAATTCAAAGATTAAATCTGTAGGCAAGTTCCTTTACCAATAAAAATCTAACTGCGTATGGAAATGAATATATAAGACTCGTGCATTATTATATATAGTGATATTTGAATTTTACTGTGTGGTTTGAAAGAACAATTGTTAGATCACATAGATTTTGAACCAATGAACAACAACCAAATGTAGGGCTTTATAAAGAAATAAAAGAAATTGACTTTAATAAGAACCAGAAAACATGCTGTTGTCATAGACTGGATAAAAAGATGAACAGCCTGATAGCGCCATGAAAGTTAAGCCACACTGATTGTCCCCTGGTTGCCGGCTGCAGTGCAGATACTTAACACCTTGCAGACTGTTCCCCCTTAAAAAAACAACCCAATTTTTTGCGTGCATAAGCAGCTAACAAAACCCATATTTACGATACATTTACGATTAATACAAACATGAAGAGGTTTGTTTGCTTCAGCCATGTGTATATTTCAGCTGCATAGAAAACCGTTTATAATGGTGATGATCTCGCTTCCTCTGAGCTGCTCCCGCTCTCCGACCATGAACGTCCATGTTTTGTGTGACTGACTGTTAGACTGTGGCAGGCTGATGAAAGGAGAGCTGACCTTGGCGGTGAGGCGCAGATACCCGGGTCAGACAGGTTAGCAGAGATGATGGTGCGCCGGGCAACTGAAGGTCAAAGGTCAGCCTTTTCATCACTTTCTCAGCTTCCACAGGCCTCCAGCACTGCTTCATTAGAGTTAGCTCTCATCCTCCAAGTGCCTAAAACTGCTTTGGAAAGGCACACTTTGCAATGCCATTTGCAAGTTTAGTTAATTTATGAAGGGACATTTGATTAGAAAATGATACAAATTTTAAAAAATATAAATAAACACAACTTCAATATAAGACAAAATAGAATCCTACTGTACAACCTGATATAGTCTAAATGAAACGGAGATCTTAAACACCTTATAAAGGTGATTGAACCTTTAAAATTACTTACTTTTTAGGTGAAAATGTGGCACATATCAGCCAGGTTGACAATATCGATGTCCAATGCTCGATGCTAAAAGCTCTCACCAGTTTCGCTGAGCCTCTGTGAAGATAGAGATTGCTACCTTGAGACCTGAGAGATCTGCTGGGATTAGAAACTAATGGCATATCTAATATGTGGTGTGCACTGAGGCCATTAAGAGCTTTGGATACAAGAATGAGAATCTTAAATTAATTTCAATTGAATTAGCCAACACAGGAGTCGGAGGATAACTTTAAAGCCCATGAGTGGTTTTTGTATGAAAATCAATGTAGAGGAAAGTGCAGTAATGCAGCTTATTCCTCTCATATTGATATCATATTCATATTCGATGTGAGTTTTCCGTTTCAGATAACTTGTAAGAAATATTTCCTAGCAGTGGTGCTATTATTGTGATTATAGAAGTTCAGCTCAGCACCCATACTAACCCCTAAATTTTTTATTTGCTCATACATTATATATGACTGTGTTTGCTGCCTTTGCAACCATAACTAGAAATGGACTAGCATATTATGTGATTTTTGCCGACAAAAACAGTGAAATAAAATATTTGGATGTTGACAGCACAAGTACACTAACTGGTGTAACCAGGGGTAAGCACAAGTTTGGGTATTGGAATATATTAAAGTGCTGCAGTTAGTCAACAGAAATAGTATCTTATGGTAAACAAGTGCTGAGCCTTCTGCCTGATACAGGAACATGAGTTAATCTGATTAAAATATGTTAGTTTAGTAATAATAAAAGTTCAGAGCAGATGGGACAGTGTCAGTGTCGGACATTACATCCAGAAGATGTGTTTGTTTATGTTCTGCCAGCCACCAGTATAACTGAAGTGTTCCAACAATGGATCCCTGTGGAACCCCATGCATTGTAAGAAATTTTCTTTATCAGATTTAAAGTCACTGAAAGTGTGATGATGAAGTTTTACTTTCATTTATTCCATAGATTAGAGAAATCCTTTTTATTTAATGCTTTAATCAGCTTGATGTTTGATCAGTTGTTTTTACCTTGTAAGTCTCTTTGTGTTTTCTTTGCAAATGTGGCCATGGAGACATCTTCTGTGGTGGAAACAAGCTCAGCCCTGGTACTGAGTACTTAGCTGTCTGTCTCTGTCCGTCTGTCCATCCTTCCCTCCGTCCGTTTAAGGTCAAATGATGGCACAATGTGGGCCAAGCATGCCTATACCCCCTCATGTAATATGATATAGACTTGTGTCTAAATCAGCATTTTAATACATGATTACATAATATATTAACATAAATCACGCCTCACCAAACTCACTTCTCTTCACGTCATGTGTTCTGTTGTAAAGTGGACTTGAATAAAGCTCACCAAAGATGTTTGCTTTAAAGGGATGCAGATCCACCAGGACAATAGGACCCATCTGCTTTTTATGTGTCTCTCACTTGCTTACTCTGAGTTTCTATTTTCTTTCAGAGGTTACCTGTAGCTCCAACATCAATAATTTGGTGCTCAGTAGATTTCAACCCCTTCATCTTTTGAAGAACAAGAGGCTTTCCTTTTCAAAGAGTGGTACACACAGCTCACGGTGTGACAGTAGACAAGGTGGGCTGGAGCAAAAACAACCCCAAGAATACTGACTGAATCCGAACATGGCCTGCCAGACACCACATAGCATTTATTTATCAACTGCAGACCTTTATTTGGGCTGAACAATGCCTCTAACTAACCAACATTTATGTATGTGTGTTTGTAATTTCAGAATCCTTGGATATATTTATATAAATTAAAATGTTCCCTGTTTATAATTAGAGCTGCATCCCTGTAATGCCCCCCTCATGTATCATTATGTCTTATATCTAATTAGAAAAGATGCTTAATAGCCTATTAGACGAACACTCCCCAACTCTCATTGCCTGAGTCATAAGCCATCAAAGCCCCACTGTACACGTTAAAGAAGGTGTTTGTTCCAAAACTCATCGTTTGTCTTTTATTACCAATAAGCTTTTAATAGCAACACAAGCAATGTCAGAATGAGGTGATGCAAGCACGTGTGTGAAGGTCACATGTAACAGAAGGGATATATATCGATATAGTATCTATTATAAAGGGACAGTTCACCACCAAATCAAAAAAACATATTTTTCCTCTTATCTGTTATGCCGTTTCTCATTTGTGATGGTTTTTGTGTGAGTTGCTGAGTGTAGTGTCAGGAGTATAGGTTGGACCCAAGAGCAGCCCAAACACCAGAGCAGGGTTCACAACAACTTTATTGCCACAATGGACAAAAAACACAAAACACAGTTCAACAAGGGGTTTCAGCCGAGGATCGAACCAGTGTTCTCTGCTTGCAACCAACAGCCAACAGGGGAGACAGATAAAGCTGAGACGGGGACTTGAAATGGAGGAGACGTAGCAGCGTGGCACGCTCATGTGGGGTTGGGGCGTCGTGGGCCGGATAAGGAGAGAGAGAGCGGTAATGATGCAGCAAGGATATGCAACTTATCATGTCTGAGCAACTTTACATGGGTTTTAACAGACTGAGTTGAAAAGCAAAATATAAAATGCAGCTCCACTTTGATCAGACGTCTTAAAAAACATCCTTTTCCTGTGATCTGCGTTTATTGTCAGCTTCATATTTGACAGAAAAGGAGCAGAAAAGGCTGGCTTTTCCCTTATTCCCCTCTTTGTTCTTCCACCTCATGCATGCTGTCAGATCACATGCAGTGGCTTTATTCTTCAGCACGAAGTGTGGGGAGAAAACTATAAAACAGCAATTCACCTCATTATTTTAAGCAAAATTCATGTGTTGTCGTTGAGAGATGATGCCATTTGCTCAACTGTGCATGAAATATTTACACCAATAGTATTATAATGTCTTAGGCAGTAGCTGAACAAGGGTCTCTTGCAGATGCTAACTGCTGCTCCAGATAACAGCAGTTAGCAGTTAGCTTTACTTTTGCTACAAATAATGTGTAAACCTGCTGTGTTGGTATTGTTAACAAGGTTAATATTTTGCATGTTTGAAGCAGCTTTTTAGAAGTAGCCACCCACAGCTGGACTCAGTATCTGATTAGTGTATTGAAATGAAAGTAATGAAATGGACAGCTGTAGCATAAAATATAGAGCATGCATCTCATGTCATGTTTATGGGCTGGAGAAGTTGTTTTTCGTGAGGGCAGCTAGTGACTAGACTTGAGCAACCCTGCTGTGCTGGTAGCAAACCATCAGCTCCAAAGAAAACAGGAGAAACCAGCCACTTCTTGTTGTGCTGCTCGGCGCGGACACCCAGGGGTGCTATGTGTGTTTTATGGATATTCACCTGCAGTGATGATTGTGCAGGAAACACATGGCTGCTTGAGTCATCAAATACACAGGCACATAAAATCCCACCAACAGAACTAATAATACCTCTCCATAATCACAGCCCTGACATACAGCAGTGTGTCTAATAACTAATATTAGATGTGGAAACCCTCCGGCCGCTGTGGACACAGCAGGGGTCTTCATCTTCTCTCCTCTCACACTGACCCTGAGTCAGCCTTATGAAATGTCCGCTCTCTTGCCATTACAACTCTATTATGCTGTCCTTTTATTGCCCATTCAGCACCTTGACCGACGCTGTGGCCGCCTGTAACATGATAACAGCTCACCATCTCATTCTCCACTTCTTTTTTCTATTTATCCGTCTTTTGCACACACTTCCTGGTTCTAGTTTCTCGCTGCTGCTGTCTCTCAGTGTCGCTCTCCTCCGGTGTACTGGCTGATGCTGATTGCCTCTGTACTGCACTGGAAATGTTCCTGGGTGGCTATTCAGCCCAAATTGTTTTGTGTTATGTTGCTGTAGGGCCCAGACTAACTGGACTGGGGAGGCAGGCTGTGGCCTTCACTGTTTGGTGGGAAATAATGAAGGAGGCGTCTAATGGGCCTCACTTTTTTGTTGAGTTTTTTGCTGCTACAGCACAGTAGCAGTGGCATGATAGTATTTTACGATCAGTAATGTGTTGATGAAGCCTTTTGGTGTAAACTAATCTACGAGTTCAAATAAATCCTTAATACCATCAGACCTGGATGATTTCCTGTTAATGGCCGACTACACTGGCATTTATTTCCAGGTTTATCAAACAGAAAAAACCTACTCGGTCTTCATGAAAAGCAGTGACGCGGCTTGCTACTGTGAGCTGTGAATGCTAGCACTAGTTGAGTCAATGTCAGCCATGCTACGTTTGGAAAGCACTGCACATAATATACACAAACTGAACTGACTCGATGTGGCAGCGATGTTAGACACACAACTTCTGTGTTTTGCAAAGGAAATAGCTCTTCTGGTCAATGGAGTCTGGTTTACTTTCAAGAAAGCATAGTGTACCACTTCAGTTCCTTGTGCTGAAAGGCTGTCTGAGGGCAAGGTAAAATGGTGAAAATGCTCATAATAGACTGTACAATTAAACTGATATAGATGTTTTAGGTACCTGGATTTGCAAGGAGGGATTCTATAGGGGAGAGGTTTTGGAAAAGCTTAATTAAAGAAGCTCATGTCATGGTCACGGTCATGAATCAAACATAAAGATAACGAGCACAGTGATGGTCCTTGGAGACAACAGACTGTCATGTCACCCTGGCTAGATGTCAGCTGCATAATGGAGAATATCTCAGCTTAATTACAAGAGGTAAAATGCTTAATAGGATCTTATATGTTGTTAATTTTAATGAAGCTGTTTAAACTAATAGCAGGGCTAAACTATTTGAGAGAAGAGGATGTAGTGTAACCAAATATGGTCATATTGGTATGCTGAATTTCCCCAAAACTCTGTGACATTATACAAGGAACAAGTTTCCTCTCAAGATAACAAATAGTGTAGCTGAAAGGGGGATGTGTGAGACCGACACACACAACACTAGTTGTAGTTCTGATTTCATACAAAATCTAGCAGTGCAGCTTCTTCCTGCAGGGTTGTGCGAAGGTGTAGGAGGTGTGTGTTCTTTGTGCTGTTGAAGGTAACTGCTGTGAAAAAAATCAGAAAATAACATTTTATTTATCTCGTCCATAGCTTTGCTGATGCTGTAATGTAACAGTTGAGGTCATGAAATGTACCTTGACAATGTGTTCGCCTAGTAGTGACATCATCAAGCAGTGAACATTATCTTTTTCTCAAGATGCAGTCCACGCTGGTCGGATATATTTTTCTTTTACTCATAAGAACAACGGTGAGGCTTAAGTGGCAACTATTTTGTTCTTGTATGATATGATAGTAGCCATAGAGACAGGCCTTATAAGGTTGGAGTGTTTACTTAACAAACAACGGGCCATGAAATCCCAGCATTTGTGTGTTCATGAGTTTCAGCCAACAAAGTACCATATTCAGGTGCACTGAAAAGTCGAACATTCAATAATTCATTCCAAGTCGCCTGATTGAACTGCTAAACTTACAGGAAAATGTGGTCATTTTGCTTTTCTCTTTTTGCTATTTTGGGCAATGCTAGCTGATAATAATGCACTGAATATTAATTAAATGCCATTTTCATGTGACGATCACTAATTTCAAGCTCAAAAGCTTTCAGTGTGGTTTGTTTTGTCTCCTCATTCTTTGTCTCCTCTTCTCCTCTCAGGTTTCAAATGCAGCGAAGGATCTGAAGAACTCCGAAAACCAGCAACTACCAAAGACCTATTAAATGTCTTTCATCTGGGTGTGTGTGAATGTGTGTGTGTGTGTGTGAGATAAAAGTGTTTCCCAGAGAAAGAGTTTGTGCTGTAACTTTCATGTGCTTTTAAAAAAGCGCAGCTGTTTTACTCCGGGCCAAGAAACCATCACATTAACTGTATATTTTTATGTACTCGGCCCATATTTAAACTGGATATGGGTCAGACTGGCTCTTTTTATACACTGTTCTCATTACAGTTTTGGGTCACTCAGCTTTTTACACTGGGAGCTTCATAAATAAATCACAAATGTCCCTGGTCTACTTCAGAGTGCTGGTCATCTGTTATTATTCGTGGTTGTGTTAGTTGTGCGTCGTGTTTAGTTCTTCAGCGACCTGCGAAGAAGCAGCAAACAATCACCGTCACGGGCCATATTGTGCAGATTGTGTCGTCACTGAGTGTCTCTTTTTAAATGAGTCAGACTTGGCAAAGGCCAGCGCTGTGCCAGGCCGGTCCCAGCGAGGCGAGCGGAAAAGAAGGACAGAGAGGAAGGGGGCTGACTCTGCAGGGATGGTGTCCAGGAATAGAAGTGGTCAGATGGGGCAGTATTGATCAGCAGGAGGGGTCAGAGGATCAGCTGGTGGAGACTGCGGACTGGGCCTACGTCAGAGGGATGTACAGGGTGTAGGACACGGGGCACGGACTGCTACAGTATGGACACTGCAGGGCATTTAAAGGAAGGAGGGCAGATTGTTACGTGCTACTGAAATCACATGCTAATGCTAAATTAATCTAGGAAGACTCCAATCAGGCTGTTATTTTGTTTAATTTGACTTTTTTTTTTTTTTTTTTAGCATTTTGATCAAGTGTTTACCGAGGTTTTATGTATAGTATGTAAAAGCCTCCACTGCTAAAAACAGAAGTTGAAATTATAACCCGGTTCTTTACTCCACCACACAGTATTTACATGTACTAATTAGGCTAACAATTAACAACAGCTTAATCCATATCTAAAATGTTTTCTGACAAGCCGTCTGCTAGCTAGCTAGCTAGCTGTCTCACTAATTAATTGTCGTCATGGTAGACTGGTTCCAGCAGCAGAGTTGAACAGGATGCTGGCGGCCAGCAGCGTAACATTCACTCAAACGTATTCACTCTAGTGGTGTATAATCTACACCACTAGAGCCTTTGCAAAAGGGGGCGGTACAGGACCTCAATCTCCAAACTGCTGACACTTTTTATGGCCCTCTTCACATGTTGTACTAAACAGCTAACCACAATAGCCATTTTGTTACCCGCCAAAGTGTCCAATCAACTCTCTTTCTATTTGTATATTGTGTTATTTTTCTGTAAAGTTCATTAAAAAGCAGGACAGATCTGCTGAATGTAGCTCTAGCATTTAGCTAAACGACACCATCAGTGGATAAATACCACAGAGATCTTCAAGTCATGACCAGAGCTTGTTTTTTTCCCTTCATGACCTCTAACCTCTGAAACTCATGTATCTGTGGCCTTTAAACGAATAGTCAGTTGCTATAATAAGCACTAAGCTAATTAGCTGTACTTGATTTTTTATTTTTATTCTCCATTTTGCCCTACTTTACTGTTGCATAGCAACAAATAACCTTAATATTCTGCGCTGTTGAACAGTCTGTGGAGGTTGGATTATTTTAGTTAACTTTCTTGGCCACATTTTGATTTTAATGAAACGTCCTACATTTTAGTTAGAAGCCAGAAGTCTTATCTCCACCTGCTCACATTTACCACAATCACCAATCAACATTTTGTCATTATTAAAAAGCCTTACATCCATTCATCATCCTTCACGGTTTATCTGAACTTGGGTTGCATAGCCAGTCCCAGTGGACATTGAGTTAGAGGCGGGGTACGCTCTGGACAGGCCTCCAGACGACTGCAGGGCCACACACCCACACCTAAAGACTGCAACAAACACACATGATTACAGGGAGGACATCCAAACTCCACAGAAAAGCTGCAGGCCAGATTTGAACCTGCAAAAATGTTAACCACTACATCACTAGGAAGCCCACATGATAAGCTGTATTATTGCTATTTTACCTCAGTATCTTCTTCCTCCTCCACAGTTTCCCCATCTGTAATCCCGTCATCTTCTCTTCCATCTCCCCTCTCACTCTGTGTGCTTAAGAGGCCCTGAGCAGTTGCAACTTTTCTTTTGGTTATCTGGAGCCTGAAGCCGGTGACAGAGGGCAGCGATCCTGCTGTCCTCAGCTGACAGCTCTGCCACTGTCCTCTCAGCAGCTTCTCTGTCTCTCTCTCTCTCTCTCTGCCGTTATCTTTTTTTCTCCAGAGAAGCTGGCTTGTTCTGGCTCACCATGAACTCTGACCTCCTTTTATGTTCTTGTAAATATTTCTCTTTGCTTTATAATTGTCGTGCCTGGGGTTTCATTTGGTGAAAGATGTTTTTTTCTTCTGACTTTTGTGGCTAATAGTTTCAGATATTGTTTTACAAGACTGTAACCCTGATCCCTGAAACCTGCAGTAAAATAGATTGTGAATCAAGTTTGATTTTTGAGTTTAAATTAGACAGCTATACACTCTTAAACAGTAGTAATTAATCGATCCATGTAGAAATGGTTGGTCTTGTGGAATATTCTAAATGTTGATTGTTTTTCTAAATAACGATATATATTGGACAATAGCACAAAGGAAAAGATGGCAAAAGAAGGCTAAGAACCAGAATAAACTGCTGTCTCAGAGAAAAAAAAAACACTTGGAAAGAATAGAGCAAGAAAGAGATCATAAGGGAAAAATTGTAAAAAAAAAATCAATGCTGCACCGTAACGATTTTTGTTGATCACAGGGGGCAGTGACATCTCCCCTCTGTATCATTCCTGTACATCAAAAGTCAAATTGAGAAAAGTCTGGAGTTTAAACAACAAGAACAAGAATCAAAGAAATGCTTAAAAAAATCAATCAGCAGAACTCTTGAAGCTCTAACCAGGACAAATGAAGCAGCAGCCCAGGAGCCTGGCTGCCCTTGAGACGCTTCTTTTAGCGGGACTGCAGCAGAGCCAGACAAAGGACAGCGAGCAAGACAGAGGTGAGGGCCACAGCAGTCTGTAAAGACAGGAGCAAAGAGTTTATTTCTCTTTTGATTGCAGTCGAAGAGCTCCTGAGCTACATGTAGAGAGTTACACAGGCGTCAACAGCAGTAGGAGGAATTTCATCTTCTCTTTGAAGAGACATAACAACAATGAAGAGGCGCAGAGGTGAGCTCAAAGAATTACTGAAGGCATTGCAATCAGTCATACAATTCACTTTCTTTGGGCATTAAGGTTTACATTTCTGAATCAGTCTGTGGGTTCTTGCATTTCTTAGAATGACCTGAAAAAACCCCAGAAAATAGGCAAAAGCCTATTAATGTTTTTATATTTCAGATGTTTCAGTCTGCAACTGCACAACGCCAACGCAGCTCAGAGATATTCAAGAGAAAGTGCATCGCAAATGGTGTTTGTGTGTTTTAAGGTGGATAGTGCCTTTGATTATTGCCTGTGAAGTTAATCAAAAGAGTTTTCTCTCACACAAAAGCTTTTGTTTACTTTCAAAATATCAGAGACAGTAAGGATGACTTTTTTTTCCTGCCCTTTGCTTTTCTGTTTGTTACTGATACTTTTTCCCAAATTTCTACAAGAAATTAAGGAGAGTTCATTAAGGTACTAATGTTTGATTATATCCAAAATAATGAGTATGAGTAAGTGAAGTTAAGTTTAAAGTCAGTTATGGTAACTTTCTGACAATCAAGTCCAAGGTGAGTCAGTCCACCAAGTCTGAGGTCTACCAAGTCTTTCAAACGTCCAGTTTAAATAAATCCCATAACTTCCAGGACAGACTGAGGTCAACCAACGAAATCCAAGTCAAGTTTCAAGTCCTTCAAAAAAATGTAAACCAAGGTCAATTAATAACTTCCAGGCAAGTCTGATTCAACACAAATCCATCTCTTTTTCAAAGCCAGTGGATTAAGCAGATCAATAACAAACTAAATGTTTTTGCTGTCACAATAAAGGGACATCAAATCCTAATTTATTGAGACTGATGTCTGACTCAAGTCTGGGCCATAAATCTCTGGCTCTGTTTTGCAAAATGCAAACATCCAGAATTGTTATCCTGTACAGCTGGAAGGATTCACATTTCTGTTGCTCAGTTTGACAAGTCTTATATAAAACACAAACAAACCACATCCCCGATTTGTTGGTAAGTGAGCAGGCACATTGTCACATCTGCTACTGGGTACAGATTTCCCTTTTCTGTGGTCCAAAATGATCTCGGATTC
This sequence comes from Hypoplectrus providencianus, assembly GCA_028566105.1. Taxonomy (NCBI): domain Eukaryota; kingdom Metazoa; phylum Chordata; class Actinopteri; order Perciformes; family Serranidae; genus Hypoplectrus; species Hypoplectrus providencianus. Next base: position 26,173,182 of record JAOWBC010001255.1, on the reverse strand, counting down.
TCTCAGATGAACGACTTCCAAGAGAAAGAAGAGACTAAGTGCTTTCAGTCCCTTTTATCTCAGGGGTTTCCTCCAGCTGATTTCGCACTACTTGGTTTAACCATCAAACAGCGTTTCATGTGGTCCCTAGCTCTTTGTGAGCTGGAAGTCTCTACAGAAATGAAATATTAAATGTCTGTCTGTCTGTGTCTCCCTCCCGGAAAGGCTCGAGCATACCTGGGCCCCACGGTGGAATTCAGCTGGATGGAGATTAAAGCGGCCAATACACAAATCACATCATACAGAGCTGCACAGCAGACGTACAGAAAGAATACACTTCCTCTCTTATGTGTCTTCCTGACTGAAGGTAACACTCTTTGATGCATTAGGGACACCGTGTGCTCATGTACAGGTGAATGTGTGTGTACTGGTGTGCGTGCTAGCAGCAGGGGAGAGTCCCTGAGGTGAAGTCCATGCAGGGAATTCTTTTTGTTAAAGGTTTCATCTACATCTACCTGACTCTGTCCTCTACCTGACTGTCTCCTGGTGTCCTCCTCTTGTTGCTATGCAGATTTTAACCGCATCATCTGAGGTTGCATGTGTCATCAATATTTCAGAGTTCAAGAAGGGTGATCAGGCCAAATTGGCAACCGATGTGTTAGAAGTATGTTAAAATAGGAACATGGATAATCTTTGTCCTTTTCATATTCTATATATAATTAAAAGTACTTTTGAGTTTGTTTGGAGTGTCTCAAATAAAGAGACACTGACATCTGTCCCATCCAAAAGGACCCGTATGATCACTTTCTCTTCTGAAGCTGGCATTCGTGAGATTATATTATTAATCTAGTCCTGAATCTGAACACAATTTTGTTCTTATTGGAGGATTCTGGACCAGAAAACAAGTTTTCACGTCCACCCTCTTGCTTGAAGTTAGCGTTTCCTTTTTCAATTAAACAATAATTACGCAATGGCCTTTCCTTAACCTTAACCATGTATTCAAAAACTTTAAATTCTGCGCTTTCAACATCATTATTGATTAAACTGAGATGAAAAAACAAGTGACAAATATTCACTGAAAATCAGACGGATCAGAGAGCAGACAAGTGAGGTTTCAAGTACAGCTGATTATATTTATCCAGTATTCATGAAACTTGTAGGCACTTGGATTCTATTCCTGTTTTTATTTGTCAGATGAATTATACTTGCTTTTTTTTTTTGCATATGATTTACGTCATTAGAATTTCGCTATTCTGCACAAAAGACATGATTGTGCTGATTCCATAGAGCTGATTGACTTCCTGGATATATTTCAGTGAAATACAAAGCTACAGCAAGCAAACAATGCCTGTTTTTGTCAGTTGAATGAATATCCGTACAGTGGGTCCATCTGTGCTTTTTCACTTATAACTTTTGCCTGATGTGTCCATACAGAAGGCTGATGATCAAATAAAAGAAAAATGTAGAAATATATTGTTCATTTCAAAAATGTCATTTATAACACCTTCAGGGCTTTCTAAGATTTAAAAAAAAATGTGGTTATGGTTACAAATCTATTGTGGTCGTGGTAATAAATCAAGACAGAGTGCATGAGCCCACAGGGCTGGTAAAAGTATTTTTTGTTTTTGTGGTAAACACATTCAAAAGTAATCCAAGACAGTGGTTGCTGTTAGTTTCCTTGAGGACAGTCTCACAGTAATCCCTGATTCAGAAAAAACTTTTTTACATCAGCCATTTTGCCTCGTCTCAACAGAAAAAGAACAGATTTTACTAATCACATGAACAATGACTCAGCTGTATTGATATTATGAATTGCACCTGTGTTTCCCTGCTCTGGCCATTAAAAGCTCCTCTGTAGAAAAGGACTTTCAGGAGTATTATAATTTTGGCCAGAATTGATAACTCTCCTCTCACTTATTTTTTTCTCAGTTACCTCCTACATGTATTACTTTTTTTTAAATGCTCTGTCTTTCTTGTTGATCACACAAATTTTTTGCCAAAAACACTCATTGGTCTTATAAAGTTGCAAAATTAATTTCACTGCCTCACCTATCACATCGAAATGTGTGTTGAACTGAGGTGTGTATGTTCATCAGATGACTCTTTGCCTGTTCATCGGGGTCAGGTCAGTCAGACCCAGTTAAGTGGAACAGGGGGGAGAAGAGGTTCTCAGCAGTCCCTTTGGGGAGGCGATCACAGGGGAAAAGACCAGAAGAAGGATTTTAATGAATCTCTGAGATACCTCTGTGTGGTTAGAGGCAGTCATGGGATTCTGCAGTGTGCATAGGGATCAAGTTGTCTTTCTCTGGGACATCAGTGCAGTAATTGGTGAGGGGGTCTGGGAGAATGTGCTGGCCTTTACCCCACATACAGCTGTGTCTGTTTCACAAGGTCAAATTCTGCTGCACAGCACCAAAACACTGATATAAAGGATGACTGCAACATGACTGGATATATTTTTCTTTTTGTTTTGTTCCCTTTCATTTTAATCTGAATCCATCATAAGGATCTGACAGCTTTTTTTGTTTTTAGTAAAGTTGCTTTAAATATTAATATTACACTCTATAAAATCTACATTAAAAAAAAAAAACTCCATGCACCATGATATATTAATGCACTGTACAAGACCATCCACGGTCACTGTGGGAGACTCTGAGGTATCTGAGGGGTCCTTCTAGTCACTGCAGGTTTGTCTCCAACATTCATATTCAAACCAAAACCTTCATTGTTTTGTCTTCTTTGCTAAACACTTTATAATAATCACAAGTAATCCAACTCACTGGCCTCTTTATCAGCTCGTAAGGTGTACCTAATAAAGTGGTGGTGTGGTCTTCTCAGCTTCATGGTTGGATGTGGTGTGTGTTCGGGGATGCTCTTCAGTAGATCTTGGTTGTGACGAGTTTTTATTTTCTGCTGAAGAAGTCTGGCTTTTCTATGCTCACTGGATATTTCCTCTTTTTGGACCATTCTCTGTAAACTCAAGACATGGTTGTGTTTGATAATCCCAGTAGATCAGCAGCCGTGCTACACTCACAGTCTCTGAGAATCACCTGTCTTTCTATTCTGATGCTCATTTTAAACTTCAGCACGTTTATTTCCATCATGTCTACATGCCCAACAGTGAATAGCTGCCATGTGGTTGGCTGATTAGATACTAATGAAACCTTGGTTATTTGACTGTTAACAAACATTTGATAAAAATGAATAATTGTTACTAATTATAAGAGATACCCTCATTTCAGTTATGATAATGATTTATCGTTGCCTATATTACACTATGCAATATGCTACATGAAGTATCTGTTAATGATTGTACTCAAAAAGTTTCAAATTCAAATTTTCTTCCTTCTTAAGTGGTTATTCGATAAAGCATCCATATACATTATCTAGATACATATTATATATATATATATATATGTCATAAAATAGCACTAATTATTAGAAATTGTTATTCTCATGTAAGAAATGTTGTGGACTCTATATCAGATGCGTATTAACGCACATTTGGTGGCTACTGAGTGCTCACAGCAGTGGGGCTGTGTGTGGGACGGATTCAGACTCCAGGCCCATGTGTATTCTAATGAGGGAACATGTCACACCGCGCAACAGTGTGACTCACTGATGTGTTGCTACAGTTTTTGGACAACAAAGGCGCTCTATGGCACTGAGGAATAAGTTACATCAGGTTTTGGCTACAGATGAAAGGCATGTTGGAAAAAATATTAGCTCATTGTTGGTTGTTACAGTTAATACATCAAGCTTCTTGAAAACAATACAGCTAGTTCCTGTGATGTAAAGCACTAATGGACAGCAGAGACTTCACTGTTCACTATTTCCCTTTTATCATAGGACAGGTGGGCTGTCTCAAGGTCCGTCTCTCAATCTAAATCAACCCGGGATCCATCCAACAGAATATAACAGTGAACATGCATATCAGTAAGGATTGTTTTGCCCTATATTCTCCGTGCTTTGCTTCCACCTCTCTGAGTTCCCTTTGTTTCCTCTCCTCTCATGTCCTCTCTGTCTCTCAGCACGAAGCTCCTCTATCCAAGGAGAACCCGGGTCCTTTCCTCCTGGTTTGCATTTGAAGTCTCCTCTGTCTTTGCCTTGTCACTGTGAGCTTCGCAGCCACATGCCTTCTGCTTGGCTTTCACTCAGCTGCTGAATCATCGCTTTGATTCCCTTCTTTCTGTCTGTTTCCCTCCATCATCCGCCAGCTCTCAGTCCCCTGCTGCTGATCCAAGAAAAAAAGTTGCTGCCTCTCTCTGCTTGCTTATGTAATTCCAACTTATTTATATGTTATATTATGTAATGTTTTTTTTGCTGCAGTAGCAACACTCTAAACAATATCGTTGCCAGTTAGGCTTTATGCAGAGATGAATCATGTGAGCCAAACGGTCCTCACTACTAATGAGTAATCAGCAATGTGCTTGTTATCACCATGAGGGTATTCGTTAGCATTATAATCACACTGGTGGGTTAGCTAGCTCTCTTGGCTCTGCTATGTTGATTAAGCTCGCTAGTATGCAGCCAGCATTTGAGCAAAGCTCATTTAGCGGCAGAGATTTTGCTTTCATTTCCCTAATTGTTGGCTTTGCATTACCATTTAAATACAACAGATGTCTGATTTAGAGTTACATCTGCAGGCGTGGTGGTGCTGTACACTTTAATGCAGCACCTTCTGTTCAGCCTAGATCCTGAACCGCACGTTTGAGGAAAAATAACCTGATGATGTCACCAGAAACACATTTATAAGGGAAGAGCTGCCTTACAAATTAGGGGCACAGATTTTGAAAGATGTGGCTATAAAAACAGGCAGAGAGGGCTTTAATATGAGAGGCTTTTATGGATGGATGGATTTTGACCATTCTTTTTACACAATGTGCATTTTTATGTTGTTCCAAATACACGTAACTTGACAATGGCTGAAATACAGGGGTGGGTGGTCTAGTAAGGATGCTGGGTGCAGCCCCGCATGCTGTTCCAGTTGTGAAATACATTGTTGAAGACGAGGATGCTTCCTTGACAGGACCAGTTCCTCTGAGTCAGGTCCTACAAAGTCTCTCCAGTCATTGCTAAAACAGATGGATTAGGCTTGCAGGTGTGCAGGTGTGGCATTGCCTAATTGGAGAAGTCATTTGTTCAAATCAGTGCTACAATTTCAAAACCAGTACATGACTTTGATGTGGTTATGGCATCAGTGCTTTTCAACATTTTTGCTGAAATGAAATGGAAACATGCAGGAGACCTTAATGCGCAAAGGCTAATCTCCTGCTGCATACTCCAGTCCAGTAGGTGGCAGTAATGCACTTATGCACTAGTTTGCCAACAGCCAACAGCACTTTGGCGGATCTAGATAACAGATTCATTTAAATTCAGCCATTTGAGGATTGTTGAGAATCAATCAAAAGTATACAGATTGCATAATTGCAATGACGTTTGTTCATGTGCTATTTTTTGGGGTAAAAACATTGGCTTAATGTCAAGATTGAAAGCAGTGATTGACAGGTGGTGCAGGTATTTGGGCTGGAAATCAGCAGTGCATTCTCCACTCTGTGTCACTGCTGCTCATCTCTGGCTCCAGAAGACAGTGTCTGTGACAGGGAGGGAGTGGAGATATGTCCTGAATTTATCATTTTGGGTTGCTGTTACTTCTATTGCTACTATGCTATTCCCTTATTAAACATAATGTAATCGAGTAAGTATACTTCTGTTGGTCTAATTTTGAATTCAGTGTGTGTGTGTGTCAATGACCAAATTTACTTGGTATTGTTGGAAGTCCTTTATTTGCAATAATAGCAGCACAGATTATTGTGGGGTGGATTCAAATGTAGCAGCTTTTTCCTCCATGCTTTACTCTACTCCAGCCTAGTATAACAAAAATAGCTTTCAAGATTAGTAATGCTGTTTACACCAGAGTCCCTGCCTACCTACTGCATGTGTAACTTTAAAGTAGTAACATCTGACCATTTCTGCCTCTTTTTGGGTTGCAGGAATAAAAATGACTCATCTTCAACATTTGTTGTGTTCTTGTTTCAGAGTGTTGAAAACAGTTGGAGAACAATTAGAAACATAATAGAATTAGGACTTAGCGGCTGATTTTATCACTTGGAAGCTTTCATGTTTTTAACAAATCAGGAAAACTAAATGGCTCGAAAAACTGTGCACACAGCGGCTGTACATGAGGGAAAAATCCCTCTACGCTCTCCAAACCCTTGATTTGGATTGACCCCATGAGGGGGGTCCAGATGAATGAGGCAAGTAGATATTATGCCTCATCACACAATCTGACACAAGTTTTCCCCTACTTTTTGTCCAGTAGACAGGCAATGAAACTGCAGGATTGGTGTTATGTTGCACCCTAAAGGAGCCTTTAATATTTCTCAGGCTTATCTTCTACATTTATGGACACACAGATTTGAATTCTGAGTGTAAACTTTTAAGACACTTGGCAACACTTTGTCTTCTTTTCCCTTTGTGTGTGTTATAATGCATGTGTGTGTTTGTGTTCATGTGTTCCATAGTCTCACTGAAAGGTGTGTCTGCCCACTTTTCCAATCTGTGAAACTGATATTGTCACAGCAAATTCGACATGCATGCATGTAAAATGTCATGTCATGCATGAGTGTGTATAAGTGTGTGTTTGTGTATATTATACACATGTGAATATGGATTAAACAGTTTGCAGTTGACCTAATTATTTCGCACGTTTGTTGGCTTTGTTCCCAGATGGAGGCAAAACGAGTGGGCAGGTGTGTGTGACTGTGTGTGTGTGTGTGTGTGTGTGTGTGTGTGTGTGTGTGTGTGTGTGTGTGCTATTTTAATATGTCACTTATGGTCCTTCTCTCTCAGGGGGCCACATGGAGGGGCGAGGAACAGGCTTCACAGAATGGCAGATTTGGGCCAATTAAGTTGGAAATGGAGCATATGTACACAGATTCACACACACAAGCAGACACACACATGCTGTAAGCGTAGCTGTGGCCCGACCTGACTACACCCTGTGGATACACCCTCCTGCTCTTTCATACACACAGACACAGTTCCCTTCTGTTCCACATCTCACAGGCACTTAAGCAGGTACTCAGCCTGTTTCTGTCCACACACACACACACAGTATGCATACTCATCCTCTGCAGCTCTTTATGCCTCCTTCATGCAAACACACACACAAACACACACACTGCAGCACTCTTTTCTCGCACATACGTAACACACACATCTCCTGCAGTACATTTCTTACTTTTGTCCTCTACTTTTATTTTTCTCCACTGGAAAAGCGGACTGATCCAATGCTGCATGGATTCCCCTTCTTGTGGAAAAAATATGCTCGGGAATATTCATATCAAACACGGCCGTCCTCTCTTCCTCTCCGTCTGTGACTGTGAACATCAGCTCAATGTCATACAGGCTGAGGAAGTACATCTGTAGCTGAATTTTCTCCTTTACTTAAATCCCCATCCACTTCCACTGAGCTCTAGCTGTGCGCATGAAATAGTGTGTGTTTATTCATGTGTGTTCTCACATTTATACTGAGGCAAACAGAAAAGTCTGGGGTTTTTGTTTGTGTGTGTTTTATTTTGTTTTTGTCATGAATGCCTGCCCGCCTGCCTGCCTGCCGCACCAGCAGACACAACCGCAACAGAAATTCTCAATCCCGATTCAGGCTCGTTCAATTATTCATACTGCTATTGCGGTGCTCTGGCACAGAGAGAGAGGAGAGAGGAGAGAGGCTGCGATGGGAGGGAGGGAGGGAGGGAGGGAGGGAGAAATAGAGTGGAGAGGAGGGCGGTTGGTGTTTCCTAAGAAAGGCAGCTATAGAGATGGAATATGTATGTGTGCCCAGTGACAGCAGCCACTCTGTTTCATGTCATCAACCCCATCCAGCTGCACCCATTTCTTCTTACTTCCTCTCTTCTGTCTTATGTCCGCCTCACTTTGCTCCATTTGATCTGTCTTTCTCTTTCCCTTCTCCTTTTCCAGCCTCTTTCCCGTTCACCTCATCTGTCGCTCTCTATCTCTGTTACTTACAGATCCCTCTTCCTCTGTGACACTGTATCTGTCCCCCCTCTGGGCCCCGAGTGAAGACAGCACGAGCAGTACACCATTAGAGTCGTCAAAACGTGTCCACCTCTATCAGGCAGCATCATTTGTGGGACACTTTGCAGTGCTTATGCTGCTGACCTTGAATAAGTGATTACTTCCTTTACTTACCCCCCCTCTGGGAGGTGACATCATCCCATTTGCAGCTCATCCTACACCAGGCCCTTTGGGGTAAAAGACAAGTCCAGGACCTATATCTGGTTCCTTTGACCCGCTCCCCTCCAGGTAGCTCATTTTCTTTCTCTAGTCACCTGTGCTTTTACTTTGTCTCCCTTCTGTGATCTTCTTCTCCACACCCTTTTTTATTTCTTGTGGGTTTTGTCAATGCAGCAGACCACTGTGAGCCTCCGCCCCCTGCCTCCCTGTTATGGAAATCACTGGCCTCCTCTGGTGGATGCCCCGTTTCTGTGAGATATAGGCTGTAACTGGCTCCCCAGAGACAGACAGACAGACAGACAGAGAGACACACAGAGAGAGAAAGAAGGCAGTGAGGGAGGGAACATGAGAGAGAGGGAGAATGTGGAGGGCTGAGTGTGCGGGAGGGCAAAGTAAAGAAAAAGCATGCTGAGCTGAGTTCACAGTGAGAGAAATAAAGGCAATGAAGGAGAAGAGAATATGAGACGGACTGGCTTATATAGTGTGAAGCTTTAAAAACACTGCAGAGAGATATTAAGAGGAATATCAGCAATGTGACTTAAACTCCGTGTCACTTGCATAATGGAAGCCCCTGTACCGCTGCCCTTTATAAATGCTGCAGAGGTTAAAACTAATTGCTTTATTATGAATTAATAAATCACTTCCTATTTCTATATAGATCACTTAGAAGCCATTAAAGCTCCTGAAAACGTGGCTTTAAATCTTAGGCTAAGTATTTCTCACAGCATTAAATATTCATGACTCAGTGAGCAGCAACAACAAAAGATAATCATCTTTGGGTGTTATTTACCACTCAAAAATAAGTTAATCTGATAATCAGGACTAAGTGGCTCATTGTGTGAAGCACTTTTTTTTTCTTTTGCATTTTTTTTGCACAGAGTTCTGCACAAATAAAGTCTGATTGATTCAGGGGGTGTCGGTGGATCACTGGTCCAAGACATACCAGTCCAGAACTGGTTTTTAAAGCCAGTCCAAGGTCCCTTGCATGTCCTCCCCCCTGAACCCCCCTCCAGTGCTCTCTGCCGCCCATAAAGCATAAAAATGCCCAACAGTAATCCAAAAAAGGCTGATTATTTGATTGAGAGACTGATTGATTCATATGTGACTGACAACTCGGTCAGGTTAAAGAACACAACAAAATCAACAGTTAAGTTAATGTAACACAAAGTTCACTTTTGGTTTCACACAGTTTCACCCGGTCAAAACCCTGAATCCCTCCTCATACAGACTTTGTTGTTCTTTATACTTCCTCATCACTACCATGGCCACTAAAGGCCTCACCTAACAGCAGGAATGTATATAGGCGGAATAAGTGGCTTGCAAAGAGGAGATGTACTGCCTTTAGGTAGGAAAGGGGTTTACTTAAACTATTTTGAAAAAGTTAATTTTTTTTGTTACTTAATAGTTTTTTTTGTTTTGTTTTAGAAATGTACTAATTTATAAAGAATAGAATTTGGTATTTATTCGTACACAGAAATAATATTACTCATGACTCCCCAAGCACATCCTAAAAGCAAAGTAATTAATTTCAAAATTTCTGAGGGAAGTAATGCTTTGTAGAGATGAAAGTTTTATTTCTACACACCTCAGCACCAGACAGGGAAAAACATTCACCAGTCACTTTCTCATTCAGTTTTAACAATTGACATATTATCCCATATATAAGACAAGATTCACCACCATCAACAGTAAACACAGATCCACAGTCAGCCAGGCTCTTATTCCATCGTTGTCTCTTACCAACCAGGCTTTAAACACACATTTGAATACAGCAAAAAAAAAAAAAAAAAGTTCTTTGTTGTCAAATAAATATTTAAAACAAATATTGCTTTTATTTGATTTTTATAAACAAAATTTTGATATGACCAGCAGTGAAGTCTACATACAATATAAAAATCAGTATATTTAAATTAATTTAATTTATGTATTATTATTTATTAATTTCTTTAGTAAAATAAATCCTTTTTTGCTAAATTTTTCATTTTCTTCTTCTTCTGTATATACTTTTTATTTATTTTTTAAAAAAATCCCTCCTGTTTCTGTCATTTCTGATGAATCTGTCTCACTCGTCCGTCTCACTGTCCTGGTTTTCACCGGGGAGTTCACCTGCGTCGACCTTTTAAATGAGATCAGGCCTCATGGCAGCGATGACTCCTCCCTTTCACCTTCCTCAGTTTTCCTCCAGCTTCCTCGTTGACATCCTGTTGTCGCGCGTCAAGCATACATATTTCATTGAGGATTCAGTGAGGGGTGTGTGGCAGTAGGTTAGGGCTAAGCACATTAATAAATCAAAGCCGATCGGATGTGGCGTGGAGGGATTTCATACAGAGTTGGTGCTGTTATGGCAACAGCAACTGTGCTGCAGCCACAGTTGTTTTTCTTTCATTCTTGCTTACCATTCATGCATTTATGGGAGAAAAACAAATTTCAAATTGACTAAATCAAGCGGAAAATGACCACCCATTCATGTAAATCAAACTTACCAGAGATAAGTCCGGTGACCAGGACAGAACCTGTAATCACCTCATCACAAACAGAGAGGAAACACCCGAGAGCCCCCAAGGGGAAGAGCATCCATCTGTGGAGTGTTGGGTTATAACTCAGCAGGGTTTCACATCAAACACACACTTCAAAAGACTTCCGTATCTCAAAGAAGGGTCTGAATTGTCAGGATTGTCCAGGCTTGTTTGGGATGAAGTCAAACTCAAACACTGTAGTTATTGATAACTCAAAGAAATTTGTATTCCTTATTCAGAGAGGTTGCTTGTGGACTGTTAAATGAAGGAGGCAGCGGCACGCCTCCATGCAGTATGAAGACTCTTAATGGAAAAAAACAACAATCAGCTTGACAGAATAGTATGGGGTGTAAACTTCAATCGACTCAATAAATAAACACTCTGACAAGGATGAAATAATGATTGCGGCGGCAGACAGTGAGGCTGTGAAGCTGCACACAGGCTGAACCAACCTCCTGATGCTCTTTAATGTGCTCCAAATTCAACCACTTTTAAAGGAAACACACTCTTGTTTTTCCTTTGATGGATTCATTTCTCTACTTCAATTTAGTCCATTTTAATAATTATTTCTATATACCCTTATACACAGAGTTAATTAAGGTCCATTCATTAGCCCCTGAACGTAATATACAATGTACCTCTGTGGACAGAAACTGACTCCCACACTTCCTGTTTCTGATAGTGCTAATCATTGGACTCAAGGTAGGTAACGTTTTTAGGCCGAAAAGGTTTTTCCAAGCCATAGTCAAGGGTGCAACAACCGAACTGCATCGGTGACAAGCCATATACCAACAAAGCTACAAACTCAGTGTTCAGTGAGGGAGATATAATCCTTAAAGATGTTAAATCTTTGAGAACAGTATTTATAAAGTGTGTTGACATTAAAGACTCAGTGTTAAAGGCTGGTTTTCAAATCATTACAGAACTTGGACCTGGACTGAGATTTTGTGTGTTGACACAATGATGAACTCCACAACTCTTGCTCAACAGCAATATTTTGGAAAACCCCAGAGACGTTACCTTAAGTCATGTGACTTGAACTTGAGTCAACTCAAGTCACTGTTTGATGATTTACAACTTTACTTGACAGAAAACAAATGGCTTTGAGCGGAGTCAGGACTCGACTTGGAATTTAAGCATCCAGTTCAGTCCATGTTTCAGTTTTAATATTATGTTTTAAATATTAAAAATGTTAAATGGTGTTAATGTACACTAAGTGTTTGCATCAAACTCTGCTCCAGCATTTTAAGACTCATTCGGTCCATTCGCCTGTTCAACCTTATTTCAAGAAAGTTATTACAAGTTTCCTTCTGTTTTTTTCTTTCCCACGCCACTTTGCACCTTCAGCACTTCCTCCATCCGTGGGCTTCTCTCTTTGACTTTCTTCCCAGAGGCGTGTTACATTATGACACGTGGAAAAGTTATTTCAGAGAGAAATTTATCTTCCTGGGTTGGTTTGTGAAGTGCTGATGCTGCCCATGAAGCCCACTGAGACATGTGATATCCAGGTCAAATATAAAGAGGAATAACACCTTCTGTTTTCAGAGTACTGGTATAAAAGGAGTGGATCCTCTCTGTAGGAGTCTAGACAGGTCTTAATTTAGTGGAGGTTTTGTCCCCCAGTGAGTCCTGACCAGTGGAGACACCTACTGTCATGGCCTACATTCACCTTGATCCTCGGCTGCCCAGGAAGCCTCATTAACTTCCCTGCATCCTTACCGGAAGTTTCTGCTGATAAGTAAATGCCACAAGTTCCACTCCCTGGTGTCTGTGGGAGCCCTCGCCATGGGGAGGAGAACTGAGAGGAGGAGCGCAGAGGAAGAAGATGAGACTCTTTCCTTCATTCTTTCTATCTCTCCTCTGAGGAAAACCTGTGATGCTAGCACTCCATTTTTTAGGCATCTGCTGTGAGTCAAATCCATCAGACCATCTCAAGTGTTGGCCTTCAATGAAACGGCTCCACTGACAGAATTAAGCAGGCTGTCGATAGTCCAAAAGCTTCACCATTTCACCGATCTTTGAAGGGTTAGCACACTTTGAGCAGGCATCCTCCTCACTTTTATTTGTTGGGCATGGTTTCCCCCCAGAACTCTCATTACATGGTGCTGCTTTGTCACCACAATGTTAACATGAGAAATTGCTGCAGTTCTGAACTGAAACATTATTCCTGTCTTGCCTCTGCCACTGGGGACAGCTTATGAATTAATGAGATGTCAGCAGAGATGTCATGTCTTTATCCACTCAATCTCTCCAAAAGAAAAAAACAACCTCCATAGTGGAATTGATATAACGTATCACCATGATTCTTTTCCGTCTCAGGTGGCTTGACTCAGGGGGCCTCATCTTTAAAAATGCTCACTACTTCTGTTTGTTATGGCAGATATACATCTGCAATACAGGAATAAATCAGTGGATCCACTTATTTTGGTATCAGAATCGCATAAATCAGGGCTTCGGATTGGTTTAATGTGTGTATATGTAACAGCTCTTTGTGCAGTTGCTTGCAATTTTCCATGGCTAGAAAACCTTGTTTACTTTACTGTTGTTTGTTGCATGTTTTCTCTTCTATTTATACTCTGGTTATCCTTCATGAGTACACCTTGGACTCGTTCCTTGTGAGTGTAAGCTCTATTGGTCCCAAGGTTAGCTTATTTAACAGTTACCATGTAAAAGACTTTTTTTTTAGCTCAGGAAATTTTGTAAGGTTAGATTATAAGACTGATATAACCACTATATATCTATGCTAATTATAAAACTCTCACCCAAGCATCAACCTCCAGGCCTGAACATTGAAGCCATCGCAGGTCCAAGTACCTTGAACCTGGTATTGTTTGAATAGCAATCAGGGGCAACACCACTAGTTTGCTAAAATAAGTCTATTTGTATTACAGTTAACAGAGTTATTACTTCAACATTCAAAACTTTCTTATAGTCAATTTATCATCTCAATCCCTACTTTCTAGTGCTGAGAATATGAACATTGTAAACACCCATTGAATTTTGCAAAAAGTAGGACCTGGGAGGGTCTTGGACATTGGACCAGTACTTTGACAGATGTCGATGCAGCAGCCTTTTAGTTTTTTACAGGCATGCATGTTGTTCAGAGCATGCCCTAGGGAACTTGCACTGCCTTAGCATGCTGACGTTAGCGTTTAGCTAGTAGAGTTGCTAGCATTGCTGTAGAATCTTAAGTTTTGTTGCAAACTTTACTTGAAGGTATAAGATGATGGCTTAAAAATAAACTAGGACATCTTCTCTGTATCTATATGAATAAATCATGTGTTTACATTGCCAGGTGAGGAGGTGGCCTAGAATATGTGCTCTGCTAGCAAAACAATATGAAATGTAGCTACTGTATTGTGCCTTAGAAACTAAAGATTATTCAAACCCTTCAGTGTCTTTAACTCACATGACTTCTTAAGTGCTTTTGTCATCATTTTAAGGAGCATTACATTCTTAATTGACTTTCTATGCAGTGGTACGGCATAACCCCAGCACTTTTTTTTTTTAATCACATCATGTAATGTTGTCAGGGACACAACGGCATGGTCTTTGTGTCTTATGTCTATCAAGTGTAAGATCAGCCTTTATGTCGTCCTGATCCCTTTTAGTCCGTCGTTCCTGCACAATGTGTTGTCTAAAGCACGAATGCATTTGCACTGCAGAAATATATTGTTTGGGATTAGCAGCACCTACACCAGCAGGGTATTAGCTGAGTGTAGTGAGCAGAGCTAGTCATTATGATGGGTTTTGTGTGTTGTGGCGTCAAAGTAAGATGCAGGATTATCTGATCATGGTTTATCCATGGCCCAGCTGATCCGGCCGGTCTCAAAGTGTTATATAAAAAAAACATGGTCCTTCATAGATTAATAATGTTCATCAAAAGTGTGAAAGATTTTTTACTTTGCTCTTGTCCATTAAAAACTTTCTGATAAATCTTGAATTCCTTTGGAAAGTTCTTCTGCAATGACAGCCACTTGGCGAACACCCCCAGTAATCCTTCAGTTCTTCTGGCATTTTCTATAAATGTAATTGGCTGATATACCCAAGTGTTTTGGGATCCATCTGCCAATGTGGCTAAGGGACAGAATAAATTGTTTTCTTCCTCTGTGTCTTTAACGCTGCGACAGGAATTGTTCTGATGGCTTGTATTAATGTCTTGCCTTTCTTTTAGAATGCTCTTGACCCTTGCTGCTGTGCATCATGGGAGATTAAGCTGAAGCAGACTCCCTCAGTGAAAGAAAATCCACTTCAAGGTCAAGCTTGAAATCAACATGTATTGAACAAAAAGCGCTGCAAGGACCTACAACTTTGTCTTTTCCCAATAATGTTTCAGTCAAGGCTCAGTTAATTTATTTATGAGTTAACCAGACCAGTGGTTTTGTTCCAGTGATAAAACATCCATGCAGATGTGTTGTTGTTCTTTTTTAAACCTAACCTTTAACCCTAGGGAAGTGGTCATGGTGCCTAAAACTGTTTTCTAACATTGACCACATGTTGATAACATTTCCCTTATGTATTATGTTTCATAGGAATGAATTGATCAGATCTTTTCATATGATCTTGTTGATGCAAACACACAGAGCAGGACGACTCCTCGACCACGCCTCTAATCACCGCTCGAGCCTACTTACACTGTCGTCCCTGTCTATTTTGTTTCCATCAGACTTCTATACATCCGGCCCTTTCCTTTCCCTTCATCTCTTCTCCTTCCAATCTCATCCTCTCTGCTTATCCCTTCCCACATCCTTTCATCCTCTCTTGCCTTCTCCTTTCAACCCTTGTTATTCACTCTGGCACATACCACTCCCATCTCTCGGTTCGGGGGCTGTAATCAGCTCAGGAGGAAAGAGACGTAACCTCCACACTGAATCTCCTTCTGCCTGGCCTTCAGGGTGCTCCCAGGCCAGCCTAACAGATCACATCCTCCTTCCTTCTTCCCCTCTACATCCATCTGTACCCCCTGTACAGATGGATGTAATTGGATTTCTATCAAACCATTAAATGATTATCATTATTCATTGATATTCATCATTATTAATCATTAATATTCTTTTTCTGTGGTCCATGCGTTGAAGTCAAGCTTCACACAAATTGGTGAAACAGTAAACCTGCAACTTCCTCAGCAATATCTCAGACAAGGCTCAATGAATTTATTCATTAGCAGAACACGGAGGAGTTGAACCTATTTAGATGAAACAGAATGTGATAATAAGACAAAACATGGTGTATATGAGAAGAAATGATTCAGAATGACATGACATTATAAAACATTTGGGAATGTAAAGCTTTTCTTAATGAAGAAAATGCATCTTGAAAAACAAAGATGCTCACTGTGAGAAGCTTTTCTGGAATGTTTTATGTTTTTAGAAATTCTTTTTTTTATTTTTTTTTATTAAACTATTCTGATTCTACCCCTTTTTTTCCAATCTAAATGCAGGACCGTCCCCAGCCACATCTTTCTGACGTTTGGTGCCACAGCAACAGGTCAGTGCATGAACTGATAATAGAAGTGGACTTTAAAGTAGCGTAGTTCGTGTTTGGGCTGCACTCACTTGAACTGGGCCATTTGAAAGGCTGATATGACGAAGCACTTTTCTCCTCCGACAGCCTCTCTGTCTTTAGTGGAGGCGCTGCATCTCACAGCAGCAACAACAAAGCAGCGTGTGGGTTATCTTCTGCAGTCAGCTTAAAAAAAGAGTCAGTGCACACAAACACAGGCACCCACACAGTCGCTTTTTCTCCAGCGCCCTCTTCGTGACCTTCACTGCCTTTGGATATATCTTGCAATTAGCGTCCCCTCTTTGCTGTTTGACTGTGGTGATAAAATGTTATATATCTGATCAGCGATTCTCCCTCTGCATCACCCTCCCTCCCCTCACGTTTCCATGCACGCACAGAACCAAAAGCCAGGAACGCACTGTGACGTTAAGTATCACAATTTTATTACAAAAATTAAATTCTTCATCTCTCAGTTTTGCCATGCTTGGAGCATATAACAATACAGTAAAAAACCCAGACCCAGAGAAGATAGTAAAGCAGATTTCAACAATGCTTCCACAGCACTCTGTCATTCATGCTGTTACTATACACATACTGTAACATTCCTAATACAGAGTAGTACAAACACCTGCCAAAACACGTCATGTAAGATAACAAACTGGAATTAAATAACATTTACCAGAGAAACAAGAAACTCAACCCAGCTCAGAAAGGAAAAACCGAAACCGGTAAACATTAAATTTGCAACTGAAAACATACTGAATGTGCTGAATATTTGTACCAGCCCAAGGCACCCAGGCTTTGTAGCAATGTTGGCAAGTTAACGACATTCTTACAGAAACACTTGAAGCGAACAACGATTACAAATTGACTTGTACCACAGTCTGACTTTGCAGTGTCCTTCAACGTACCACTCCTCTCCTGGCGATCTCTCCGTCAGTCACAGTGCAAGTTCCGGAGGGGCGGGGCGGAGTGAGGGAGAAGGTTGCA
>JAOWBC010001255.1:26112281-26128829 GCA_028566105.1 Hypoplectrus providencianus | reverse complement strand
TTTTTTCAGATTCTTCTATCTGAGTGTTGTCACAATCAAAGTTGTACTGAATCTTAAAACAAGTTGCACATAATTATGTCTTGTTCTTACAGCAACAACTTTAGAAATGCAACACATTGCACTGGTTGAGAAACAGACCTTTGCACAACAAGGGTTTTTAAGCTCATTTATCCTGCTAAAGTGTTGTATGTTTGAAACAATAAGACCAAAAGCCCTTTTTTCCCCCCATTTAAGACTAAAGGCCAAAGTTGTAAACACTATCTCAATACAGTTCTCAACAGAACTTCAAATGAGCCACATAAATAGGTATACTCTACTATAACATTTCGATTTACATCAGCAAACAATAATTCAGAACGTTACACGAAGTGCTGTCATTCATTTTAATATTTTTACCACCAGTAGCCTAAATGTTATAGATTACTCAACGGCTGCATCCTAACAAGCATCTGTTAAATTTGGAATGACGAATTGCAAAAAAGTAATTAGTTGCATGTCAACCATTGAAGCAATGCCTCCTGTTACCCTTTGGCATGACACAGACTCTTTGCGAATGCCAACTTTGCACAATGTCTTGCTGTTGCCATTTTCATTCTTGTCTTATGCATACTGCAGCCACAACAATAAATATGTTGATCTGTGTTACTAACAAGGGCTCTCCTCTGTAGGGCACTGATGAAAATGGACTCAGACTTGCTTCATTCGCCGGCCGTGGGCCTCGCAGAGGAAGAGGAGGCTGACATGAATGACTGGAAACTTCCCCTGGCCTTCATGAAGAAACGACACTCAGAGAAGATTGAGGGCTCCAAGGCTTTGGCGCAGAGCTGGAGGATGAAGGACAGGGTATGTGTGGAGTGAATTCAGCAGCTTGAGGATGATCTCTGTCCTGTGCTGTGGTTCGCGCTTTGTCCCGTAGCTCTGTCAATCTGCAGCATGCACAGTTGTTGGGAAATACACTCGTGCAGACTTGTGGAGTAGCTGCATGTAATTTTGTAATGTCCCTGAGGGGACCAAGTTAGCCTTTATGGGTTGAAATAAAAAACATTAAATGAGGCATAGGGAATGATAATTGCTTGTATATTACCTAAATTATTGAGACCTTAAATAATAGCTTTATTTTTTTTAAAGAGATAATTCTGGAGATAATTGGTATTTTTGGTAATGTCAACAAAATGAAATGACCCATACCAACAATGAAATGATCTTACTAACATGTATTGTCTATGTGGTTAGAGCGTGATACAGCGAATGACTCTGTGCCTAAGAGTTTGTTGTCCAAAAACAGTTACAACACATCAGTTAGCCACAATGTTTCACCAAAGATTTGGATCAATCTCACATACAACATCCTTTTACTGTTAATACTATAAAATTCATCCATCAGTGAAAACAGCATCCTGTAAATACTGAGCTAATTTTTAAAATGAAAGTAGATATTCGTGGCAACTTAAGACTTTTGCTAGTTGCAGGAATGATTAGGGTTTGGACTAAGTGACACAGACAGATTGGGAAAGTAATAATGCACTGTTGTTTTGTTTCCACACTGAGCTTTATTGAGAGCACCAAGCATTTTAAACAAACCTCATGATGTTGACACTGTCCAGTGTATTGGACAGAATATGTGATGCAAAGAGCTGACACTTATTTGAATGCCATCGAAGACTTTAAGGTAAAATTGATGGCAGAGTTTTTCACTGTTGTGAACTTTACTTTAGCATTAGACCACGTCTGTCCTTGAGCAGTCTGTTCAAGATTGCCACAGTAGTGGCAGATAATTCAATTCAACCCAGGATGTGCAGTGTTTTGGTTGGCTTCCTTCTTTAGATTTGGACTGGGTCCTTAAACCGAATTCTTCTGCACACAGAGTGAAATGAGACCCCCACTTTTTAGTGGACCAGGGATCTTTTTTTGGTCCACACAAGGGTTAATTAAATTGTTCACACCAGCAAAACTCAAAATGAGTATTTGACAAAATGCATTAGATTTGTCGAATGCCCTGTTGGAAAGGTTATGCAGGTTTTGCTTTAATGTGATTGGTGCATTTAGAAAAAGGGTGCTTCGAAGGATTGGTGAACTTGTAATCCAGAATACCTCTTTTTTTTTTCAATTCATGAAAGAGGCATATTAAGAAGCACCAATGCAACACACTGTGCTTACAGAGGACATCCGTCTTCAAACAGCCAGGACACAGCAGCAAATCATTGGCTACCCTCGTCTTTATTATAGTGCCAATTCATTTTATTCTGCTGAAGGCTACACATAGTACGCTTTGACGGGGAAACCTCAAAGCTTTGCCTCATGAATGGCCACAGTGTGCTTCAGCTCTCATAAAGCTGTCGTTTGATCCACCGCAGTGCCACCAACCTGATTTCCTCATTGCCTCGTGGCTACAGAGCGCCACCATTATAATGATGGCAAATGCTACGTTGTCATACATAACCCTCACAAACTCTGCACCTCTTGTAGAAATTCACCCAAATGACGTTTTAACACCTCGCTGCGGTTAGGACATCAGTGGAATTACAGCGCAGTGCACTCCAGTGTCAAGCTTGAGGGAAATGTTTAATAAGACGGCATCATTAAATGTGACTCTGGTATTGATTTAAAAGAGGTAATAGGAGCCAGCTGAAATGGGCATTTCTATCAGAAAGTCATGCTAAATCAACTGTGTAACATTTTTCATTGCTCAGAGCGTTTTCAGGCCATAGACCCTCATTTGTACGTCTGTAAGAAGAATGTGTGCTCGTACATTTCTGTGTGAGAGAGAGCTGTGACTGGAGAGAGCTTTTCAACTTTATGCATGAAGAATTTGGTTTGAAATGGAATTCTGGCCAGGGGTTAAATCCATCTTCTAACATGGTAGAAATTGCAAAACTATGCATTTGAAAACAATTTTTCAAAAGTTGTCTTTTGCTGGATAATGATAATAATAGTAATGCTCAGGGAAATGCAGAGCTATCTTGTTGATGATTTTGTGAAGTCTGTGGCCCGTTAGAGAATCTGACCTGTAAACGGAGGGTCCTCGACAGATCCGGGTCTGAAGGACCCATGAGCAAGGCATCTAATCCTGCTTCTCTGGCTCACACTTTAGCACAAATGTTCAGTTGCATATTTTCAATCACATTCACGTGTGTTGTCATATTTATTACTGTGTGAATTTCTCTAAAAAGATGTAGTGGGCTTAGTTTTTATTCTTCACCATGTCATAGTAACTTGCTGGGAAGAAGACTAAATGGTGCCCCAGAGTTCCACGCAGGAAATCTCGCATGTCCAAAGAGATCTCTATAATTCTGACATCAAGATTTCAGAATTTTATTAGGTGTTGATGAAATGATGAAACCAAGGAGCGTCCCTCTTTACTGATACTTCCACTTTATGCTAACCTCATGCAGTTTCTTGGCAATTGGTTATTTTCTCCCATTTTAAAAGATTACTAAGCACTACATTGGGATTGGGAATTACTCGGAAAGTGAGACTCTTGTGGACCCAAATGTGATATTTTGGAGGGAATTGTGACAATTCTTGAGCTTTGAATTTTTTATCATTTATTTATTATAGCACCAAATCTGTGTAACAAATATTACCCCCAAACTACTGTAACAGGTTATTGGCAATAGTTAAGTGTAGGAATGGTATTCATATATTTCCATCATAACATTCTAAACCTTATATGTTACATACATAAACAGAAACCCTTGTTGAGGTAAAGGAAAGCTTGAAACACAGTGCTAAACTGCAACTAAAATGATCATAACCTCATGGAATACATGAGGCTTCATTTTATTATGCAAGCACATGTTTCTGTCTCTAGGGTTCAGATTTTTGTTTCATGTATGTTTAGAAAGGTTTGAGGGAAGTGGAATATTGATTGGATTGATGTAGTACACTTGGCCAGCCGCATCACTTGCCTCATTGCCCTGAAACACCTGAGCTTACGGCTGAATATCATGCTGTCACTGCTGTGCACTTGCTCCAATTATTTACTCTTGTTGAGGAAATTGTCAGATTGGCAGCAGATGAATGTTGCTCCAGAAACAGACGCACTTCTGAGACGTCTGTTCTCAGCTGAAAACCCAAACCTGCTTTTTTGCTGCTTCATTTCAATGCACCTCCCACCTGTTTGTTCCTACCTGTGCACCGTGCCAAATAACACAGACGGGCAAAGTGAATTTCAAGGTCAGGAAATTACCAAATGGTTGGAGCGCCTCTTGCTCTGGTTGTTGCATCGCCACAAATACAAGGTTGAGAATGTTATCCTGTAGCTTTTACATTTTCTTTTCTCATGGGTGATCACATAACAACCCGTGGTGATTTAAGGTGATGGGCAGTATCTTTGGCCGTCAGGGTATTGAGAACGTTGGTATACTAACAGTTAATCCCAGTGAGAGACGTGTGCAGTGTTAGGCTTACGAGTGGGCTGTGAGTGATGTGATGCACTGTGGGAAATCAGAGGTCCTGCTCTTGTAGACATGTAGACACACACACACACACACTCTTGTTCAGAGTTGTCTCTGGATGAACACAGGAGAAAATAGGGAAGGCTGTACAATTACAAGGCTCATTGGTCAAAATGGCGTGCTTATTCCCCTGTTGAGCCAATGAAAGCTGTGTCAGTTGTCAGTTGTGTGTGTTGGTGTGCATAGTTGCACCTGTGTACGGCTGCAACATGATTTTGTGTGTTTGCTGCACCTGCCGAGTGGAATCATGATAAGAGTTTTCAGATATGCTGTCTGAATAGCTCAGTGTACAGTAGAGACGAAGGTCAGGGCCAACTTCAGATGACAGGTGGCTCCTTTGAGGAATAAAAAAACGACAACAGTGTTGATCTGAAATCTATCAAGAGAGCATGGAGTGTTGTTTCAGTGATGTTACTTTCAGTAAAAAGAAAACAGATCAGAGGTATTGTTCCAATGATCATGTTTCCTTTAATAAAGCCACTGTGGGAAATTAAAGAAGACAGCTTGACAAGAAGTAAATGAGTGGAATAATTTGATGTGTTGATTTTACAGTAATCAAGAAACCAAATGACACCAAGCCAACACTAAGACTTCAGATCATTTCTGTGTTTTAGACCCATTTCCACAGGGCTTGGAACATGACACCTTTATTCTGAGGGCCAACAAACATGAACCTCGACCGGATGAGATAAGATGATGGCAGCACAGGCTGTCACCATTATTGATCTGCACGGTTAGCTCACAAAGAAGAGACGTGGGATTTTCTAGAGCAATCCGTAGTTTTCACATGATGTCAACGCCCACCTGGAGGGCAACTCAGAACAGTCTACAGCGCAGCTCTTGAGCTGGAGCGACATTTCTTCTGTGTCCTGTCTCAGAGGGAAAACGGAGAAGAGGAGAGTGTGGCTTTGTGAGATTAGACATGCTGTTGTCCCTGGCCTGAAGCACATTAACTGGTAGTGACACTGAAGCCAAAGGTCCACACTGAAAATACAGATAACTGTAATGTTGCGCTTTCGGCCTGGCAGCAGTGTGAGGCATGTTTCTCCACATGATATGATGTTATGTAGCTACACAACATGAAAATACAGCTCCAACAGGGACGCTGGTCAGGGTAGCCATGAAAGTAGTGTGAGGAAATATGAAACTAACTAAGTTTGCTGAAAAATTGAATCTAAATCCAATAACTTCCACCACTCATCATTTCAGAAAGGAGCTACTTTAGTTGACAAACAGCCATGACATTACATCTTGATTTATGTCTCAGTTTAGCGAGGCTTAAATTTTAGCTTTCTTTACGAGTCTTATCACGTACCAATTCAGGCTGTTAGTTTAGACTGTTATTATAAAGGACTTGCTAAGCAGATTGCATGAGCAAGTTTACCTGCCAGCCAGTTAAAAAAATCCATATTATTGTTTAAAATGTCAGTATTGTGACTCAAAACTATTAATAGCCATTGCAGTTTTTTGAAGGGGAAACATTCATTAACAGATATAATGGCTTATATAGTAATATATCTTAAATGAAAATAGACCTTTTCAAGAATTTTGCATTGATAGACAACAAAGGTACTCAGAAGGCTGATTTCCTAAACCAATAAATTTCTTAGATAACATATAATATTTTTATAAATGAATATACCCTATACTGTAAATAGAACATGTTATCATGTGCCCAGTTCCACTGTGACTGAGATTTATAAAAGAGAACCAGGCTTTATAAATCTGATGAAAATAATCCTTTTTATTCCACAAAGACACATGAAATATGCAGAGTTCTAGCCATGAGCTTTCTGCCCGTGGCCCCATGGGTTTTAACATTATTATGAATAGCAGAACTGCCTCAGAGCTGGATGTAAGTTGACCTACCTTACATACACAGTTTTTCTGCTGTTCTGTTATGCTTCCCAAAGCCCTGTGGAGCTGTAAACTGTGTGACGTCAGAGTGAACTGACGCAAAACTTGATGCAAACATTATTTTAACCCCTCCTTAATCTAACCCTGTAGTCTCTTTACAAACACTGCCAGCGTCCTGTCTCCCTCTGATGCCCATTTGTCCCTGCCTGATATTATGGTGGACATAGAAGTGACGTCATCAAGGCTTATTTTTAGGACTTTTTATGTGTGAGAGCTGTTCTGCTTGTTCAGCTTGTTGAGCGTGAAGGAGCATCACAATCGATTTTTTTTTTCTTGCCAAAAGCAAGTGGAAAAGATTTGTCTTTGTGGAAATTCTGATGAGACAGAGTGACAGGCAAGAGCTCAGTGGAGGGTCACTGAAAGACTCAAATTTTACCTTTTCAATCTCCAACTTGCTGAAAACAGAAACCACACTTACACCTAGAATCTTGGCATTTTAGTTGAACCTAATATTAAATTGAATGTGCATATCATTGTGTCAAGTACTATTTTCAAATTTTATGCAAGGTCATCTTAAGGTTAATAGGTTCAAGCACCTTTTCTTCCAAGACATAACCATTGCTTTCATTTATTCTTGTCTTGATTATTGCATTGCACTATATTTCAGAGCCAGTCACGGTACTTTGCCACGCCTTCAGCTAGTGCAAAATGTGGCAGTAAGTCTTCTTACAGACCCCAAAAAATCATATTTGTCCGACTTTAACCTTATTTTACTGGTTACCAGAGATATTTAGAGTGCACTCATAGTTTTAATTCATTTTTGAAGCTTTTAAAGGCTATATCGAGCACGTCTTGGCTAAAAAAAAAAGTCAGTCACAAAATCAATGAACCTTCCCCCTCTAAAATCAGTATCAACATCCCATAGTTATTTACATTTTTTTCTGTAAATAGCATTTAGCATTTTCTTTTTATATCTGACAATAGGGTTGCAAAAAAACCTTAGAGAGATGGAAAAAAAAACAAGTCTATATCCTCTTCATTTAAGTATGGTATCTTAAATATTATATAAACCAAGATGAGACTCAAAACTGCACCACTGATGGTGAGAAAACTGGAATACAGTACTCCACTGTTGATAAAAATGTATCTAGATAAATTGGACATACTAACAGCACACTTTAACAGTTACTCACCATATCCTCCATGATCTTCTCCATGATATTCTCTCACGTTGTTTTAGTGTTTCTCATCAGTGGCCTAGTTGTTGTCTTCCCCGTTGCCCACAGCGCTGTCGTAATTAACTCTGTGACAGTACATTGTTGTTGGAACACTTAGTTACAGCAGAATGTTTGATTGTCAAAGCAGTTTGCAGCTCTGTGCAAATGGCCTGCGGGTGTTTTCTACAACTGTGCTCTTTACTGGGTTTTTAAATTGTACTTATCAGGGCATTTCATATGAACTTTCCTCTTCGACTTTCAAATCGCTCCAGGCAATCCGATTTTTTATTTTGTTCTAGGATGATAAATGCTATTTAAATATTGGTTAAAAGTTGACTTAGGTCTGGCCAGTTTTTCAGTATATAATGAATTATCCTTCACTGGAATGGCATTGTGATTAAGATATATGTTGTGATGCATAATTATATTTTCTAAATTGATAATTACATATCAACTCAAATAAGCAATGGTCAACAGAAATGTTGGTTGAAATAAAGTTTGTGTTTTCCACCAGCATTGTGTAGTCAGCCATTCATTCATGCATCCATTAATTCTTTCAGCTGTATTGTTAAACTCCTTCATGCACACATTAAGGTGTTTTTTTCTGATTTTGCTACCACTGTGTAGTTAAATAAAACATTTTTTTAATCAAATTGCTGTATTTGTGTGCATATATGTTATGATGGCCCAACAAAGCTTCAAGAATTTGTTTTTTTATTTCAGCCATCTTATTTATTTTACAACAAGAATATTGTCTATCACTGTATAGCTGGAAGTAGTTATTGTTTTTCTGTACTGTTACTGAATATCATTTAAAGTCACATAAGATACAACGATGCAGGATACAACATACTTTATCATGCTGTATTATCCTATATGTTGTTTAAAATATCCAATGACCTTTATCAGTCTAAAAGATTTTGGCCATATTGCTTTAATAAAGTTGATTGGGGATTGCCTGTAACTTGCAGCATGTTTCAGGGGTTGCCTGTAACACGCGCCACCCTGCACAACCGATAACAAAACACACACACACACATGATTTATCACAATATTTTCAGTTTCTCTTCCTGCTGGTTTTCACACCTGAATTGCCCGCTGGGTTTTTCAACCTAGGAATAATGAAATCAATAGGTCATCAATATCCAAGCCCATTGTAATAATGAGGAAATGAGACAGGTGGTCTGGGCAGCTTTATTGTCTTCAGCATTAGTTGAATTCAATCAATGTACACAGTTCATTAGGCAGCCTATAGACTTTTAGCCACAGAGGAACAACAACCAAATGGATTTCCAAGCTACCAAGCTTCCAAGCAGTTTTTTTTTATAGTAGTGTTGGGATATGGCAAACTGATCCAAAGAAAGATAAAGGGCAACTTGTCAGGAAGCTCGTACCCTTATCAAATGATGAGCAGAATACTGAAGATAGCTGCAGATCTGGCACAGATCTTGACCTGACTTCTGAACTCCCTGTGTGACAAGTTGGGCCTCAGTGTACTCATGTGCTTTTTTTAATATCTAGGAAACCCTGGAAGCATGAGTGGTTTTATGGAAGCCATCAGTTGCTGGGAAAACTACTCAGTTTGTATCATCTTTCATTTCCTCTTTATATGAGTGGAATAAGTGGAGGGATGATGCTGAGGGTTTTTATTGGTAATGAAGAGTAATTTACGGTAACTTTGCCTGCTCGTTGAAATCAATGCAGAGTTTGGTGAGTGAACAGAGCTATGTAGAGAAGTCCTGCTCATAGTGCTCAGAGTGGCTCATTGGAGGTGCCTAAAATGGTCAAAAAATTGTACCACTTCTTTACACTCATTTAAGTATATTTTCAGTAGACTGTGTACATTGTCCTCGTTTAGCTCTTTATATAGAGTTAAATGTTCAATTTTTTTTCATGGCCAAGGGAGACCTCACTTCATCACTTTATATTCCTTCCCATTGGGCATCGCTTTTAGATTTCATAACAAAACTACAAAGTTGTCTTGAACTTGGAAGAATGTGAAAGGATATTAAATCTCTTTGACAGAACAATCACTGGGAAAGTTTTGCTCGTTTTCCAAGTTGTGTAGATGATGTCATTCTGTATTTCAGTGTGAGAAACCATGTGAGAAACGAGTAAGGTGTTGCCTATTAAGTACCTGTCCCTCCTTCTATAAATAGAGGTTAAACTGCTTGTGCAGACTGAAAGCAAATACTGAGTATACAGCATGTCTACACTGTGGCTTTGTACTTCTACTTGTACGCCAATATTCCTTCTTGGCAGTGGAAAGATGGGAGGCATTTTTGACCATAATGGTATAAACCAAAATTAAATTATGATTATTTAACACAATTTGTAATTGATTTGGGAATTTTGGGCATGTTTTTCTGACAGTTTGCCTTGGTATCAATAACATCTTATCAGTTCCCATCTGCACTGTCCTTTTCATTCTTCACACAACTACTTCTTGTCTTTGTAAAACTCTATTATTCCCTTTGACAGGAGGGACTCTTTGATATTGTCCCCATTAGTATGACTCATTGTGCACATTACAAAGACACACAGGAGATAGCGAATTGTTGGAGAAAGTTTGGGGCAAAAGTGTGATGCTGTCTGGAGGCTGGCGAGTTTTGAGGACTGGCTTTCCGTATGATCATTTGTTTAAGGCATACTGAACCCTGAACAATACTGAACTTGCATTCATCATGCTTGCCCAAAATATTTTTTAAAATATAAAAAACCCTCGCTGTATCTCATGAGTAGTCCTTTCTGGGCTTTCAGCTGAGGCGTCCAATATCTGACCTGTTGCTGCCAACTAGCTATTGTACGCCTGGAGGAGATCGATGCTCTCCACCATTTTAATAACCTTCATTTATTGCGGCCTAACAAATGGAATAATCAGGGGCCATTGATCGACGCAGCGAGCGGGGCTGGGGGCATTATGGGAGTCTTAAAAGGGCGCAGAGGGAAAAGGCTGGAAAGTCCCCTGGAGTCTCGTGCAGTTATTAATGAGAGGAGGCTGGTGACCAATTACATGAACAGGCCCAAACAGTTAGACATGCACACAACCTCAGATGTACAGACATACTTGTCTTCTCCTCGTCCCCTGTCTGTCTTATTCTCTCTTCAGTTCCATCTTTTTATTGCAGCAATGGGACAGACTTGGTATAAGAAAAAGCAAGGTCTTGGGAAAGCAAATGCTTCTTTATTCTTCTGAAGCTTTCTGTTTTTTGTTTTTTGCTCCTTCTTCTTTACCCTCTTCTCCTCACAGAGATTAATTGATTATTGGAAATCCATGAGATCCAGCATACCTGTCTTAAAAACTAATTTTGTTTAGGCTTTCTTTTCAGATTTATACTAACAATCAAATAAACAATTTTGGTGTCCTTCTACCCTACTCAGCCTTCACTCACTCTCATCTCTATCTTTAACATTATACATATTTGGATAACTGTTGTTCTTTTTCTGCATCCTTTTTCTTTTGCTGTATTTGTCTTTTGTTTTTTGCTATCATCCCGTCTCGTTGTCTAGCAGTTACATTTCCAATGCTCAAAATGACAATCAAACATATGCCAAACAATAAATGAATCCATTAAATGTTTAGGCGCCACTGTAGGACGGTGTTTCTAAACACACATAATTCAAAATTGGTCCCTCCTCGCTGATGAAACAGCACGAGGGGTGGAAAGATATGCTTTGGTCACGATCTGATTGCATCATGATTTTGCATCTTCAGAGGAAAATTCAGTAATGCAGCTTTGTTTATTGTCTCTAAGTCAGTTGATGTTAACGTCCATATTCAAATTTGCTTTGACTTTAGTGGAAACACGGCTAATATGTATCCGTTCATGAGAATATGCTAAATGTATAGGTTCAGAGCCTGAAGTCAAGTCCAAATTTATGCAATAAGGTTCATCCTTGACCTCTGGAAATGCAGTGGAAAAAATCCCTGAACCTGACTTGAGGTCCACTTATTAGCTAACTGCATATCATTGTCTTCATCAATTGGTTTTAGCAACTCTTTTGTCAAGACGATCATACTTTGGTCACATGATATTAAATGTCCCGATGAAGATAAGATGAGTCCTAGAACATGCTGGTAAGTGCACATGATATTTGGTTTCTACATTGGCCTGTATCTCCGTTTATTGACCTTTAGGAGAACTACACACAGCCATATGAATAAAGCTTAAAGTCTGACACTTCCCTAGGGTCAAAACTAATTCACTGCTGTAAACCATGCACATTGTTATTCACCAACTCGCGGCCAGCCAGCACTTTCCTAACCTGGTTGATAAATGAACTACTTGTTTTTGTTTTCACTGTTTTTGTTTCCAGTGTGTGTGAAGTAATATGCAGAATAAACAAGCAGATAAATCAATGAGAATAAAGTGGACCACATCTGTGTGCTGTCACACTCGAATGCCATGTCGCAATGCGATGATGAGCTGGAACAGAAAAACATTGTCCCTCATTCATCTGTATTATTCTCATGCAAATGAATACCAAACGCATTATAAATTGCTTGGTTGGATGCTGGACGGAAACAAATAATTTCATCAGGGCTGTTTGTATCACTATGTTAATTGTTGCGCCACCTTGAGCCACTTAATTGTAATCGTGCTCGACACCAACATGACACCACTGTGGTGAATATGGTCTGTTGTCTCACTGTCGCTCAGGTGACAAGTATTTTGAGTAAAACATGTTCATTTGTTGACATAAAAATGAAATGATAGCTTCTTATCTCCTCCAGAGAGTCAACAATTTTCTTTGACATTTTACCTGCCAGAACAGTAACATCTGTCTCTCTCTGGTCTTTGCATTTACGCGTCCCCAAAGTGTGCTGTCATTTCAGCTGTTGTATTTTAAAGGGCAAACCTGCCCTGGCTCTTCCCACTTGAGTCTGTCTTTGTCGTATCTTTTAGATATAAATGCCTTTTCCCAGGATATTGGTGTAGACCCGTTGCAGCCCCTGAAGAGCTTATAGAGAACAGACACTGTGGCACAAGGTGTATTTATTGAAATAACAGATACACTTGTGTATTATGTAAGGAGATCACACTTGTGCTTTGAGCTAACATGGAATAAATTCTTTGCAATGAGGTGTAGTCAGTGTATCTAACTGTATACCACATTTCTTTGACCTATGGGATGGATAAATGAAGAAGTAAGTGTTAGATAAGAGGAAACACAAATATATAAAGGTTGAATCTTCATTGAATTTTCCGTGACTGAGGTCCTGAGCTGTGTCTCAGGGGACTTTATATTATCTTTGAACAAAAGCTTCCAGTTCTTTAAAGATGCAGCAAGCGAAAGTCTTCACAGAATTTCCCCTGAAACCTCAGCGAGTTTTAGATGTGGTATCTGGGGAGGCCATCGTTGCGTTTTAACCTTTCTAGAGTTCATGAAACAAAATTTGGTGTGTCGACGGATAAATGGGTATCTGAGGCATCCTCTGGTTTTGCCATTTTCATTTGCTCATTCAGGGCTGGGTCAAAGGGGCAACAGGCTGGGCATTGTCTTCCTCTCTCTGGGTGATGCCGAGGCATTCCCAGGGCTAATGAAATAACACATGTCATACTATGTACCTCAGGCATGTTTATGGTGGACCCTGGGTCTGTTGTCATTACAATGAAATGCTACTATGGGGACGAATATCATCACGCAAGAATACAGTAAAGCTTATTAAATTCACAAGCGTTTGCTGTGGAAAAGTTTTCATGAGAAATACTATTGGTGTTTCCATAAACACATTTCTGTGCACATATTGAAGTTTCTTGTGAGAAAAGCTCTTCTGCTAAAAAATTAGCAGAAGAGCTTTTACACTGACCCTGGGCCTCTTAATTGGACATGGCCAGAGTAACTTAAGCAGGAGGCGTCCGGCAAGCATCCTGACTTGTTGCCAGTAGCATGCCATCTGGTTCCTTCCAATTCAAAGGAGAAGCAGCTCTCTTCCTGAGGTCCTGAGATAAATTGGGATTCCTTCTATGTATGAGTCCCTTGCCATATCTCTAACCATGAGCCCAGCCACCCAAGAAGAAAACCTCTGTCAGCTGCATGTGTCTGCAGTCTCATTTTTTCAGTCATTACCCTAAGCACATGGCCAAGGGTGAGGGTTTGTTTATGTAGGTGGACTGGTAAATCTGGAGTTAGGCTCTGCTCCCTCCTCACTGCAACAGCACAGTAAGACATCTGCATTACTGTTGATGCACCAAACTGCATGTTTCATTCTCCCCTTACTCTTAAACAGGATCCTGATGTACTTCCACCTTGTTTGCTTGGGGTAAAAAAACCCTCAACCCTACATGTGAGGGTTGGATGACTTTTTTGATCTTGTAACATCTTAATGTTGCTCACTAGGCCAGGTGTATGTCTTGCATTGATCCTGACTGGTTTCTTTATTCCACTTTTCTACAGTGAATATCATCTTTGGGAAGTTCACTGACTTCTTGGACTATTTTTGGCTGAATATCTTTGGCTTATCTGCTTTGCAGGGATCAAAGACCTTTATGTTAGAATAATTATGTATTGAGTTGTGTGGGTCAGTCAATCAAACACTTTTTTTTAAATGATAAATGTCAACATGTTGGATGGATTGCCACAAAATTCTCTAAAGACATTCACGCCCCCCCAAGGATACCTTGGTGATCCCCTGACTTTTCTTCTCGTGCCATCATCCGGTAATCATCAAGCAAAAGATTTGCTTGGGTACACAATTCGTGAGGGTTTCATGGGATACAACATGCAGTTGGAAAAAAGGGCAAAAGGTTAGGAGGCCATGTGAAAATGAAGAATGAAGTGAATATATGCTGTGCAGTTACCCTATGTGTTCATGTGCATGCCTGGTCTTGTCCTGCTGAGTCCTACTAGCACACTGACCTTTTACTCCGTCAGTTTAATTACCTTCACAATAACAGCCCACCTGGCTTCACTCAGCTATGGGATGTCATGTAACCCACACATGTAATCTATAGGTCTCCACTACACAAAGAGACAGCATCCAGCGCTACCTTTAAAAGGTCACTTGGCACTCTTTTATTGACCTACATGGCTGAATTGTATCTGTTTAGTATTTGTGCATAGAGCTGTTGGCATTTCTGAACCAACCATGACTTTTGAAAGGGAATGTGTCTGTTTGAATTTTCAGTCATTTTAGCAGCGTGGCTCCTGGGATGGCGGTGTCTGTCCGTATTTTGTCAAAAAAAATTGGGTCTTCAAAACTATTGGATGAATTGCCTTTGAAATTTGTACAGATTCCCCGAGTAAATGATGATGGCCAACATTTGATCCCTTGACTTTACCCCTTGGGCCATCAACAGGTCGAAGGTTTCTGCTATGCTTTAAAACATCTTAAATGTCCACTGTATGGTTTAAAATGGTCATGATTCTCAGAGGATGACGATTAATGCCTTTGGTGATTCCTTGCCAATGTAATTATCAGCATTATTATACCTCCTTAAGATCATCATGTAAGCATTGCCATTATGAGCTTGTTTGCATGCTGACAAGAGCATTTACATCGCAGCATTGGTGTTCCTAAGGTATCTCTTAGTTGATAACAAGTCTCAAAATGAATGAGTTTGAAAGCTAGGTGCAAAATAAATTAACATGTGTTAATGCTGTTAAAGCAGGGTTTAAAGCACTTCAGAACTATATTAGCTCCGAATTATTTTGTCTTTCTTTGTAACTGTTGAAATGTTAACAGTGGAAATATACAAACAATCGTCACAACCAAAATGACCATCTTCTTCTTCCATGTTGGATCACCCTGCATTTTTAAAGGCCCCTTGTGTGCACAGCCCTGCTGTGTCACCTGTATGGCCTGGGTCAAATATATGATAGGACTTTTTTTTTCTCTAAGAGCTGAAGTTGATCTTAAAGCTGTATTTTTGAAGTGTTTTCAACTGTAATTTTTAGCATTTAACTGAAGGCAGCAGTCGGTCTTCTCTTGTGCAGTGCTTTGAGATTGCCTTATTTTCTCAGTGTTTGAGCTACTGGTTGGGCAGTGTGGTGTTAAAGGGCTGGCCTCTGCTGTGATGCCTGGAAAAAAAAATCTGAGATGCTGCCAGTGAAGATTGGATGATGCTCACACTTACTTGTGTAATTCACACTGTAGGAGATCTGGGTTGCCTGGACAGGGCTATTTATGTGTGTCAGGACTGGCCACGTAACCTCTGGATCAATGGTTGTTCCAGTTTCAGATGGCTTGTGTCTCTTTCCCCACTTTCACTTCCTGCTCCAGTGGTTTTATGTGACATTGGTCATTACTTGTGTGGTTTCATTCTGTTGTGGTTCTGACTCTATTTTAACCTATGAGGGTGCGATCTGGTACTTTTTTCATTAAATTCATGCACATATATTAATGCGTGCAGCCTAGCCTTCACAGTGACGACCCTTTGACTGCGGGTTAGGTTCCCTTGATGGAGTGACACTAGTTTCCTGGACCTGGACCAGGAAAATATGAAGGAAAGAAAACAACTCCTTTCTCAGGAACTGCTGTTGAGTGTCCTCTGGGCGAGACACTTAACCTTCATGGCTCTACTGGAGCTCCAGTGGCCAACAACAGCATTGGAATGTGGTTTATTCAATATAAGCATGTGTGTTCTTATTTCAATTTCTCAAATGAGTTTGAGAAAGGTAAAATGTGTGGTTTTTTTTCAAGTATCTGAGTCAATCTACTGCTTTGATATGTGATTTGAGGGTAATGTTGACTTCTGTTTCCCCCTCAGATGAAGACTGTGAGTGTAGCGCTGGTGTTGTGTCTCAACGTGGGAGTGGACCCTCCTGATGTGGTCAAAACCTCCCCGTGTGCCAGACTGGAGTGCTGGATAGGTGAGTCCACACACACACACACACACACATACACACAGACACACACACACACCAACATATATTCATGTGTGAAATAAAATCTAAATATTCACTACACCTCCTGGAGGAAAGAACATCTTCACCAACGTCAGTCAGTTTGTTAACTCTTCTGGTACCTTCTCACTTTACTCTTAAGCGCCTTTATCAGGTCAACACTGCTTTCT
>JAOWBC010001255.1:26083385-26101758 GCA_028566105.1 Hypoplectrus providencianus | reverse complement strand
CTATACTTCACTGTCCCTTAACAATGATATGATGACATGAGTCTGAGAACCAGCTGAGGTGCCAGAATTGTCAAGAAGCCGCTCACATAGGTAACATCCAGAGGGTGCTCAATGCTGGACAGAATCTAAACTGACTGCTGGACAGAGTCTAAATTATAATATTAGGCTATATAAATCAAACTGACCTGAATATTTCTGTGATTGCAGCAAATTGAAGTCAGAGATAATATGCCATCAATGTTATCTCTGATTGAATGTTTTAACTTTTAGCAGAGAGTCTAAGTTTGAAAATTTGAGAGGGACATGAGCAATTATTGGATAGGAAGGGTCTGGAAAAAGAATATCTTAAGTTCATTAAAAAAGTGCGTTTTGATCACTAAGTCCAGAAGTAGGAAGGATGCCATTATCTCAATATACACTTTATTGCGGTTATTATACAGTATTATATTACACGATATTACAGTTAACAGTATGATATGGCATGGACCTAAATGTTACTACCAGAAACCCAAAATACAAGTTAAGTTGAAAATCTATTTTAACTTGAGCCTTGGGGACAAATAAAAATTTCTACCACTTTGAGAACCAACAAGAGAGTTCGGCATTGAATTCTCCTTAGAACTGACAATATGCTGTTTTTGCAACCGAGATTTCACATGTTGCAGTAGAAAAAGGAAAGTGGTATCCAGAGACATTGATCAAGGAATCTGTATTATCATGTGCACAGTAATTACATGAAGCAGTTGGCAATGAAAACCATGAATCTCGGGCTCCCTGCAACAGTGCTCATTAAATATGTATTAAGAAAGAAAATCACATAAGTTAAAGCAAAATGAGAATCTAAGCCATAAAATACTGCAAGTTTAATTATATGGCTAAATTATCTACAAAATTAATACGTAGAGTTACGTAATATAGATTTGTGCTGACAGTAATTACACATTAATAAAGGGAATATAAGAATGCATAAAATGTACACACTTAAAGAGTAGTAATTAATAAATATATATATATATACAGAGATACAAACAGGCAAAACAAAAAGTAAGTAAAGTGTATAACAGTAACATGGCATTGTAGTCCTGTAGTCTTAGTATTGAACTGAAGTAACTGACTCATTATTAGCGTAATTAGTTATTCCAGTGCTGTTGCTGCAATGGCTAGCCAAAACTCTGCAGTACAAAAGGCCTGTACAGAGTGCTCAAGCTTTCATTTTGTAGTTTTAGTGCGCTCAGCGTTAACTTCTTTAAGTCCAAGTTTTGTTTTGTTTTTTTATGGGTAGACGCTGATGGTTCGAAACTAGAAGTGGGACAAAAAAACAACAACATTAACTTGCAAAGTAGATTCATTTTCACATTCTGCACAGAGCAGAAGGAAATGCAGCAACTTGACGGGGGGACTTTCCAGCAGTGGGATCATGTGACTCGAAGCAGTTAAGTAGAGCTTGCCACTCACTGACAACAGGCGTAGTCCAGTACTGTTCATGATAGTACCCTTTATTTTCCAGCATGGTCAGTGGATCCATTGACCAAGTTGTAAAACCCACACCCAGTTAATTACTGCAGTAATTAACTGTCTAAGTGTGCTATAATGGAAGGAACACTGTGAGTCATTAAAATGTTTGCAATCTTACATTTATTTCAAGGGGCCATTACATTTTACAGAGTTACGCTACTAATGATTACATTCTAATAATTTCTAAGGGAATATATCGGTTCAATTTAAACATTTACTGTTTTGTCTAAGGGTCTGTTACCTGTAACAGGTACATAATAGGAGAAGAATTTCCTAGGCTTTTACTCGATGACAGATCCTCGTCATCTCTGGTTGATGTCTCTATATCAGGTGGAGAAACTCATGTGAGAATAATGAGGACAATCCAAATCATGTGAGGATAACAATGTGTGCTGTGCAGCTGCCAGCGAGCAGAATGTGGTTTGGTCACATCTTGTGCCAGTGTGTGCTGACAAAGCAAGCAAACTCAGAGTAGGAGTCAGTGGCTACGGTGTCATCAAATTAAGTTCAATCGCAAAAACAGATTGGCAAATAGATTTGCATCATTTTCACACATTATTATTTCTGTAATAAATGTACGAAATAATAATAATAAAAAAAGCCTTGGCAGATTTAACAAAGATGAGTTGATCCTTTCCTGGCTTTGGTGGTTGTGGAGCATCGTGCTTCCAACTCAATAACCAACACCACACCTCCCACTGCATTATTCCCTCAGGGGATCCCTCACAGCTGCCAAATCAGTTGAATCCCATTTAAGTTTAATTGACGACCAGTGTGTGCGGGAAGCTGCCGAGTGAATAACGCCATTCGGAAACCGTCCTAATGGTCTCCCTCTCCGCTCCTCATGCACTCAGTCCAATAGGAGCCACAGAGGAAAACCATTAGCCCACTGGAAGACTTATGGACATCCCACCGATACATCCATAAACAATGTGCCTTTGAGGACAGCTAAGAGTCATGGACGCTGTTTGCTTGTGGGATATGAGGAGGGGCTTATTGACAGCCCTCTCACTGCTACTGATCACCTCATAAATATGCCACTAAACTTTTGAGCCTCAAGCCATGTTGTGTTGCTGGTTAGATGCAGATTAACCCTTAGAAATATACCTCATCTAAGCTATTGGTTGGGATCATGTTGGATGGTACAAAGAATGCACTTTCTCCTACTGTACAACAGTGGACCAAAAATACCCCGGGCACAGATTCTGCCATCTTGTTCTGGTGTCAAATGGAGCTGGAGGTCTGCACAGCAATGAAGAGTAGAGTAGAGTAAAACTGAATTTGATCCCCAGATTTTTAGTTTGGCTGCCATGTACCATTCACTAGCATGGGTTTATAGCAGGGTCATTACCTTTACTGCAGCCTGTCACTAGGATGGGATTTAAATTTTTTGAAACTACAGATTTGTGGGAAGCGCTCTTCATTTGAGTTGAGTAGTAATGCAGTTCATTGGCCGGTGAGCAACCACTGAGTAACCGCTTTCCCATTACACTTTTTCATTTGATGTCGACGTACAAATATCAATTAGTGCAGCTTTAAACAGATCTTACAGAGTGCAGGTGTCTAAATTAAAATTAATTTACAAGATTCTGGAAAAACAAACTCTGGTGACAAGAAGAGATGTCTTACAGGAATGAAGAATGTGGTAACAGTCCAAGATACACAGGTATAATTGATAACATTAATTCTAACTATTCTAATTAGGTAAAGCAGTTCCAGAAACACTGTGATGAATAACTCTTTGCCACACTGCTGTGTCAACCATGACTCACCTCTCTGCAGACACTGTAGCTCAGGGACTAATGGCCAATGTGAGTCTATTATTATTATTATTATTATTATATTCTGGTGCTGTGTGTATATCACAGACCTTTTTATGTGTGTGCACGTGTTGGCACTAACCTTGTGGAGAGGATGAGGCGCAGGAGGGGACAACACAGGAGGCCAGGATGTGACTCAGCGGATGGAGATTAAAGATGCACCACCCACTATTCATTTAGCTATATATTTTTTTTTTATCCTCGTGATGTGTAAATATGTGTGTGCCAATCCAGCAAGCTTCCAGTTGAGCAGAGTGTGGGCACCGGTGCATTGGACTGTTGAAGGACAATGGTGCAAATTGAAGGCGGATCTAATCAGAATCTGACTTTCTGAATTTAAACTGTGGAGGAGCAGGGTGTCCGCTCGTCCCTGACATTTTTGTGTTTTTGCAAGTCTGAGTCACTTCACTC
Organism: Hypoplectrus providencianus; assembly: GCA_028566105.1. NCBI lineage: Eukaryota > Metazoa > Chordata > Actinopteri > Perciformes > Serranidae > Hypoplectrus > Hypoplectrus providencianus. The sequence continues at coordinate 26,098,012 of JAOWBC010001255.1, read as the reverse complement.
CCTGTCACCCAGCTTTTCCTCTATGCACTGATTGTCCAGAGCTTATGGCCTGCATGCTTCTGTTCTTTATCATTAACACGGCTCTACCTAGCCAGCCGCAACTGAAATTTTCCATTCATAAGGTCTTTTCTGCCTTTGTTGGTAGTTAAAATGCCTCTTGAAATTGTTCAGTCCCAACAGAAATGGAATCTTTTTACTTTTCATTCAAACAACTTGCCTTTGAAACAGATTGTGAAATTATCCAAGGGGTTTTGTTGTTGAATTTACTGCTTCAAGGTCAAAGTTATAGGCTGAAATCTGAAACAATGCAATGATGACATTTTCCTCGGACCATCATAACTAATAACCAAGATATATTATATTTCACTTTGTCATTAAAAAAAACACTGAAGCTTAATAAGAGGGGAAGCATGCATGCTGTATTACAGGACCAAGAACATTTGGCAGTCAGCTCTGATTCTTCAAATTACCATCTTGTGCAAGTGTGACATTATGTCTGTACATGTTGTCACTGTAAACATTTGTCCTGTCGAAGAACTGATGAGTACACACACATGTTTGACATGTCCTCTTCCTCTCCATATTAATTATTAAGTCAGCTGTTGCACATATGGATGAATGAATGTCACAGACCTCTCATCCCTGTGTGTTAACATAAATAGGGTTATGAATTTCTACCTCACATACTGAGAAAGAAAGAAAAAACTTAATTGCAGACTGCAAACCTGGGCTTAACTAGGCTGCACGATGTATCCTTTCAAAAACTGACTCATGGATGTGTGCATGTGTAAAAATCAATACAAACATTATTTTGTAGCACCTTTCATATGAGTTAGCAGTTTAAAGACGGATTATGGACACGTAGTGTTGGTCCAATGGATCAAAACGGATTCAACTCGGCAGTTCAGGGGCAGCTGCTCGGTGTCGTTGATTGTCTTGTGGGGCCTCTCCCTGTGCTGGCTTTCCTTCTTGGAGGTGTTCTTTGGGTTGGCCTGAAAAGGCTCCGGATCAAGGTAGATTGGACCTTGCAGTAACCCCTTTGTCTTTTACCGTGATTTGTGTGTGTGAATTATTCAAGATTCCTTCTTCAAGAGCAAAAGTTCTTCACAGGTCAGGCTTTTACTTTATCTCCTAACGTGCACCAACCGAAGCATTTAAATTATGAAATGTAGAAATATTTTTTTCCAGGGGAAGCTTCAGGACCCTTCTGGGGGGTACCAAGAATTTCTTCATATCGCAATTTATGTTGCAGAAAGAAAATTGCTATCTCTGTTTTTACTAAAATTGTACAGACCTACCTCACAGTTTAAAGATGAACTGTTTCTTCAGTAGTTGCATTTTATTGCCCGCTGTTTTTGGAAGCTATTTGCTGCAGCACGACGATTTGTTCCCATTGCCATCAAAGCATCTGCTAATAGGGATTAATGTCCTTGCGGCAGTTGTACTGACATACAATAGTCTGTGCATCATTAATTATGAAAAGTTGCCACTGAGGGCATTGTATGTACACAGCAATGGAGAGTTTTTCCTGTTCTCATATTGGAAAGAATTGAGAAGTAGCTCTAGCCTTGAGTAGCGGCACTAATGAATTGTAAGTAATGAGCTGTTTGTCACTAAGCTTGATGTAGATGTGCTGTTCTTTAGTGCTGTAAACAATAATTGCTGTCGATACAGTAATATTACAGCCTTGCTGTTTGCTGTTAAAATCATCAGGCTGCACAGTCCAATGATTATTAGCTCTTTCTTCTAAAAAGCCTTAAGTGGCTTCAGTTAAAGAGGGATTTCTTCCAGTTTTGCACTCAGCCGATTGTGATATCCTTCTTCTCGTCCCTGCTCTCATTAGTTCAGGGTAGAAAGTCTTTATGTCACATCATTGAGAAGTATCCCCTCGGTCAACAGCTACCCAGCAGCCTTCACTCCTGATTCTCTCCCAGCGTCAGTCAGCTCCAGTGTCCTTCACTTTATCCCAGATTGCTAGCGAATGTAGAGACCTGTAGCTCTCAATCTGCACTAATTAGTAGGACAGCTGTCTGTATAGATCATTAGTGTCCCCCTCAGTCTTCATCTAATGGATCCCCTGTCCCCTCTTCTCTCTCTAATGGCCTGCTCTCCTCTCGCGCCTTCTCCCTGTCCCAAGGCAGTGTGGGATATCTGTATCAGTAACCTGACCAGCAGTGGCCTTTTAATGGGCTCATTTAATAACATGATTTCTGCGTTGCTGTCCATCTTTAAATCTAATCACACTTAACCCTGAAATAAAAAAAGACCTTTTATTCAATGGCAGTACACTGCTTGTTAGGAGTACCCGAAGATGATGTGAAGCAGATTTCATTACCTTTTCCATGAGGGTAATCAAACACACATCTGGGGGATGTTGAATTAAATAACACATCTGTTTATGTAGTATCGTTGCTCTAAGTCCCTGCTTGTTGTTCTTCTTTCTTTTTTTTTTTTTTATCCTATCCAACTTTACTGCTATGGATGTGAAAGGCAAAATTTTATGCGGTTTCTCATGAAAAGTTTAGGGTCCAGATCACGTAAATGATCCAGCTCAGTGGTTTGGCTCATAGTCTTGTAGTTCAGCAAAGTATCTTCTGAGCTTATGCAGTTCTTCTCTGAAGGATTTTAGAAATACTTTTTTATTCTTCACCATTATTTATTTGAAAGATAAAGGTCAGACTCTTGGGAACACATTGCAATTTTGATAAATAAAATTCAACAAATTTTTGGAAACTCTAGTACAGAAAAGTTTTAATGAGCGCAAACATATTTTGCAAATGACAATGTGTTGTTATTGTAGAAAAAGACACTTTGGAAATTATTCTTTATACATAATTTACAGCTTTTGCACATAATAGCCTATAACCTGGGGCTTCCTATTCCTGAACTTTTAAAATCTTGTGTAGCTTCAGATATATGCCATAAAGAGAACACCAATACAAACATAATTTTTATGCTGGGGTGAAGAATAATGTTGTATCGAGTTGAATATTAAACATAATTTTGAAATTAGGTTTTTTTGTTATCTGCTTTAGAGCAAATTAATTTGGCTACAGCATAGTTGCGCCTATGTTGGAGCTAAAGGACTTATAACTCTGGGCAGGTATGATCTTCTGGGAAAAGTGGCTTAATGGTACGTACAAACTACCAACTATATTATTAACCCTCTGACAGGAGATGCTAAATGGCAAAAAAAAATCTTTGTTATATTGATTTTAGTTGCCAATTAATTTAATCCTATAGTCCTTTATATTTGATATTCAAAATGTCTTGTCTTCTCTCTCTTTGTATGCTTGGCCAGCACATTTCAGGAAGAAGGCAGAAAAAGGAAAGAAAGAAAGCCACTGCAGATGAACTGTTAAAATATGTTGAATAGTATCTGACTCAGTAGCCTTTTCTATCTGAATGAAATACAGTGGTGAAAAGCTTTACTTGAGTCTTTGTTCTTTCTTTGTAATACTGTCATGCATGGCCCTGATTCTCCAGTGGCCCCACACTAGCTGATCTAATCCTCCTCCTCTGCAGCTTGTCCATGATAGCGTATCAGTTATGCCTGTCCTTGGCCTTATGCTGATTAAGTACAGAATTAAATGTGTTCATACCTACTGAGAAAAGTTGTAGTCATACAAAGAAACAGGACACTGCTGAAGAGCCCAAACATATTGAGTCCGGGAAGCATATTACAGCTTGTTCTGACATAAGGGAATCAGGAAAATCCTCCAAGAACCATAAAGCTCAGCCATGCGGAGTTTGACAGGGTTTCTTTCTTCTTCCCTGTCCCTCGGCATCATTAAAAGGAAGGGAGAGTCTTTTCGGGATTAGAGGGGCTTGTAGAGTGCCACTGGCTGTGGACAATTGATCATTATACATTTCCTTTGCACTCTGCGACTACACTTTCCCCGCCCATCTCTTTTTTTTCCTCATTGTGCTTTTTCTTTTAGGCCATGGACACTCCAAAACTCTTGTCTTTCCTCTATTTTCTCCTGTAACATCTTTTTCCCTCTCTGTGGGGCAGGAACAAGGCTTTAATAAGAGCTCTTCGTAAAGCACTACAAAGACCTCCAAAAAATCAGAGGGCATGTGTGTAAAAGTAGAAATAGAAAGGGAAATAAAAGGATTTTGACCACAAAACCCAATTAAAGACCTGATTAGTGTATCATATCAAGGTTAAATAGATAGTCATTAGCATGGTTGTGAACACAAAAGTCCACATTTAGCATTGAAATTGGTAGTTCAGAACATCCTCTCTTTGAACCCTAATGGGATGGGACTTCCTTTGCCTCTACGGGCAATTATGTTTTTCATTCAGTTTGTCTGACTGTCCGCGGAATTATAGAAAACTTTTGGCCCATTTTTTCTACAACACAGTGGAAGGATGTAGCAACACTAGGTAGATCTTGTGCATTCGCGGTTAGCCTTGGGCAGATGTTGCGCTGCGAGTACCCCACTTATGAAGAACCAAGTACCGAAACTTCAGCTCTTCCAACATCTCTCCCAAGGTTTTTACATTCTGAACAAGAAACTTAGCCCTCAAATGTTTCATTAAAATAAATTCTGTATGTCTGTATAACTGTATACAAAACCTGTATACACAAGTCAGTGTTTCCCACAGGACTGGATTGTATTCGTGGTGGGTTGTAACGTTAAGAGAGTTCAAATAAGTTTCTATATTCATTTTTTATTCTGTAATTATGCTAAATAGTTGAAAGTTTCTATCGCCCTGCAGCCATACCTGCTTCCTACATCACTTAACACCTCAGTGAGTTGAGCAGCCGACGAGCTTTGCCAAGCGTTAGGGACAGATATCTATTTACAGACTGCTCTAACCCTTGTCAGATTTGAGACGGGCTCAAGTCAAAGTGTCAGAATACATAATTGGCAGTGTCTCATTGCTGCAGTTCTGTGAGGACTTCACCCCCAGCCCCAGCACTTTCCAATTCGTGCAACCATGACTTGAGCAAGTCTCGTTTGCTTGACATCCGGAAGATGCTTCGTCGACCGTGTCGCCCTGGCCAGGGGAATTTTGCTGTGTCTGTCAGCAGTGTGTGCGTGCCCTCAATAAAAAGCCCAAAGTCGGAACCAGATAGATATAGTTTTAATTTCTCATCACAACCTAAACAACAGATTGTGATCTTTGAACAAACACACCAGGAAAATAAACTTCATCTCATGTGCTCACCCAGTGTGTCCTAACTGCTCTGCTAATGGGCCTTCCGTTCTGCTGTCAAGGTGCAAATTACACTCAGGAAATTGGAGACAGTTTCAGATTGAAACATAATAATTATAATTGTGGTTTGGACTGTAGCCACAAGTTTAAAGAATATGAATATATCTGGCAACATTAGAAAATGTGTGTTTTTTTTAAAGAGAGGTAGACTCTGCCTAGTCTCTGCCAGAGGAATGTGGTACTTGGCCAACATAGTAGGCTGAATTCATCTGTCATTAAGGTGATCCAAAAGACCCCTTATAATAATCTCAGATGTCTGTACGTAAACATATAGACACCCTGGTTTGATGCTCAGAGAAGCCATGGGATTTGTTCACAAAAATGAAAGAGAACATGAAAAAAGAAGGAGGTACGCTCAGGAAAAGGAGAGAGTACAGAGGAAGCCATTTATCACAGCCAATTCAAGAGTGCAGGAAGCATAATGAAGACAGATAGAGGCTCTAGCTGTCAACACGACAAGCTTATCCCTATATTAAGCAGTCTCACTATTAGCAACACACCGGGCACATGTTAGGAGATTGATATGGAGCATTAAGTGACTGGTTGAACACCCTAATTAGAGTGAAGTGTGGCACCAGGTCTAGTTCTCCTCTCCCAGTGGTGGGATGACCTTGTCACCTCAGTCAGAGGAGTAGAAATATTCATCCTGCGGAAAACTCATGTTTAAAGACTTTACATCAGCTCCTCCTTCTCCTGCTTTACAGCCTTACCATTCTGTGTGTTTGGGAAGGATGGGGACTGGGGACAGGGGATTGTAAGGGGGAGATAGCACGGTGACGGGATACATATACATCATCTGAAAGCTGGAAACCCGAAGATTGATTTCAAATGCAGTTCTGCACTTTGCGTCAAGTCTTTTTCAGTCATAAATCTGTAATGTAAATGTATAACTGAATTTATTAAGATTATTATAAAGTAAAAAAAAAGGTTCAAGGGCTTGGAACACTATGATGGGAGTATCTAAAAGCAATTTTTTATGCTCTCTTAAGTCTAATATTTTTTTCAACAATCCCAATTTTGAATTATTGATAAATATGGCCTCATGACAATAAAATAGCTACTGAGGGGAGAAACATCACCATACTTGAATACAATTGAGCTAATTGACTCTGCAGAAGCCTCAGTGTTCTTGAAAGGTAAAAATAAAACTTCAAATATCTTGAAGTCATGGGACCCTTTGAAAGTGGCATTGCTGGGTTTTCCCTCAAGAGATTAGCTAAATGCGTAGCTTTACGAAATCACCTTCTTAACATTATATAATACAAGGCATCAATGGATTCCTCAGGTCCTGTAGTTTCATATGTTACTGGTCCTGTCAATAGAGTGTTAAGACTGACCCAAGAGTCTCAGAGAGTTAACTCACTCACTATCTTAAACAGCTTCCACAATAAGCCCCTTAAAATGGCTACTTCTTTCTTGGTTTATGTTGAGGTCAAATAATTACTGCCAGAGCACTGAAGCCATTACCATCCCATACCTACAGCTATTTAGCTTACTCCCCCAAGGTATTCACTGTAAGTTGCTCTGGAAACCAGCAGCAGCTGTACATCTCAAACATTAAAGCCCCCGAGTGCTGAGATCAGCACGAAATAAAGCCAGCAGCCTTGTCACTGTGGAGAAATGTTAGAAAGGGTCACAGAGCACAGTTTACAGGACAGTCTTTCTAATTTCTCTGTGTCCTTGGTGTCATGCGATACTGTATTGATAGATATGGAGGAATGCTATTTTGGCCTTTCACAGAGAGGTCGGAGGTCAGGGTCATGTACACAATAGTGTCTTTGAGCTGGCAGGAATCCATTGTCTCGCTGCAGATAATGGAGCGTGGCGAGACGTTTAATTCCTCATCGGCTGAAGGGGATGCACTGTGGTGACCTCCCTGCTCAGACCTCTCTGTACACAGGGGAAGCACGGAAAATATTCACTGCCTCCCTTTGGTAAAAAGAAAAAATATAAAAATAGTCATGGAACAACCGTGATTGAGTTGTAATTAAACATCCGAAGTTTAACCTGGGAATTGCAAGGGATAGGGGTTCATCCACAATCTGTATAATGGAAAAATTAGAGAAAGAACTAAATGTTGACAAACCAATCACCTTATTGGACCAGCCTGTTCGGAGTTGGCCTGTTTCCTTTTTCCTCTCAAAATGAAGACACATCTAACTTCATCAGACCACATATGGATAGATGATGGGTATTGGGGAGTCTAGCCACATTTCTGAGGCAAATTTATTAGATTTTAGGCTTTATATTGTGTATTCATCCAGATCAGCTCAGACAATTGAGTCTATTTAGTGTGTATACTGTCTGCTATAAAATATGTATTTTTTTTTTTTTCAAATGTCAAGAACCAGTATATAATATGGATTTTTAGCATTAGCATGTTCCTGTCAGCAGTAAATATTTAACAGTAACATGTTATTTTAACTATTACCCCGAGCTAGAGAAATAAATGCCCATCAAGGGACTGGTTTTAGAAATCAGCTGAAACTTCACACCAGGTTTGTATATTAGCACTAACCAAATGCTTGTAAAATATGAAATGGTTGCAAGAGTTGCTTCATATACCATCCAAAAAAACATAGATAACCATGTAAAGTGCATTTGCATCTGCCAATGCTTCTCTCTGTCTTTTCTTTCTTAGAAATAGTCAAATACATAAAACAAATTGTAACGACTGTCTGCCACCTTTTGGTGTGACCAGCAAATTTTTCTTATTTTCCAGCTCCGTTTTTGTACTTTTTATTGAGTTATTCTTGACCTTGAATACAAATTGAAACCTAGATTTGCATCTGTGTGCAGTGTGTCCTTGACTCCACCACATCCAAACAGATCCTGTTTGTAGCTATATTCCAATTCAGAGTCTCTAAGCATAATTGACATTGTATCAGCATAGTTTGATTTTATGTTTTTTTTTTTTTTTTTTTTTTTTTATGTGTTTGATTAAATTAGTGGGATAAATTCTACATGCTTTCAGAGTAGTAACGCAATAACTGGACACTGCCGTCTAATGAGCTTTTTGTTATCTAATATGGTTCTCATTCTTCTCCACCCTCCTCCTCCTCCTCTCCTTTCCCACCAGTTAAATGCATCATCTCATCCTCACAGACTATCAGCTTTCTCCTTCAGGATGTTGGAAGCAGAGTGAGATAATTATTCTCTTCCAGTTCCTCCCTCCACCCCATCACTTTCCCAGTCACTTAAGTTTTCTCCTACCTTTTTCAACTTTCTTTTCCTTCCTTCTCACCTATTGTCTCCAGTCCTAAGATTCCTTCCTATCTGCTTAAAAAAAAAAAAAAAAGTCAGTGTCTTCAGCGCTGTGATCGAGCCAATCAAATGGGCAGCCAGCTCTAAATCATTGAGTTTTGGTTTAGTCCTGGGAGTACTAACACACACACACACACACACACACACACACACACACACACACACACACACACACACACACACACACACACACACATAGAAGAAAGTCAACAACAAAACATTGTGGACAAGTAGCGCTGCAGATCCAAACATAGCTTCCCATCACTTGTATTAAGATCAGACGCAGCGGTGACTGTTGCACAACCCGTTTTAATATTTTATCACCTAAGAAGATTATTCGGCGAGCAACTTGACAGGGTTATAAATGATTTGGGTTTTTTTTTGTTTGTCTCTGGAAGAATTTTGTTTAATATTGAAAGTTTTTACAATACAAAGCCTCGGAGTAAATGAAGCACACTATCTGACACAGAGCCAAGATATATGCTTTGAGGATACAGCCAGACTGGTTCCAGAGACTTGACTCGAGTAGCTTGTGAACTGAACACTAAGACGCCAGCCAGTCTGTGTCAGTCACCGTGTCTCTGTCAGCGAGCTGGCTTGCAGTATATCAAGCCAGCTAGCTTGTTTGGTAGTAGGACGTTAAGGTAGTGCTTACATCAGTGCTTTTTAGTCTAATTAAAATGGACTTTTGTTTGTTTCCACCTTGGTGCGATTTGTGAACAGAGCAGTCGAACTTGTTTACAGAACAGAACTTTACTGTGACCCTCTAAGGAAGTTGTCTTGGTCCTGCCCTAACAAACACTGGCCCCATGAAGTGCAAGAATCTGCTTTTGCTCAGGTGGGAGTAAGCACAGCAGTAAAACTTGTATAATATGACAAATTGGCTTCATTATGTCTGATTTTCATAGTTTGAAAATTTGGCTTTAATTATTTTCAACCAAAGTAATTATTGTGTATAATCTTGTTTGTTAATTTCTGATGATCAGAGAACAGTGCTGCTATGTTTGGGAGAAGATATATCTTCTTTGGGCAGGGTGATTGTCCCAAATGGAGCAAGATATGCAGTTATGATCTCATATAACATTAATTTACTTTGTTCATGTCTCGCCTTTGCCTAGATTTTTTTTATGTTGTTTCTCTCTGACTGGTCATTCAGCCTCCCTGGTGCTAGATAACAGGATATATAACCCAAGCTCTTCAACCAGATTTCTACTAGGTTTAATATAACATCTCTGCAGTTTAGGGAAGCTGAACAAGTAGGAGTCTTCCTGAGATATATGATAAATTTCCTGTTGAGGCTTTTAGGCTACCTCGTCTCTGCCTGACATAACACAGTGCCAATCAAATAAAGCCATCTTGAGCCCTTTGCTCTCTGTCATTATGCTTAATGCAATATGAATGGAGCCTCTTGAGCAACCATTACTTCTTTCAATGGAGTGAGATGCTCTCTAACTCTTTGCTTCAGCCAAAGCTGAATCCAAAAAGGCTATTAGATTTGATGATGTGGGGGGTATTTTTAGTGACACAATACCTGCCTTAGTTTTCCAGGAATAAAGCGGGAAGGCAGGAAATACACTCCAATGTCCATTTCCCCACTGTGGCACAAGTATACAACCACACCGGGAAGAGGGTCATTTCCATGCATGCTCAATGAAGGCCCCTAGGGCTGGAGTAGCATCTACACACACAAATAAACCGAGCCGGTTCATTCATCATAGCAATAAGGGCTCACCCGACATCCACATGCTTGCATCTCTGTTTCTTACACACACGCACAAACGTGCAAGCGCATATATATACATTATTCGCTAAACAGGCATAAGGGCACCACAATTAGAGATATTATTTAAACCCCCCACTGAATAAGCACTAACTGCGGCCTTGCTGAGGTGCTTGACTACATGCTTATATCACACTTAATGAGCATGTGCAGGGAAGTGGCTTTGTGTTTCTCTTTGGTGTGAAGGGAATGTGTTAAAGGTTTAAAGGAAATAACACTGCGAAGTTGAAAGAGAGGCGGAAGTCAATAAGTACTATAGTTTCTATAATATTAGAAGGCAAAATAGAAAAGTGAGAATGTGACAAAGACTCAAGGTCCACAGTACCACTGTTAAATCTTAGTTTCATTAACTCAAAATATGTTTATAAATTAATGTCTGCCAGTATTTTTTCTTTCTTTATTAATGACCAACACTTGTTGGCGCAATTTAAAAAAAAATAAAATAAAAAAAAAATAAAAATCATTATGGTTTCTTGTTTAAGAAAGCAGCCCTCTGAGTACCTTTGCAGAGTCATAAAGATTTAAAATCAATCCCCAATTCACATTCTAGCTCAAAATTGACAATATCCGTCACAGGAAATGATTATTGGTGTATTTATTTCCTCTAAAATTTGCAAAAAGCATCGGCCATCTAACTTTTATATTGTTTAGGTTCTGGCCTGTAATTATTCTGAATTATATTATCAATCTGTCACTCTGCCTTGTTTTATTTCACAGCGACACCTTTTTCATTGACTATTATTTCCTTAATCATGCTGATTTCATAGCAGAGACAGTAATTTGATTATGAAAGTGGTTTTTCTCTACTTCACCGTGTCTTATTTATCAGTTTAAGGCTTTAAATGCTTCTATCTCCATAAAAACAACAGTCAAAGTATTTTTTTTATCTGACCTTCATGGTGAAAGCCTGTCTTTCAGGGCTGTTATATTGGATTGAAACAGATTTTGGAAATTGGAAGTTATTCTGCTGAGCTGAATTGGCATGCAGTCAGTTTTATGTAGGCAGATAGCACATTTGTGTTAATAGCAGACTGAGGATACAGTAACTGCTCGGTCAAGGAATGGGCGACCTTTATTGACTTCATATTTCAGGCTCATTAAGCAGATTCATAGTACTGTATAAGTGAAACAAAAAGGGTCATATATATGCTTTTGTTCTCCAATCAAGTTTTTTTTTTTTTTTTTTTTTTTAATTGTAAATTTAGAACTACTTCTCAGATTGAATTTAAACGCAGGCAAATAGATGCATGAGAAAAACAACATCCTGGCTGGTGTCCAGATCCTTTACCTCAGGTCATGATGCATGCTGAGCCATTGACACTGTGAGTGGGAGTGCTAATGAGGACACTGGGGGACCGCACGTGCAAACACATGCAGGCACAGAGCACCAACACTGCAGCATAGGTAAGGGTATATTATACAAATTAACCAATGTGCACGAATGGCTGCAGATGCACACATATTTTGAAACACATGCACACAGAGATTAAATGTGACCTCCAGCTCTGGTGTGGACATTGATCCATTGATCCAGTTATAAATATGTCTCATGAAACCCCTCGGCGCTCCTGCTGAGTTATTATAAGAAACTAATGCAGTCGATACAGACTTGGAAATGAGGAGAGAGAGACAAATTGTTGTGTGTTGTTGCTGTTTTCACTCTGCACTTGTGTGTGTGTTTATTGTATGTGCATTCATGAATGTGTATGTGGGACTGTGTGGGTCAGTCTCAGAAACCTGACTCCACTCTAGATGGCTCTAGAGACTGAGAAACATCATCTTAACAGCAGCATGGACCTGACAGACATCCTCTCTGTGCCTCAAATAACACAAATGTGTTTGCACGCGTGTGTGCGTGTGTAACGTCCGGTTGTATCTCTGGTGCTGCACAGCATCACCAGCTATTTCTGAAGGGAGGTGGATGGATTACATCCTTTCCCAGGGTTTTTTCTCAGTTTTTGTGGCATCGCCCCGCTGCTTTGCACTTGAATTCACCTTGAAAACCACATCTGGCTCTCTTGCTCTCTCCTCAGTTGCTTTTACTGGGGTTGAGATATTATAATTGTCCCCAGTATCTAGGATCTCATTAGCCAGTCATCTGTTGATTTATTTATTTCTTTTTACATTGATGGATTATAATGATCATAATTAGCATTTCTGTAAATGCCTTATGTGTCTTAAAATGCTTGTTTTGTCTAAACCCAAAGGTATTTAATTTACAGGGTAAGAAAAAAGCAGTTTTAGTAAGATGTTGGTTGCTTATGGATGAATATATTGTAGAATGAGCTGAAATTCTGTTGATTCATTTCTCCTTTATGACTAAATCAGCGGTTTCCAATCGTTGATCCGTAGGACCTCCAAGGACCTGTCAGATAAACTGATGATCCTCTATATCGATTCCTCTACTACAATATATTTCAGTTGAACTGTCACCAATGTTCAGCAATCCATGTAAAGCCAAATGTCTCAAGCTATTATCATTACTTTAAGCTATTTAACCATTTATCCATTAATTGTAGCTAAATTAAGATTCCAAAAACTTATAAACCAACTATTAAAAATTGTCTCATGACTTTTAGCTTTAAGCAAGATGACAGATTTCCATTACTTTTAGCTATTAACCAATTACCTAGCAATTGTAGCTGAATTCAACCAAGTAAAGAAAGGACTCAAAAAGTACAAATAATGAAATTAAAATAAAGCAGGAAGGAGATACCGGAGATACCAACTACAGAAGTCTAGGAAGCCCACTTCTATTTAAGTCCACTCCCCCAGATTTTATTTGTTATTTTCCAACTTGAAGTCTATAAAACAAACACTGCTGACTCAGGTGACATCATTTTGGACCTTCTGGCCGTTATAAAACCAAATACATTTTCCTGCTTTCAAGTATTAATGGTGTTGTTAGCAGGTGGCTGTGCCTTTACTTTTTTTTTGTTAAAGAGGCTTAAACAGGAAGTCACTCAGCGAGTATGGCCTTTTAATATCTGTGGGTTTATTTGGACTCTTGATCAATATTAATAAGACATTATTCTAGCATACAGCATCACAAGACAATTGATTTTCAACCATAAAAAAACATGACTCACCGTTTTGTTATGTTATTTTTTACTTTTTCCCCCTTTTTTAAATTTTTCAATCACTACTCTTGAGCTTACTCATTCTTTCAGGAGGTTGTGACTTAATTATGCATTAGCTATTACAGGCAGCAATTGGATGAGCCCTTTGAAATCAGGACCCTGGGTGATAATGAAAAGATTTTAATAAGACTCAAATTTGACTTTCAGTAGATTCCCTGATAGGAAGTACATAGACACTCTTTCACAGCATCACACAGAGTCGGAGACAGCCACGGTCCCTAAGCTCTGTCTTCGGGCTAATGGTTTGTGGCACTCTTGCCCGCTTCAATCCTTCCTCAATCACCAACGGGTGTAACTCTCCCTGCAGGTGGCTGGAAATGAGGGCAGCAGTTGATTAGAGGAGAGGAGAGCGCTGTAATAGGCAGCCGGCTGCTCGGGATAAGAATAGCAGCTTCAGTGCATCTGCTGGACCACAGGTTACTGTTGCTTTCAGTGTATCGACCAGCTCTCCTACACAAATTAAACACCTCTGTTTGGCCTTCTTCATAAAACTTTGCACAAATAATAGTTCAAAGAAAGAAATTACAAATATATTGCAGTTTTAAATAGTTAGCATTTCAAGATTATCCTGTAACAGCAAAGAATCAAGACTGTTGCTTTCTTTAATTATAGTTTAATAGAGTGTTATTTAAAAGGCTGGCATCTTGTTACCAAATGGATCACAGCTGATTTGCAGATTATCGTCCCACTTTTGTTCACCTCAATCATTTTACAACATAGTCCATTAGTTTTGGACAGATAAGCTTTTTTCTTGTGTATACGCTGTACTCCACAACATAGGCTTTTAAAAGAAACAATAAGTACATATATTATCTGATCAGTCTAGAAACTGATAGTTGTCTGAAGACTAAAAACCACAGACATGCACTTAGCTTTTTGCAGATTTCCACCAGCCTTGTTTTATACAGCCGATATCTGTCAATACTGATGTGAAAAACATTGGTAATCATACAAATGAACGAAAATCAGGAATGCCAACATACTATCAGCTTTTGAGAGATATTTTGCTCATTGCTTTTATGGGTTTGAGGTTTTATGAGTGCCATTAGCTGTGACTCTGTGTGTTCAGTTCCTAAATATTTACACAAATGTAACAGAATTATATATTATATTTTTCAGATTTTCCTGAAATTTGTTTAAAATCATTTTTCAAAATTCAGTTTTCATCACCCTCTGCCTCCCATAATGTAAAATTAGTAAATTACAAATACACACA
>JAOWBC010001255.1:26022787-26037507 GCA_028566105.1 Hypoplectrus providencianus | reverse complement strand
AGCAGACCCTGCTTCATCTATTTTATTCTAAATGTCCCCACCTTTTACTATCAATCTTTATCTCTCCTGTCAAATTATATCTAAAACAGAGTTATTCAGTTCATAACAGGAGCTGCAAGATGGTTTTCTTACAGTAAATCTATGGCTCAAGTGAACAGGCTCCTGTGGTTGCTGGTTAAAAAAAAAAATAACAGTAGAAATATGTGAAATTAGATTTCCCCAAACAAAAGGTGTCAGCTGTGCTTCTGGGATCAGGCTATCTTGGTATATATATCCTACCTAAAATTTGTCGGCCTGGTGTTGCTCTGTGTCTCCTGGCCTACAGAACCTCTGTCTTAAAGCGCACATGAATATTCAAACTTGAACTCATTGTTAGTCTCTCTGAGTAAGTGCCTAAGTGCCTGTAAATGTAAATGTCTTCACATGCGCTGTGATAATAGTACTGAGCAGTTGCCACTTTGTGGACTGAGTCAACGATGGGACATACAGCGAGCGCAGCTGACACACTGCCATCTGTGTTATGTTGTGTGTGGTGCAGGATCCCTGGCAGGCTCAACGACAGGCGCACTCCCCTCGGAGAGCTCAACTGGATCTTCACGGCCATCACCGACACCATTGCCTGGAATGTGCTGCCTAGAGGTGAGGCTTCACACACACACACACACACACACATCCCATCCTAATCACCAGAACAGGTCAGTTACCAATTCATACATCTTTTCCAAGTAGAAAGACACATTTTTCTATGAATTATAAATGTATTGCACAAAGAAATGGCCCTAGAATAGGAACATCACCTGTGTTTAGATTGGTTCCCTATGAGACTCATAAAATAATCAAAAAACAAATAACTAGCTCCTTAGTCAGTACCAAGAGGCCGCATTGTCAATTATAACCTGACTTCTTTTTTTCTGTCCTTTCACAATAAAAGCTTAACAGAGAGCATTTCACTCTGAGACAGCTGAGCAAAATATAATAGACAGTTCACACTGGGATCCTTGTTTGTTTCTTCTTTGTTTTTTTATGCTAAGTGACATTACAGTAGCTAGTACCAGCCAGAAACAGACATCTGTTGTAATTCTTTTAACACACATAAGCTGAACAATATAGTTACTTTCGACACCACATATATTTGGTTAAGTTTAAGAGAGGTTAGTTTGGGTTAAAATAAATAATTAGTTACATACAGTATTATTTTGACCAACAGAAATTGTGGCAATATTAAGAAAAAAAGACAGTGGATATGTACACATGACCCATATAATGATGAACCAAAGTTTTTAACTGTTCAGGCCAGACTTTCTTGTCCAGCCGCTGTTGAAAAATGAAATGACCCGCGTGTTCCTTGCTCACAGGGAGCACAAATAAGGCGACCTAATAAAAACAGTAGTGAAGCATCAGCAATACTAGAACTTTAAGAACATCCCCAGTGGTGGAAAAACAGCAAGGATGTTGATATAAAACACCAGGAGTGCAGTAAGTGCAGGTTGGCTCCTCAAATTGAGATTAATTGTGTTTCGAGTGTCTAGCACAGTAATTGGGGATATCATTTTAACCATAATATGGCGACCAAAACACATTCAAGCTCAAGCAAAGCTCTCCATGGCAACAACACATGCATACTTACACACACTGCGACTAACCATTACCCACCGGCTCAGCCTGAGATGAAAATCCTTGCACACTTCTCTTTTTTTTGACAGTTATCTTTTGCATGCAGCACATAAACTTTCTCTCATTGCTCACCTGTCTCTTGTATGCAGCACACATCCACAAACACACACACACAGACAGGCGCACTCAGACTCCCCTGAGACAAACTGTATCCCGGCTAGAATAGAAATGTGACAATGCTGATGGCTGCCAAAGCCTTTTAAACCCCCCGGGCTCTGCTGTTAATGAAGCAGCCCACATCAGAGAGAATCCCTGTAATGAAGGGGACGCACACTTAATCCACACACACACACACACACACACACACACACACACAAACACTTCAACATTTAAACAGCGTAACACTAACAACAGGGACAGGAGTTGTCAGACACTGTCTCTCATTTAATATCCCCAACACACACACATATACACACACATTCCCTCCCTCGCACAGACAGGAGAATCACAATCATAAGCCAGAGATTGGCATGGGATTGGCCTGGCCCCATTAAAGTGAATTAGTGAATATATTAATCAGCTGATGAAAATGTGACCGCGACCCACCACTTTAATCTGCATATCACCGTCCTCTATATTCTTTGAGCACAACCGACACTGTTTTCCACCAAAGTAGCCGCCTTGCTCTAATTAGACTTGTTTCTCTTACCCAGTTTTGATTTCCAGACACTCACTCAGTGCCCCGTTTTCCTCACTTGTAGCCCTGTGTTTTATCCATTCAGTGCCCCTCTTCTTGTCTCTAACACCATGGATCTTTTTTCTGTCTTTCTGTGTGCAGATTTGTTCCAGAAGTTGTTTCGGCAGGACCTGCTGGTGGCCAGCTTGTTCCGTAATTTCCTGTTAGCAGAGAGGATAATGAGGTCCTACAACTGTACACCGGTCAGCAGCCCCCGTCTGCCCCCAACATACATGCACGCCATGTGGTAAGACACCCGAACAGAGCTCAGGGCGGGCTCTGATGCACACTGATACACAAACACCCTTGGCTTTGTAGAGCAGAAGGCAAGAGGAAGATAAGACTTTCTATTTGACCGCACACACTGTAGTTCAGTTCTTCCACTCCACCCTTCGATATTTTTGACTTTTTTAGGGAGGTTGAAGGGAGGTGGGTGTTTAGGGAGAGATGACGGGTGAAAAGTAGATGCCACATGTAAGTGATGTACATCTTCTGAAAGCTGGGAACCTGTAGATTAAAGCCATTGATTTATTTAGAGATGAATATGAGCTGCATCTCAGCACTGTGTCAACATTTTCTAGTCATTAATGTTAAAAGTTGTGATCGCAGTAACTTTCAGGTTGGGTTTGATAAACAAGGTTTGGTGGTGAATTTAACCCATTTTTAACCACTTTAAAATTTTGGAAAGGGCAAATATCAAAGTAAGAAAAGACACCAAGACCACGAAAACACCATCGAAAAAAGTTTAGAATTTATTATTTAAGCATTTATGTTTAGGAAACTGCTGACTTATATCTAATCTGTAGTTTGGTTGTGAAGTTTTCTTGATGCTTTGGGTCTCTGCAGCTCATATGATTAGATAGAACTTTATTAATCACATTAGCATCCAGTGTTTTTTTCTCCTTGGTGTTGCAGTGTACAAACTGTTCATTTTTTGCTAAAGTGAGATACAGAGTTAAAAAGCATTGCTGTCACAGCAATAAAATGCCCATCCTGTGGATCACTACACATTTTCTGGAGTGGTGTTGGGCTCCTTTCAGCTCCCTTCTTGAAAGGATATCCTGACATGGTTGGTATCAATGGATTTCTGAGTTCCTCTAGTTTCCCTTTAATTCATGTGGAGTCTTCTACAGCCTCTGAAAGACAGAAAGTTGCCTGAGGACAGTGGCATCCTCCAGGAGTTTAGGAGGTTAAAGGATAAACAGACTCCTTATTTCATGAGAGAAGCGACAACGTTATGTATAGTATGTATATTTAATGACTTTAAATGGTTACCTTTAAACAGCCATTGTGATAGTTATGCACTTGAGCACAAAAAGCAAATCTGCCTCTGGGCTGCCCATCTGCCCAAAAGTTATGGGCTTGTTTATTTGGGAAAAAAAGAAAATGTATCTCCAAAGCTGTTTATTACTGGCAACAACAGCTAGTAACAATGTACTTTGTTTTTCTTTGACAATTAACTATGTTTTCGTTATTCTTCTTATTAGCATAGATAATTGGAAAACAGGAACATATCTGCTTGCTGCTCGGCCTTTCAAAGCCAAAATAAATACTCATATTCAAAATTAGAGGCAAGAAAAGAAAGAAATTAAATTAATTAGTAATTGAAAATTATTCAAGTGTAAATAATTAGTTTAGTCACATTTTTACAGTAATTTTTCAGTGGATTTTGTATTGTTGCGACTATGCTTTGACTTGCTAGGATACGCGGTACAATCAAGTGTCTTAACATTTTTTTATTGATTATGTTTTATTGCAGTTAATTACAGTAATATGCAAAGTTATATTTAGATTTCTTGGCAAAGAGCAGGAGATTGCTGCAGCATGAAATAAATCACACCAAAATTGCCCCATTAAAGTTACTCAAATACTCAAAAAATATACTTCAGTAGATTCCTTAAGTAATGTACGACAGCAGCAAATGTAAAAAGAAACGATCTACCAACCAGCCACTTACAACGTCGAGCTTGTTCCATCAAAGTGCCTTCCAAGACCCAAAGCTGTGATATTGTGTCAGTATCTGATCTGACACTGGTGTGTGTAGCACCATTGGAAGCTAGCTAACAAGGAGCTAGCTACCCGTTGGAGCTAATTACTGGCCAACAACAGCTGGCCACAGCAGCTCTGCACCAGGCCCTCACTGTTATTAACACACTGTACTGACTCTCAACAAAACCCAGGTGAGTCCTGGATGTTTTGGTGGCTAGTGTGTAGCTAATAGATTACCTCATGCCGATATTTTAACGTCAGAAAGATGAACTTTTCTTCCAGTTATGAGGCTTAGTGAGGCTAAACGTGTGATCAGTCTGTCCCTTGAAATGACAGGGATGTCACAAATGTGCCTTCTCACAAGCTCTCACAAATGCAGCAAACAAGCATGATGCCAGGTGGTCCTGACGGAGGCACACCTGTGATGGAAGGTGATGTGTGAAGGGACCAGAGATAGACTTGTGGGTACATCCATGAAAGTTGGTACAGAATGATAATTGGTATCAGAAAAAAAAACCCTACAAACTCAGGAAGCTGGGTTTTTTTTCTGCACAGGTTGTGAAGATGACACTCTTGCAGCTGCTACATTGTGGTGCTAACAGGAAGTAAGCAGAAGAAGCGTGCTCATAGGATTACTTTACTACACGTTAAATCCACAGATAAGTTCATGTAAAAAAGAAAAATGACAGTGTATTTAATGCATAGTTTGGATAGTTTTTGGGGATGGTTTGGATTTGTTTTCTTTTCATATTGAAGCAGTTCTTAAATTGGAAAAGAAATTTAAGTGTTACATTCAGATTTTATGTTTGGCATGATAAATTTGGTTTTGAAATTAGAAAAAGGTTTTTTTGCATAGTTTTGAAAGCTTTTTGGGCTTGTTGGGTTTTTTGTCATAATGAAGAATTGTTTAATTTGGAAGAGAAATTAAAGTATTTCCTTTTTTAATGTTTTTTTTTTTTTTTTTTTAAATTTCCGGTGTGCTAAATTTGGTTCAGACTTGAAGGGAATGGGATAGTTTGGATTTTTTGAAGCAGGGTGCTTGAGGAACTTATCCATATTCACTGTATTACATACAGTTGAGGGCACTCAGCACAGCCCCAATTTCAATCAAGAGGGTAAAATTACCTGTACAGAAGATAAAAATCCTTTTACCCACTTGAAAGCCACAAGACTCTTTTGACAAAAACAATAAATTTCCCTTACAGAGCACAGGAGTTGCTGTTCCACTGCTTCCTCCATTAATACGTGTTCTTAATATAGTGTACAAAAGCGAATACACATTCTTTAGGCGGCAAAAACACATTAATCTGCTGTGCCCATCCACAGCAGTTTAAACTTTGTTTAGATCCTGTGTTGGTACTCTTGCCTGCTTCTTTTCACTATATATTGTTGGTTGCACATTGACTATGGATAACTACCTCATACATTTTATATATATTTCTATCTCCTCCTATAAGTGACATTTTTTTTCCATATTTCACGCCATGTTTATTATACCTAACAGGAAAAAAAAACAGATGAAGGGCTCTAATTAATCTCACTACTTCTCAAAATAAATGCTGTTGAATAAGTGTGAGCCAAAACATGTAGGCGTTTTATTTGCTTCTGCATAGCATATGCACACACCTCGTTCATGCTAAGTATATTTTCCCTGATTTTGTATCTCAGTTATTTCTGTAAGTTGATTACCGGCGGTGTCGCTGTATGTGTTGCTCATTGCTTCATAGCAGAGGCAGCATCGCAGCTTTTTTTTTTTTTTTTTCTGACAGCTGCCTAGTCCACCTGAATGCCGTGCAGACAGACACAAGACAAGTTCCATATGCAGTAAGGGTGCTGCTGTCGCTTCATCCACCCACACTCATACAACCCGCAGCCGAATATGTCCAACCTTGATTGAAAGCTACAAGATAACACCTGTTGTCTGGGGATATTTAAAGACTCTGTGGTGTGTGTTGGGCATCTCTAGCTGTGTTAGACATGGCAGATTTAGGTTAAAAGCAGTAGCCAGTGTTTCCTTTTTAGGACTCAAACAAGAATCTCATATTAAACTATTGCATTTGTCGAGGTTATTGTGATTAAACATGTTTTTTTGTTTCCTTTGTAACAAAACCTTGTTTTAAGGACTTCCTTCATGATATGTTTCTCCAACTAATAATTAAAATGTGATGTTGTAAATAGGCCTTGGTGCCACACAACAGCTCTTTAGTGCCTCCTAATTACTTTAAACTTTTCAAAACACTTTTTATGCCATGAGCATATTCAAAAACCTTTAAAACTTAGCACATCAAAACTAGTGAACATTAAAGAAATGTGCAATTGTTGTCATGCTAATTAAGCATGCCCCCTAGTATGCAGAAGGCCAAAATATCATACTTGGTTATTATAATACTAATGTGACACAAAATTGGGAAACTGGATATAGGCTAAAGTTTGCTTACGAAATAGCTAATGTAAGCTTGGAGGACATAGTGTCTGTGTCCGAAATCACTTTCTATTCACTATTTAGTTCACTATGAAGTTAATCCGCCATTTGGTAGTGGTGGTCCAAAAAAAGTCCTCACCATTTAATTATTTTTAATATAGATATTTTTGTATTCGTTCTTTAACATGCAATTTGTGTAAATTCCATTATTAAGGGAAATTCTGTCAAAAAAAAAAAAAAAAACACTCTACCCTCCGGCTTAATTCTTCATGTCAATCATAATTAAAATCATTTTGTGCGACCGGCTCAGCAGCTTCGTTGTTGGGTGCAATGTATAGTCCACTTTTTGCTGCTCACAATATAGTGGGTAGGTAATAGGGAGTGATTCAGCTACTGAAAACAGGAAGTAAGCCTCATGGAACAAAAATCATCCGATTTACATGCAATTAGCATTCAGGATGTACAACAACATGACACATAATTAGTGTTTTTGTTTTCTACAGCCACCACATGAAAACAGGAAGTGGTAAAAAAAAATGTACAATACATCATCTCGAGCTCAGCATTTAAGAGTTAAAGTGCTGTCCTTTGTTTTCACTTAGCTTGAGACAAACGTTTCACAGTTTCCTACTATCTTCCAGATTTGACCTCCATGTATTCTCATTACTTGGATTGTATTCAGACTCCCAGAGATGCTGAGAAGCCTCTGACATTATCCCATCATCTATCGCCCTTTAGTTACACAAATACCTCTCCTACTATCTATTGTTTCTCTTCTTGGTCTTCTATAAATGCCTCTCTCCATCTCTCCCACTCATTATCTGGTTCGCGTTAAAAAAAAAAAAAAAAAAAAAAGCTCTTCACTCTCTTTGCCTCGAGAAACGACTCGTTGTGTAACACCCTGGCATCACTTGTTGTAAAGAACACTGCTCCTTGAGCAAGCAATAGTCTTTTTTTCTCTCGCTGGTACCCATTATTTTAGATTGTGGCTATATTGCACAGTTTACCGCCAAAGAAATTGGGAGTTGCACTTTGTTTCACAGCAGCACATGCAGTATTAAGGAGGACAGAATAACGACAGGGAGGTGTTTTAAGAGTGTAGGAAACAAGACTGAGAGAACGATAAAAAATGGAAGTGCCAGAGATAAAAGGCAAGTAGAAAAATAAAAGTTTGGATCAGCATAGATGCAGGGGGAAGGACGATGGAGAGGGGGTATTAAGCAATTTGGGGGCTCGTTGATCGATGTCGGTGCCCGAACACAAACAGCAATTGTTATTCAAATGGAGCAGAATAAGGGAGAGCAGATAAACCCAAGGCTGATTACTCCCTCGTGGGCAGTTAAAGTGTGGGTGTGTGTCTACTTTATATGTGTGCGTCTCTGCACCACTCTCTGCAGGCAACAGGAAAAAAGAGCTTAGTCAGCTGCCAACTGGTCCCCTTCACTCCCCTGTTGTCGGCCGTCCCCTCATCTCACACACCATGCACACACACAGACAGGTTTTGGTGATGAGTTACTCATTGGTATTGGCAGGCATCATCCGTGTGAGCGCTGTCATCTCAAACGGTGCGGCAGCCTCCTCCCTGTGAGCGTGTCTTTGCTGATCAGACCGCTCTAACGGCTTGTCTCCTCACCGGTGGATTGCATAAACCTCAGCAGGGATGGATATTTGTTGGCTAAATTTCTACTCTGTTTTCAATCCAAGGACTTGAAGTTATGAAATCTTGGAGAAAAAAAAAAAATCACGTTTGATGGCTTCTTGCTAAAGGAAAGCCCATTTGGAGAGAGGGATTTAATGAGTCACCTTTATTTGTGTAATCTTGATTTTGTAATGCTAGACCACATCAGAAATTCTATTGCTCTCTTAAATATGTCCTCTATTATTGTTTTTTTTTATTATTTCATGGTTTGTTATCATTCTATGTTCCTTGTGTGTTCAAACCGAACATGGTAAATATATATTCTGTAGAATCAAAAAGCAACTTTTCCTAGTATTTAAAAATGTTTTTCTATGTGATCTGTTGTAGGTTTCTGGAAGATGATGTTACTACATAATGCTATAATCCATATCCAGTGTGTATTACTGACAGAAACTGTTATGATCCATGTTTAGCCATCAGGCAGCCCTTAATAACCGACAATTGAAGCCATTATCTCTAATTTCTCCAGTCCATTGACACACACTTAGTTTGTTTGTGGTATTGTGTGACCATTAGATCTAAGCTAACGCCCACAGCAGTTTACTCTGTGCACAGCTTATGGTGCCTCAGTTACTGCTAGCATTCACAGCTAACTGTGGTAACCTCCAGTTATTAGCTGTGTTTTGCTCAGGGTAAAATGTATTGATTCCTTTTAAAAACCCAACACAGAACACCAATGGAGTTGGAGAGAAAGGCTCCTTGTAAGATGTCATTATTTCAGTGCTTTTTTTTTTATGTCTATGGATACCTTGAAGCAACCTAAAAATTAACCATTTTTACCAATAATAATGAGATAAGTTAATGTGGTAACAGTTTTCTTCAGGTTGTGCCCAGTAACATTTAGTCATGTTAAGTTATGTCAGTAATATTAGCTAACCTAGCATTTCCATTTGCTAACTTGCCATAAGATTATCATGCACACATTACCATACAGCTACTGCAGCTGATGTTCAGTCCTGGTGTCGTCCAATGCAAACAATCATACTTAAAATAACTCTATGAATGTGATGTATGTTCGCCTCAGCTTGGTGGTTTGCTTGAGCAATTTGTCATATATAATAATGAGCTGGAGGGATGTTACAATATCATACAAAGAAATGATGCCTCTGGTGGATTACTGTGTTGCAAATTGGCATCAATTGATTAAATACATGATCCTGGAGATATATGCAGTTTTTCCTATACTGAGTAGAATTCAGTGAATTATTTAGTGGTTCACGGTTGCTGAATAAAATTAATTGATTAAAATATTCCAGGTCCCTCTTGGAGAAGAGATTTCTTTTTATAGATTGGTTTTATAGATAAATAGATAAAGGGTATTTTTTTAAATAGAGACACAACTCAACAAAATACAAAACAGGTTTGGTTCTGGTTTAAAGAAAACACAAATAAAGGCTAAACTAAAGAGAACAAAGAAATAGAGGGTAAAAAAAAATATCAAAAAAAAAGAATAAAATAAACACCATAAATAATCAGATGAGTAAAATACCACAAAACCCACTTTTCACTGGTATTTTGGAAAATCAAATGAAAATGTCCAGTTTGTAAACAACTTGTTATCATAATCAATAAGCAGTACTTTGATTTTTTGGGCCTACTTTTGTGTCTTTATTATGTAACCAAACAGAATATGCTTGAGAGCAAAACTTTACAAACTGCAACTGAAAATCAGATTTGAAACCAAAAGTAACTAGCTTCTATTCACTCGTACTACCAAAATATTTTATTGCAAGAACTTGAACTTTATTTATAAATGTTTTGTAATGTATGTTAACTTTTGTTCACAAATCCAAAGCTTAAAAACCTTTAAATTAAATGTTTTGTATCCAAAAGAATCCTGTAAACAGGACAAATGAACATTTTTGTAGCTTTGAGTCTTCGCTCTAGCACTTTTAATGCAACATTTTTAAATCTTCCTTTTACTACTGAGTAACTATTGATGTTACCAAGCTGTCACCCCGTTGAGACAGACCAATCAATACTTGAGTCTCTCAGCATCTTACTCATGAGCTCAACTGTGAGATAAACCTTAAAAAAAATTAGGATTTGAAATGCTTTTTCATCACCAGTAATACATTTTCATAAACAAATTTGTTACTTGAGGTAAAGCATTTTTTGATCACAGTGTCAATAGTTTTATTCTCAAACCTATTCAGTTTGATTGCTGACACAAAGTAGCCCAGTAAGAGTCAAATAAACTGGTATGTTAAGGATTTAAAGTCAACTAAAAACGACACTGACATGCATATAGATACAGAATACTACTCATTCAGTGTTTCGTTGTTTAAAGAAATGTGAATAGATACAAATCCAACTGAGGTCTTTGCTTCTAATCAGTTTGATACGTTTTGTTCAACCTGTGTGCAAACCACCAATCTGTATTTCACATGGTGCAATTTCTCTAATGTCAGACCTTCATCAGGCAGCTAAATGAGTAACACCTGTTCCTAATAATGCAGTAATGTCTGTTTTGCACTCTTGACATTTTTGCTGGAAGGCTAAATGCTGCAGTGGCAGCTGAATTCATAAATTCCCCAATTTAGGCTGAACTTGTACCAGCTGACACAAAATGCTGGAATAAATTGCCTGCTTGTTGACTTTTAGAACAATTTAAAAGTGGTTGTTGAAGCAAACTTATGGCGTCACTTTCCAGTTAGACAGCAATGCTTTTCAGTCACATACTGTTCTGTGTGTTTGCATGATGCCAGCGAATCAATTGTACCTTTAACACTGCGGTCTTGACCGGCAGTGCAACTCTATTATACTGCTCCCAGCTGATGAGTAAAGCTGTTCTGCAGTAAAGAGTCTCAGACAGAGTGAACTCTGTGTCACTCGTTCAGCATCACATTACATCGCAGTGCATCTACTGGGAACATGACTCTAATGACCTAACGCATGCTAACGGAAAGGAAAAAGCTCCATTGAGGCTCTGGGCTCAACTCTCTGCAAGAAAAAGGAGCTGGAAAGTGGCAGGAAAGAGAGACAGACAGAAAGAATAGAGAAGCTGTGGTAAGGTTTGATGTGAGTTACATAACCCCATGAATTAGATATGATGACCATGAGAGAACGCTGATGTTTAGAAAGGGATTAAAGGCTCCTTGCTGCCCTCTCCAGGACCTCGGGCTGGGAATTTGAAGAGGGGTATCTGCACAGGGAAGACGAGGGGAGAATGAAAATGAGTGTGAGTGGTGGGCGGCAGGAGAAAGCCATGACCGAGGGTCTTAGTGTGTAAATCCATTTGTTTTCTTCCACCTTAGGGCATAATGGTATTTCTTTTGAATTGCCACAAATATGTGTGTTTATCCTTAAAGTATAATACATCAGCCTTGTTTCCAACAAGAATTGTTAGATACAGATGTGTTGATCTGCAAGATTTTTGGCCTGATGATAAAGAAACAACAATCATAGGACTTTTAACCAGGACACTGGTGTTTTTAATCCTAACCTGTTTTCGTTTTACGTTACCTTAACCAAGTAGTTGAGGCCCTTCTTAGTTTTTGAGGCATGTTTAAAGAGAAGTGGTTGTCGCAATGACTAAGGGTTGCCTATAGGGCTGTACATTGTGTCTTTTAAATTTCAAGGCAACCCTGGAGGACACTACGTGAGCTTTTCTCCACCGTAAGGCCAGTAAACTTCCAGATCTGTTCCTTTTTCATTTTTAGCACAAAAACATTGTACTCACTTGACAATAGATCTGGCTCTGATTGGGATGAGGTTCCATCTGGGTGAATAAGACCCCCAGAAGCAGAAGAAATAATGTTTTCTCAATATAAGGTAATCCAGTAGGGCGGCATCGTTATCTCACAACCATTTTCAGTTATTTTAAGTTTCAAGGGTTAGTTGCTTTTTCACATAGGTAAAATAGATTTTGGATTAACTTTTTTCCTTCAAAAATATATAAAATGATGGTTCTAAACTTTCTTTGGTAATTTCGCTGTAATTTTCCCTTTGTTGTCTTTAGGTATATTCAGTTTTGTTTGGGAACAATTCAGTGAGACTTATCTTTAAAAATAGAGCTAGAGCTAAGGAAGGCACTGTACATATGTCAGCAGTCTAATGTGGTTTGCCTGTGTGTGTTGCCTCTCTACAGGCAAGCGTGGGACCTGGCCGTGGACATCTGCCTCTCTCAGCTGCCTACCATCATTGAGGAGGGCACCGCCTTCAGAGTAAGTGTGTGTGTTGATGTGTGTTTGTGTGAAAAAGCAAACAAACGTGCAGACCTCTTCAGCTTCACTTGAAAGGGTGGAAGATGCTCCATTTGTATGAGTTCGCGGTAACTGGCAATCTGGCTTTGATGGATGGCTCTTATCTTGGATCTGTCCACTACAGACGCCTGTAACATCAACAGTTCTTGTTTGCACTGCAAGCTCTCCACCAGCAGCAACTCTATTAGTCTCTCAAAACACACAAATACATACACACACACACCTTTTTCCCAGTGGATAACATTGTAAAATGTCAGGTCTAATAATTCAAGTGTGCGTGTCAAAGAAGAAATGGTTGCTGGATGCACTTGCCCCTGCACTTTGGGCCAGTTTATTGTTGTATTTACTGACATGGCAGGGGACTGTGATGGAGATGCTGAGTGTAATGGAAACACACTGCAGGAGGCTGATTGACCAAATGATGACTTCAGATATCTGGGTTATTACAAGACCATTTTGTGTGTGTGCGGTTGCAAGCAGGCACACATTCACTGGATGAGAGCAGCAACATGTGCTTAGTAAAGCAAACTAATGAGAAAAGTCTGGAAACAGAAGAAAAGCGGCTTTCCCCAGTGTTAGCGCTTTTACAGTATCTGGGCTATTTCTCTTCTGCACCTGGCCCTCAGAGGTGGGCATCTTCTCCATTGCTCCCCCGGGAGCAGTTTTCCATCCTCCATCCTCCTCTCTTTTCTCCTGCACTCGGCCCGAAAAAACACTTACCGGGTCCGTAATTGAGCCTCTGAGGACTCCTAAAGGAAATCTTCCCACTCCATCTTGCTCCTTCTTTCAGGAGCCTTTAATCCTTCTCTGATGTGCCTCAACTGTTTACCTCATTTTCTTGGTCTTTGTCACAACTGAATTTAGAGCTGCAAGAGAAAGACTGAGCATGGCAGAGCTTTTTTTTCTGCTGCTTATTAAGTAACAGCTTTGTTTAATTGACATGTATTAATAGATAACGAATTACTGACATTCATACTTTGGATTGTGTGAAATTGCAGTCTATCTGGTATCTAACTCTGCACTATGGGTGTCCCGGTGATACACCCGATAGAGCCTGGGTGCGGTTCACGTTTAAATCCGACCCAGACCCCTTTCTCACACGTCTTCCCATTTCACTCTGTTCCTCTCCTGCTATCAATAAAGCGTAAACTGGCTAAAAAAATATCTTTAGAAAAATGTTGCACTTAATGAAACTTAAAAAAATCCTGATTTAGTTGTACTTTTATTCAATTAAATCAATAGGGATGCTAGAATGGAATAATATTCCATTCAGTCAAGTACTGAGCTCTTTGTATGAAAGATGCCAAAACATGCATCCATCACAAGCATCATCTAAGCATGATTTTCTGTAGGTTTACTGAAATAAAACAGAGTAGATAGTGCAATGTTGTACCACCTGTTTGTTGTGTAGTAAAAACAGGACCTCAGAGTCTGGCCTATACCACCACACACACCTTTTTATGTATCAGTGAGTGTGTGTGTTTAGAGTTATTCAGCTTTGATTATGCACAAATTAATTTAGCCATCCAGCCGCGAAGCGTTGATTTTTTTTTCTCTCTACATTCATCAACAGTCTACACAGCGCTGTCATAATTCCTGCTGCAATATTAACACTCGCCGTGATCAAAAACTCTGCGGCCAGCAACCAATCAATCAGGCAAACTGCCATGGCAGCGGAGAGAGAGAGAGAGAGAGAAGAGGTGATCATGATAGATCAGGATTTATGTCCTTACTGCAGTGCAGTGTCACTTCTCAGCTCATTGTGTCAGGGCTCTTATGAAATGATAAGCTAGTCATTGCAGACTGGCTCATTACCGTGTGTCTGTGTGTGTGTGTGTGTGTGTGTGTGTGTGTGTGTGTTCTGTCCACAGCACAGCCCTTTCTTTGCAGAGCAGCTGACAGCGTTTCAGGTGTGGTTGACGATGGGTGTAGAGAACAGAAACCCTCCAGAGCAGCTACCAATCGTACTGCAGGTAAAGGCACTCACACACACACACACACACACACACACACACACACACACACACACACACACACACACACACACACACACAC